>OZ034800.1:55675042-56255042 GCA_964028335.1 Altica lythri | reverse complement strand
AATGTGCGTACCGTTTCCAGTTTATCAAAAGCCTTTGAACTAAACCTTTTCAAAACTAAGGGTTTTAAAAGGTTTTGAGTTAAACCATTAAAGTGCTTGAAATTCTCAAACGCTATTATCTTCATAAATTAATATTTGTTTGGAAATATCTATATCGATACTAATAGCTAATGATTTCAAAAACAATGGTTAGATTTGACTTGGCCAGTTTTTATCAGAATTAAAAAATATATGTTGAATAATTTTATAAAATGACTGACTTAATGAAAACTGGCCAAGTCAAATCTAACCTTCTTTAAGATCTCACATTTTTATATAACAACAATTATTATAGGTATTCAATAAATCAAAGAAATAGAGTTTAATATTTGTTCATAATGTTATTTTGTTCCTATAAATACATATTTGGATTTTGCATATAACTTGGCACACATTTAGATCTCGATTCTTTTTGCGGCGAAGCCTACAGCCAAGCATAATTTTTGTATTGAACTTGGCTCTCCTTTTTTACATTTATGTTTTTAGTGGGATATATCTGTCTTAAATTGTCTTTATTATCTATCGTAAAGTTAATTACACTTAAATTGTTTATTAACTTACCAGTCATTACAGTCTTACCACAATTTTTGGCTAATACTCCCTTATCATTGAAAATTATTGTCATTCCTGAATTTTGCATCTTTGTTACCGACAGCAGGTTGTAGGGAACATCAGGTGAAAACAAAACATCTTCAAGTCTCCCCCTGACTCCTGTATCACTGATGACGTCAAGTGATCCCTTTTTCACTGCATAAATAAATGTTCCGTTCTTTGCTACTGATATTTTTATTGGATTTTTCAAATTAACAAAATTCTTTGTCAATCCTTCTGTATTTATCAAATGATCGGACGCTCCAGAATCCAATAAAAAGGTTATTTTATTTTCTTCACTTTCTTCATTTATTTTAAAATCTCCAGCCATGAAAGCAAAGCCTGAATTATTTTCAGAAGTTTTGTACAGTTTGTAATGTTCTTTGATTTTCTGTTAACCTTTTCTCTTGCTCTCTTTTAAAATAGATACATTTTCTTTTCATGTGACCTTTTCTACCACAGAAATAACATTTAATTAATGCTTTATTTCTTGGTTTAAACTTATTATCCCTGTTTGTGTTATTGTTACTTTTGTTGGAACGATTTTTCTTCCAACCCCTTCTAAAATTATGATTTCTTTTAAAATCATCATTGTTTACTTCAGCTTGAAGCACTTTTACACTTGTCTCTTTATTTTCTTAACCTATTATGATTTATGGGGGCTGGAACATTAAAACGAATTAATTTAACTGCTTTAATTTAACTTTATTTTATTTAAACCGCAAGAGAAAAGAATATCTTCATTCACAGAACTCTCTGTCACAACTGCATGCTAAAACTTTTTAACACATATTTATATATCTTTTCTTTATTAGAGTTTTGGGATATTTCCCATGGTAATCTGATATCTAACACTAATTCTTTTAATACAAACAAACAACCTTTCTTACTTAGACACTTATTCATCGAGAGGAACACGTGCTTATAGCCTAATCTCGTTATATAAACATAAGGAAATAATATCCACCCCATTATACCGTAGATAAATTTTGAACTTATGGGAGTCATTTAGATAATTAAAATAATAATATTTCATTATATTTTCAACAGTTTTCGATCTAGCTAGCTTTCGTTTCATCCATTTTTTCAGGTAATGAAAAACTGCTGCAATAAACTAAAAAATATGACTCTTCCTGACTGTTGGCGAGTAGTAATACTACTACTTCAGTAGACGTTGTTTGAGGTTATACCACAAACTTAATTGTTTATATTGATAAAATATATGTCTTTTTAAATCAACTGTTTTTTTTTAACTATCTAACTTCACGAAGCGATTTATCTCAAGAAAATCGTCATCAAACACAAACAGTACAGGTTTCTTTAACTTTGCTCAGTGAAGAATCCTTAAAATAAATTGCAAAAATTGGTAAAATTCTGTAAAAAATTGTAAATATTTGTAAAAAACGTTAAAAATTTCAAAAATACCTTTAAAAAATGGTGAAAATTGATCGTCGGTAATAATAGTTAAGTAGGTATTGTTAAAAATTTGTATAAATCGTTAAATATTGGTAAAAACTGTTAATGTTAGTAAAAAATCGAAGCAAATTGAAAAAAACTATTAAAATCGTAAAAAATAGCATTTTTTTAAATAAAACTGTTAAAAATCGTAACAAACTGTTAAAAGTCTCTGAAAAACAGTTAAAAGCGTAAAAAATTGAGATGTATACCTGAAAAAAAATGCAAAAAACTCTATACCGTTTAATATTTGGTTATCCAGGAACTGAGTTTTTCTTTCAAAAATTATATACCATAAACATAATGTATTATTGCTTTTATCTTTTTGTAAATGCAACCTTTCCTAAAACAGGATTGTGATAAAAGTTTATTGTTGACTAGGTCAGTGACTTTATTTCCTAATCTAATCACTAAAATGTCCAAAATTGCAATTAAAATTGTTTTTTGTCTGCTCACCTTGCACTGCAAGAGGTTAATAATAACTATTTAAAGAATTTTGATATAGTTTTAATTAAATATTAATTATTTATTGATTTAACTAAATATTTAAATTCAAAATTTTGTAACTAGGTATGAACAATTTTTTTCTTCTTAATTACAAAAAATAACCAAATGTTTGTTTGTTATGATGACCCGAAGTATGTTCATGACTTCCTTGTACAGAGATCATCGTTTATGTATTTATTTTTTTAAGTACACGGTCAATAAGTTTATTTAGGAACAAAATAATCCATTTTTCTTACGAAGATAGTTAATATAGAAAAACTGAAAGTCCAAATCAGATCAAGAAAAATGGTTTCTATCTTCAGAAAAATTAAAAAAATAAAAGTAAGTAACACTACGAAAAAGTATTACTTGTTTAAGAACTTCCAATTTTTATTACTTTCAAGTTAGTTACTCCTTTTTGTGTAGATTTGCGCCAGTCTATAGTAAGCAAAACTACTTGTGATTTATCAAAAAGTTGTACCACAAATTAAAATGAAAAAAAAATAAGAATCGAAATGGGTGGTAACTATAAGTAGCATTTTAAGATTAATGTTGTTAAGATTTTATACCTCGTCAAGGCAATTTTGGAGTCCACTTTATGTGTATAATATAATATTAGACCTTCAAATAATTGGTGTTACGCGTTCGTAATGATAACTACTACCTAATAAAACATACTTCGAGTATTTCGATGATCACACATTCAGTCGATTACTCAGTAATTAGTATGAGTTCGTCATAAGTCGATAATTAAGGCAAGTTTTTGTGATTTGATGTAACGGGATCAATAGGTCAGGGGTAGTGTTAAGTCCGCTCAATGTCAGCATTGTTGGACGCCGGACAGTCTAGATAAAAAACAACAAAAATATATTATGTACATGAAAGACATATACAAGGTACATTTAAAAGGTTAATTATATTTTGAATGTTCAATCTTTATAAAGTAAGGTATCTAATCTTTATTAAAGCGAAGCTTTTTATGTTAGCTTTGGCAAGAGTAGTGAATCAACAAAAAGTGTCCGCGTAGGGGAGATGATCTTGTTACCTATCCCCTCTCTTGTTATCTCTCTCATTAATATATATGTATAAAGCACGGCATATAGTATAGTATAAGAAATACATAGCATACCAGCAGACTAAAGTATACCAGTAGGTTTCAATTAAAATTTAATCACGGACGTTTGTATCATATTTTATTAGTTATCACAAACATATAGTGTCTATTGCAAAATATAATAATGATGATAATAGTATAGAAATAAATATTTTTAAATGCATATTATACATTACATTAAAATTTAATACTATTTTTTGTATTTTACTATAAATCATTATTTTATTCAAAATAAAGTTTTATGAAAAAATATGTTTTAAAAAAAAATTCAGCTTACTATTCTGTCAACCATAGCTTCGCTGTCATCGTATTTCCGAGTTCAACACACTTTTTTAACTTCCCGCTAAAAAAATTAATTTTTTTTTTAAATCGGGAAGTTATTGTTTTTACCCCGTTTTTCGAAAATCGAGTTTTCATCGGATCTCAATGTTTTTAGTTCTTTGAACCCTCCCCTGACTATTTTTACGAGGGTGTCTGTATGTCTGTATGTATGTGTGGATGTGTGTATGTGTGGATGTATGTAAACCTCTTCTCACTTTTGAACGGCTTGATCGATCGGAATGAACTAAAAAGCGTTTCAAAGAGTTCCATCTAACTTAGATTTCCTGTAAGTTTGAACCGATTCGGACCGGTAGATTTCCAGAAATTTTAAAATAACTGAAAAAACTATTGGTAAAAATGATGTTTTTTGGACATATCTTTTTGGCAATAACATTGATCAATTTCATAACCTGATCAGCTCTTAAACTTAAAAAACCATGTCGAATGCCGTTTTGCAAATTAACATCGGTTAATTCGTTCGTGAGATATCGTTGTCGAAAATTTCAAAAAATTGTTTTTTTTTAATTTTTGAGATTTTTTGACTAATTGAATTTGCACTTTTTATGTCTCAAAAAACTGCGTTGAATGCCGCCTTGAACATCAAAATCGAATAACGCGTTAAAAAGTTATGGCTTTTTAAACATTCCTAAAAAAAACTCAAAAACGTCAAAATACGCCACGTTACTATAGCTTTGCGGTTAAAATTAGCGGGAAGTTGGAAGGATGGCCTTTAAGGTCAACCTCTTTTCGAATTTTTTCAAATATTTTTCTTTTTCTTATTTTTATTTAGATCTGACGATCTATTAATCTTAATCGTTGCAGTATCTCCAGTGAGGTTGACTGTCAGCTATTCCTCCTCCTCCTTGTAGTAGGTTTTGCAGGCAGACCCTTTCTTGTTGACTATCTTACTAGTACTATTTTCACTAATCAGTTTTTCTCCGTTCTTCGTACATGATTTTGCCATTATCTTCTCCTTTTTTTTCTCCAGCTCACTAGATCTAGCACCTTACAATTTTCTCTTGCTTCTTTGTTCCTGACTCAATATCGTCTTATCTTACCTATGATAGTTATCGTCACGTTTATTACAGCAACTCTTAGCATACTTTTGGTCATCATTGTTTCTTTTCAAACTTCTATTCCTTAAGTTGATTGATTAAGATGATTGACCTGACACATGTTTTATATATACTTTAATTTTGTCCATTCTCATATATTAATTTGTTTGTCTGATACAACCGCTGTTTTATGAATTAGACTTCTAAAATCTTTTAGTGGACCAATATTCGTGGTACTGAAATTGTGAGACTTGCTGTATTATTTTGTTTTTGACAACAGGGTTACACCTAATAGGAGGCTTAGTAATGGTTATACATTTCGTTTTTTCACTGAGATTGGCTTAACTGAAACGATCTATGCAGCTGTTTTTATAGAGCGTTCTTGTTTTCTCCTGCATCTTCATACTAATCTTCTGTCACCCATTTTGAATCCCAATCCTAAATCATTCACTTTCTCTATTATTTGATGTATTAGTAACTTGAAGAGAAATAAACTGAGGTTTTCTTGTTGTCTGATACCTCTTGGAATAGGTAATCAAAATTTATTTTGGTCGAGTGTTTTGTGTTGGGGCCGTGGATATTTTTTATTATTTGAACTGATATGTTTTTTGTTTGTACCTACTATCTCGATAATATGACCTAGCAGGACCATATCCAATTCCTTGGATCAGTTGACAAAATTAGTTTTATTATATTCTAATGACTTCTTTTTATATAGAAAAATCGCAGCTGTTGCCGATCTAATTTTTCTAAGACCTTGTGGTTCTTCCTTATTGGTAATTTGGGTCTCTAATTTGCCTTTTAGGATCGTAAATAGTTTTAATGTCGTCTCAAGGAGTAGCCGACAAAATAAAAAGAAATTCTTATAACGTTTTCAAACACACTATTTTTAAATCTGAAAATTAAGGATAAATGACCTAAATTAAAGAACAGAAAGACACCAGGTAATTTATGAGAATGAGAAGGAAAGAAACTGCAAATATTAACTTAACTAGTAAGTCGCAGACTGTCAACCAGGAAGCAACTTCTGAAGATGCCAACCGCTCGTGTTGGCGAAACGTCAAGTCAGCAAGACAATCGACGCCGGCCTAATAGCCCAAAAACCATTGATACTATAAACTTAATATTTAAAAAGATAATAACTACATGAGAAATTCCCAACAACTCGCACAACAGCATTACAATATCCATATTTTCAATTCTAAATATTGTTATATATTATACTTACTAGCTCTGGCGTACTTCGTACCGCCTAACACTGATGTATTTTTATTATTTTCCTTTTTTTCAAATTTTGGCTCGTTTTTTATTGTATTTGTTTTGTTATTTTCTTATTATCTTCTCGTTAGTTTTCAGATTTTTACTATTTTTTTCGTTGTGTTTTGTAATTTTTCGATTAAATATATACATCACCTTACTTTGGCGTCATAGTAATTATTTAAGGAAGAATTGCTTGTTTAAATATATGAGATATCAACTGCGTCACCTTATGGTGTAATTAATTTACATTTTCTTAATTTTTTTTTCTGTCGCAGTTTTTTTTTTTTCGCTGTTTTCTATTTTAGTTTAGTATCCCGTATACCCATCCACGGAGTATCTGTAACATAGATTTTAAACAAGTGTGCACTGATTTTGTACAGAATTTACATAAAACCCCAGGAGAAGAGGTAAATAGCCTAGACACCAAGTGCCGTAGAGACTTTCGAAATCCTGATATTCGTGTTCAGCGACCCCAAAAACCCCGGGTACATAAATTAAACCCATTTGGAATACTTACCGAGTTGTAATTTTTCTATCTATTGTCTGTTCGGAATGCACTTTTCGACTATTCTTAAAAACTCTGTTTATGTAGCCAACAACCTCAAAAGCATAGTGCAGGATATAATGCAACCATGTGACGGTACTATAGACTTCATTACTGAATATTATTATTAATATAAAATACTAAACTTTATATGTTTACTTACGTGACAGAATTATAAAATAATCTGTCAAACACAATGTGATACGTCACTATTATATTCATAACATTAGCTCAGACTGTTTTTTGTATGTCTATCTCTTTTCAATGTACTGAATGTTGTCACGGGCTAAATCCGCTCTAGGAATAATTGTTTTAAAAGTTAACATTAGTAACTACTTACTGTAAGTATAGCATCATAATTCGGGTTAAACAGAAGCATTTGGAATCAAGAATAAGTTGATTTTTTTTTATTGTTTATAGTCAATCACCATCTATTATCATATTGTCGCTTACTTCTTCTGTCTGTGCATCTGTCTTATTGTTGTCTGCAGCCAGTTAGTTCATTACATGCGCATCCGACTTGTCAAAGGCCAGCTAGTTTTAGTTGTGAATAGCTGAGTTAGAGTCCTTTTTCCGGTGAGTGTCATTTCGTTGTTAAGAACCGACAAGCACGCTCATTTTGCTTTTGACCGTCGACCGAAGCCATTGTTAGAGTGTTTCCAGAAGATTTTCGGGTTAAGTTTTAAATTACAGTGGATCTGTATCAATTGTTTTTGGATTTTTGAAACTAAACCTTATTATCCATTCGAATCGTTGTTGGAATTAGATTCTGTTGATCTTTGTGGAGTTGGTTCGAAAGGATCCTCGTGTAAGGGATTTTATGAGATCTTCTGTCGATAAGATTACGGTACAGTCAGCGAGATGTTTAGTTAATTTGCTACCATTCAAGACCGGCGAATCGCAGCCTAGTGTGGCGGTGGCAGAATCACCTATCAGTACAGTTAACAACGCTCACGTTATTACACACTCTTACCAGACCAGAGTGTCGCAATTCTAGAGAAACGGGCTTAATTGTTCTTGGAACGGGCTTAATTTTTCTGGGTACGGGCCTAAGCTTTGGTAGGGGCCTAATTGTCGATTCAGGCCTGATTATATGGTATTGGCTGATTTCTTGTTACGGCGTAGATTATTTTGGGTTCAGGCCTAATTGTTGTGGAACACCTGAAGCCAAGGACTGGAGGAGATTAACTCCGGAAACGATCAGATAAGCTATAGGCCTTAAATATCATTACATTAATTTTTATTTCTCTGATTTTAATATTGTATATTTTATTGCGGTGTTAATCATTTGTAAACTATTAGTTTAAGTAGAGCGTGTGATCACACAATAAGGGGTACTATTTCACTAGGTAACCATTGTTAAGGCGCTAGGGTTAGCAGAAGTATAAACCCATACCATTATTTTTTTTATTTATTAAAGGAGGGTCTAGTTTGATATTTTTCGTTTTATTTAGCTCACTTTAACGTTATCCTACTTGCAACTCAATTAATCTTGATTAAGTTTCTAAGATATTAAATTATCTCCATTGAGATAGGTCAGCGCCTAGACCAACAGGGGTTTCCGATTTTAACCGTCTAAATCGGTGGCGCGACTCACTCTTTTCTTTTGTATATACCCTCTACGGCTGAGCTGGGCACTAATTTGCCAGTAGAGAAACCACTTACCGATCTCATCTGGAGTTGAACTTCTATTTGAAGAACTTGAATAATTTTTCAAAATTTATTGTTTTTTTTTTATTCTTTTATTTCATTGAAAGTACGTGGCAATGTTTAAACGGTATTCAAAGGACTTATAGTTATGACTAAACATGTGGTAAATATTTCATCTTTGTTTTTACTGACCAATATACATTAAATGTGTTTCTGTCTCTCTCTTACTCACACCATTACATATGTAATGTTTTTCACATTTAACCCCACACAAATCTTTTCCGCCGAGTGCACGAATAGAAGTATAACTTTAAAAAATATAAAAAAACTAACAAACAAATCTTGTTTTGTTTGTTGGGTTTGTTGTTTACATGTATAGATTTAGGTATGTACCTACTCTTATGTAGTAACATAACTTCAAAAATAGGAAATAAAAGTTAAAATACGGCGTTATCGACATATCAGAAAAGTAGAGTTGTGATGAATCCAATATGTATATTTGTAGGTAGCTACATCATTTTTAGCCCCTGATTCATTAATTTAAAATTTAAATGTAATCTTAAAAATCTCATAAAGATAATGAAGCAATTTGCAATCTTATTAAAAATATTTATGACCTCCTTGGTGTCAAGTATTTTAGTTTTTTCCAACCAACGAGACGATTTGCAAACTTATTGAGCAATGTTTGTACACATGTGTACCAAAAATTGCGTGCAGAAAAGTGGGTTACCTTGCGTGCTGGAGCCACCAAAATTAATTGTGTCACAATTGTAAATTTCAGATTTTAGAATAGTGTGGCAGTCAAGGTTAAAGAGTTAAATAGTATAAATATTTTTAAACACAGGACCGATTTGGATGATATACTTACACATACATATTTCTTACTATACATATATAATATTCAATTTACTTTGTGGCATCAATGTATACTTTCTTTTATTACCTGTCTACTTTTTGGTCACTTCTGTAATTTTATTATTTATACTTACGTAATCTTTGTAAACGACAACCGATATGGTTGTTGAAAACTTAGAAAAGTAATTTTTTTTGTAGAGGCAAACGGGTTATGTTGCAAATATGGCCCTCTCTATCTATCGGAATATGAAGGTACTGCGAGGTGGTGGTATACCTAAGCTATGAAGTAGCTAGATATTGCTGCTAAATAACAGTAAGCAGTTAGAAAACTGCGTTCATTTTGTGTAGATATACAGTTAGTCTTGGAGAGAACACCAAAATTTTGTGAGGCACACCAGATTGATATCTATACCTACGTATTAAAAAATAAATAAATTAGTTATATTCAGATGTATTAGTTTTGTAAAAATTATCATCTTGTTACCTGTGGGAATAGCCAATTAGTGTAAATACCATATTGGTGTAAATACGTGCCACCTGTAGTGGTATAAATAAGATTCGAAATCAAAAGTTAGTATTTAGCGATTTGATCCCTTTGCTAAAACACATAATGGACAATTCCAGTTGGTGGTTACCAAACACACAACAAAACCTTGTTTGGGTGCAAAGACACCTTGGGCGTGTGTGGTATACCAAATTAGTAGACTATATCCAATTATACGAATCCTTAGAATTTGAATACAAGATTTCTTTTGGTCGCAGGTTGATAACCGATTAAGAAATGGTTCATTATCGTTGCGTAAAATGTTTGCTGAGCAAATATTGAGACGACTTAATTTGTAATTATGTATTAAGAATAATTACAGCAGACTATTGTTATCGTGCCTATATCGGTGAGAATTACTTAGTTTAATAGTTTAAAAATGTGTCGTGAGCGGTATTACAGTATAATTATTGACTCTTTCTCGTTTTGATTATTAATTATCGTCCAATTACGTGTTGGTACGTCAACCAATCTGGTCTTTAAATCCTCTTCGAAGTACAAGATCCATCCAAATTTCTTCGAAGAGGTTCACCCGAGTTACTAAACTATAATTAGATTGGATAAGCTTCAGCCATTTTGTGGGAAAAAAATTAATCCGGAATTTCGTTTACAATTTTGGAATTTGAAAGAAAAAATCATCCCTAAACCGATACCGATACATTCAATGGTTTCTGAAGACTTCTATTAATGAAATAAGAGCATAATTAATTCTTTGATATAATGTTCAGTTTCCAATATTTTTATTTAAATAATTCATTGTTTTTTTGAAACAATTAAATTTGTAATATATCATTTAAAAGGGTGTTTGAGTATAATTTGTGGAAATACATGTTTGAGAGAGACTGGTAATACTCTAACCCACAACTTAATAAGCTAGCTTGGGAAATAACGCTGGTTAGAACGTTCTAACGTTACAATAGGTTTGTCCCAACTGCCGCAAAAAAAACGTAAAATAACCATACCACGCATGCTTAATACATAAAAACTGTCCCAACTGAAAGTTGAAACGTTTAAAACCGATTATCTGTGCCGTCCCAACTTAACTCGTATCGTTATTGTACATTGTAACGTTAGAAAACCTTCATTTCGATTTAAAAGAAAACGTATGTAGGTACCTACCTACTGTTAGTACTGACTTGCGCTGTTAATTGAGATGAGCGTGTCTAAGTAATTTTGATTTTCGACGAAGCAAGCATAAGTATGTTTTATTTTAATACCACCCTACTTGTTTGCTGTACACATGATACAAAACAAATCTAATAACATTTTGAACTCATTGGTGCCCCATTTTGGCTCTTTATTTTATTTTTCTGTCACATGATTTAAAATAGTAATAGGAATTTACTATAAACGTGAAACTAAATTCTTTGAAGCTAACCATGATCTACTGTCATGGGGACATTGCTTGAGGTTGATGGCAGGACTAGACATTCCTTTAAAACTTAAATATTATCTTATTAGTAATTATAAACATTTAGGTATATTTAGGTACACAATTAGAATTCATATCTTTTAAAATCGTTAATAATATTAAAAAATAGAAATTATTTTTATTTTTAAAGTTTAATTAGCGCTATAACACATGAGTAGGACAGTGAAAGTTCGTATGATTTTAAAATTTAAGGGCTGAGCAAAGTGGAGCTACTGCAGTTGCTGTATAACCAGTAAACTTTGAGTAAAAAAAAACGCCCCAACTCGCTTTGCAGCAATAATATATTGTGTGGCAAGGGGTGAAACAAGACGATTTCTGACGAGGGCGAGAGTTGACTGCCCAAACGAAGCGAGGGCTGTCATTGCCCTGGTCAGAAATCGTCTTTGTTTCATCCCGTGCCACAAACTATATTTTTCATGTCACATGCATTGAAACAGTGAGTTTTGATATCTGTAGCCAGTCATTTGTAATTTATTAAAATCTTTGACAACGATTTGACAACAGCTGTCAGACAATTATAATTTTATTCGCTTTTGCTTATTACAAATGCGATTCTGGCAGACTTGAAATAAAGACATAAATAATAAACAAATGAATGTGCCGGGCAGAAACAACGTTGTTTCTGACTGACCGTTGCATTGGTCTGAAGTTGTCTTATTTCGACTGGCAAAAAAAGAGATCAAAACTAGCTGTTTCAATGAATGTGACATAAAAAATCAGTTTCGTAACGATACATATTACTGACATGCGCATTAAGCGGCAAAATTTCGGTTTCGTAACGATTTCATGACGTTACATAAACTGTCGTTAGGACAAACCTTATGTTTATATGTGTGACAAAAAAGTCTTCAATTAATTGAAGAAAATATTAGTTTTCTTGAGTAACAAACTTTATTAAAATTTGTAGGAGAAAATAATTAATTTCACAGAAATGAACGCCCTTCAAAAATAAAATGAAAATTAAGAGTAAAATATATGAATTTTAATATTAAGTATAACGTCAAATTAGGTACCTTAACAACATTTTTATTATTGATTTAGAAAATATAATATTCTAACTTAATACATAATTACACATTTTTTAATATTTACACGTTTGTGAAAGAAATAAATAAAACTTGTGTGAGGGTATTTTCAATATTTTTTAGATATTTTCCCAAACTCAATAAATGTTATGACGGTTCTGTTTGTTTCATTCCATAAAATCATGTATAAACCGGATTTGTATTATCCAATTTAACGGCCTTCATTTCAAAAATAATATATTTTTATTCAGTAAAAATATAAATAACATATGTTCTGAATTAACTAATACCTATACGAAACCAACGGTTTATATTTTTGTGTATCTTAATGTTTTAAAAAAATAATTACTAACAATTGTTTCAGTAATGTTTTAAACGGTTAGTTATTTAATCATGATGTTACATGTGATTGTAATTTATTTTACATTAACAGCAACTATAATATTCAGTCTAGGTAATTGTTATAATTTGTTTTACGTTTAACAACAACTAAGTATTAATTAATTTACCGTCCCTATATATTATAGTCCAGTTGTCACGTTGTCAGCGATAAAATACCGTATTACTTGGTAATCAACATCGATGTTTAAAATTTTATCGATAAATTTTTACTTTCCACGAAAACTTTTTTATTTGGCAAAAATACGAAAACAAACTGAAATGTGATAAAATCACTCGTCCTACGGACTCGTGATTTTATCATATTCAGTTTGTTTGAGTAGTTTTGCCTAAAATGAAAAAGTTTGAGTCTGGAAAATAAAAATTTATCTAGTAAAATATTACAGGACGAGTGGTATTGGAGAAGATTATTTTTTGAACCATTCTGTACAAAAACTACTTTATTTACAAAACTTCCTAGAACAACTTATATTTCATAATTAACACAAACGAAATGCCGTTCCCCCCCCCCCCCTATTAACTTATCCTCTACACTAGATAGTATTGACAGTTGTCAGTTGTCGTGAGCGTCGTGAAAACAGGGTTATAATTTGAATAAATATTTATTTTTATACCTATTTATACAATTATATTATTAAAGAGAAAATTACCAAAATAAAAATTATTAGGTATATCTATTTAAAGTTTACCTACAAGACCACATTTGCCTGTAGGCATATAAAAGTTTTAAATGCATGCTGAACCAGGAAGCAGGTTAGTTTTAAAATACCTACATATTTGATTTTTCATTATTATATCGTTTAGATGAATTGAATTGTGATAATAATAATAACAAAATATATTTCAGAATATTTAGATAATATAAATGAATGTTGATTTATAGTAAGGTACTTATAAACAAGAAAATTGATTGTTTAATATTGTTATTGAATTTTTGACAGTTCTATAATTTTATCAATACTAGTAAAGCTACTAGTGGTTTTATCAATATAAACCGGAATGATTGGCTAGATTTAGCATAAAACATTGAAGATTAAGCGTTTTCATTGGACGAATTCACAAAATTGTGATATTTTGACAGGTGAAAAAAATAATCTTTAATATACCGTTTACTTAAAATTCTATTCTGTAGCGGAACGGGTAAAAACTACACCTTACTAAAAAAATTGTAAAATCTTAGATTATAGCATATTATTGATTAAAGTAATGTTGTAACATTTTAAAAAAACATTGTTTTTAGCAGTGTGCTTGCTGGAAATATTTTTGTAGCAGTGCCATCTTTATGTTTAAAAAATCTTTGTTTTTTATTATAACAGTGATTGTATCTTTGTATTTTTAATAATAATTTAAAAATAGGTACTCAATTAACTCGAGTTAATAGCTAAAGCTATAAGGTGAAACCAACTAAATTTAAAATTTTTAACTTCTAATTCTTTTAAAAAAGTATATTTTCACTTTTGAGTTTTTTGGAGTACACATAGATATCAATTTTTTATACTTAGCTGTTATCATTAAATGTGTTTGACACTGTCTATCTTAAAATTCACTTAATGTGAATTTTTTAATGTGATATCTGATTGTTAGTTTTTATTTATTCAGCAAATTAATAAACATTGTTATATATTACTAGATATTTTCATTTCTCACTTGTATTTGTTGTTCAGATCAATATTTTCTTCAAACTTTTCATTAAAAAAGTAAGGAAATTTTGATTTATTATAAATTGTCTTGTGAAACAAGTTTTGTTTTAAAATACAAAGAATAAGTTAAAGATTGTTTATTATTTTAATGTTTTGGTCACTAGTTAAAGTGTGGATTTCTTAATAATAATCTAGTGTGTTATTTTGACCAAATTGTATATTTTTTGTATCTTTTTCCTGGGCTTTCCCATCCATAGGATAAAAATTTTCAAAAATTATTTAGCTCAAACAACCCATGACTCGCTCTTCAACAAACAACTAAGTATCGTTCAGATAAGTGAACCTTTAACAAACAATTAATGCATAAGAAAGATCACAATATTTACACTAATTATTTGTAAATCTTTTAATATTCTTAAAGAAGATTTAGTGTCTTTTAAGAAGATTCGCGGCACCACCCAAGAGAACTTTTTGAAACTTAAAAAAAGCAGATTAGGAAGGCCTCTGAGATTACTTTGCAACTTTTCCCCGAAATCCAGTCTGCTGGCAAGTCCCACAAATTATTTCTACAAAATCCATCAGAAGAAACAAAACAGGATGATATAAACGCTAAAAACAGATACAACACCACTATTTCCAATTCCAAAAGTCTCTTTGACGCTCGAATGAGAGAGAATGTAATTTCAAACCCTAATGGAAGCAGGTCCTTTTACACTCTCGCCAAACATATCAATAATAATTTTACAAATAGTTCGTTCCCTCCACTCACAGCTGATGACGGCTCAATAGTTAAGTCCTTTACAGAAAAGGCAGAACTCTTTGCCAAAATATTCTCTTCGAACTCGACACTTAACCCACCAGACGACATGGAACTACCTTCTATTCCACGGGCTCCCCACACAATGAAAAATATCACATTTAGGGTCAAGTATGTGCAGAGAGTCCTTGCTACTATAAATACGAACAAAGCAAGCGGACTTGATGAAATACCTGCTTTACTCTTAAAAGTTTGTGCTCCTGAACTAGCGCCTGTTTTCACTAAGCTATTTCAACTATCATATGATACTGGTATTTTTCCAGAATCTTGGAAAACTGCTCGAGTACAACCAGTCCCCAAGAAAGGCTGTAAAACCTGCCTTGTAACTACAGACCCATAGCTCTTGTATCTGTTATTAGCAAAACCATGGAGAAATACGTCAATCAGGAGATCCTGAGCTACCTTGAGACACACAACCTTTTAAGTGACAGGCAATATGGTTTTCGCCAACAAAGGTCAACAGCCGATCTGCTAGCATATGTAACTCATGTCTGGAGTAATACCATCCACCGCTATGGGGAAACTCAAATAGTATCACTAGACATCTCAAAAGCATTTGATCAAGTGTGGCATGCAGCTCTTTTGAACAAACTGTGTTCATACGGACTCTCGCTAAACCTTTGTAGATGGATATCCAACTTTCTCTCCAACAGGCACATCCAAATTGCCGTAGATGGAAATTCCTCCAACCTCTTCAAGATCAACGCTGGAGTTTCCCAAGGATCGACTCTAGCTCCTACTTTATTTCTATTACACATTAATGATCTTCTTGAAGCCACTAATAACTCGATACACGGTTTTGCAGATGATGGCAACCTACACTGTAGCAAAGCGCACAACCGTCCTATATCTCTAGATATTCTGGAAGAGGACAGAAGATCCACAACGGCTTCCTCAATCAAGATTTATGTCCGGACTGTGCCACGGATTATAGTATTAGAGATTAGGTTCCTAAATCATTAGGGGTCTCTACGAACCAATCAAGAGATTATCAATGTAGGTATCCAAAAATAATGATATTGTTTACTATATGTTGTATTTGTTGTATCGGACAGTACCTAAACAAAAAACAACCCGTACATAATAGACATTTTTAAAACTGTGAATCTGGTGGAAAAAATTTTGTACAAAATCTGAATGTTCCGTTCATCAAAATACATTTTGGCTTAAACAAAAATGTTTCAATTATATTTTTGCTTTATCTGCCACCATAAGAAACTTATATAAATTTAATATTAGTGATCGGCATTGTACCTGAACAGTTTAAAATATCAATAGTTGTACCTATATACAAAAATGAAGATAAAAATAACATAACTAATTAATACTTTTACTAAAATTTTTAAAAAATGCATTAAGGTACGTTTACATGACTATCTACATAAAAATAACATTCTAAGTGAAAAGCAGTTTGGGTTTAAACCGGGGTTTAGCACCAGCGAGGCAATTTTTGAACTTGTTGATCGAATTAAACTTACTTTGGATAAGAATAAATGTATTGCAGTGTTCTTGAATTTAGCGAAGGCATTTGATACCGTGCCTCATCAATTACTTATTAATACTTTGGAGCAGTATGGAGTGAGGGGCACAGCATTATATCTTTTTAAAAATTATTTGTGTAAGAGAAAACAAATGGTCAGAATGAAAAATATCATGAGTGAGCCAGAAACCGTCCAAATGGGAGTACCACAAGGAACAGTGCTTGGCCCAATTTTATTTATCGTATGTATTAATAGTATGCTAACATCCCAAATAAATGGTTCAGTAATTTCATATGCAGATGATACTGTCCTCATATTTAAGGATAATAGTTGGGAAGCGGTTAAAGAAAAAACGGAAACGGGTATAAATATTATAAAAAACTGGCTTAATTTTCATAAACTTTCTCTAAATGTGCCTAAAACCTCTTTTATAGCATTTTCATTAACTAACGTAAATAGGCCATCTTTTGACTTACAAATAAATGAAAACTTTACAATTAAAATGAACAATATAACAAAATACCTCGGAATAATAATAGACCAAAATTTGTAATGGACTAATCACATTCAATCATTTACAACCAGAGTTAGAAGATTTATTTTTAAGTTTTATGAATTAAGGAAAATTATAAAGAGGTTATAAATTACTATTTACAATTCGCTGGTTGAGTCTATTTTCCGTTATGGTATAATAATTTGGGGTGGGTTGTATGATATTGCACTCCATCCTCTTAATGTTATCCAGAATCGCATAATTAAAATTATTTTCAAAAAACCTGTACTATATCCTACCACTCTCTTAAATAGTAAAAACGTTCTTAACATAAGAACCTTGTATTATCACTCATGTTGTATTTTTATTTATCGAAGGCCTGAATTGCGATACATTACCAATCATTTGCATAACACAAGAGCCCGATTTAATAAGAAATTGAGGGCTCCAGCAGTTCAGCGAGATGCAAGTCAAAGATTTGTGTTGGTCCCAAAGTCTATAACACTCTACCTCTAAATCTCAGGAATGTAAAAAATTTAAAGTTATTTCAAAAAAAATCAAAGCAGTGCATTGCTTCTAATGTTGATAGCTATAAATATATACTGTAGAGAATCTCTTATCTTTTCTTTTCTTTTTGTTACTTATATTTATATTTAATTGTTATTATTTTTTTTTCTCTTACTTTTTTATATGTTTGTTCCAAATTTTTCTATATAACATACTCTAATAATTACTTTTAGCACATACAGGTGCTTGCACCTAGGTGATTCATTTAATATGCGTTTGAAATTTAATTTTTTAATATTGTAATGCCAAAAATTGTAATTTTTTTGTAAAAATAAATAAATAAATTTTATTAATATTAAGTAAATTGTTTATGGGTTACGATTAATTTCAATTAGGATGGTAATCAATTCAATAAGTCTTTCATTGGCATCCACTTTTCTCAGCTCTCTTTTTAATCTTCTTACCAGCAAGCCTTTGGATTTTTGAGAATTCATCATGACTTTGATTGGCACGAGATATCCGCTACCTTTCTAAGAAAAGCAGCCCTAAAACATCTTCTTCAGAGGCTATTTAACTTTATGATCAATATGAGCCAGCGGAAGTTTTTCATTGACACTTTTCTTGCGCTTGCGAAACGAGACCGTTCTTCTTGTTCAAAAAATGGCTCTCATCTGTGAAAAACACTTTTCTCCAATTTTCAGCAGTCCAGTTTTTTCACTTTTTCTCCTAATTATACCGTTTTTTTATTATTCTAGCAGTCAAGAGCTGTTTCTTCTAAGGTCTTACTTCTTTTCTTCTTCCTTCCAAGAGTCGTCTTCGCACAGTGTTATGAATAATAACTTTAACAAATGCTAAATCTTTCTGAAGATCTTGACTTGGTTTTATAGGGTTTAATTTACTTACTAAAAATGCTTCAGCCCTTGCAGTTGTCTTCCATTTGCTTCCATATTTCTTTTTTTTTGTTTACGACAACCGTCCCATTTTTCCTTTTCTGCTTTTAAATCTTGTTAACAGCTCCCACTACATTCCTTTGCATATCTCTTTGAGTCATAGATGTATGTTCACTCAAAGTAACAATTTAAGTACGTATTTTTGAAAAGATATCCATCCTCAAAAACCAGAATGAAATGACTTATCAGTTAAAAACGAGGTTGGGCAAAAAAAATTGTTACTAAAATTACTAAAATCTTTAAAGTTTGGTCAACCTGATTTTTGTGAAATAATTTGAATAATAATTTTTATGAATGTGTAATACGAACACTATCGCGGAGACCTTGAATCAATTTATGAGTTTGTTGCTTAAATTTAGTTAAGATAAAATTGTAAATGTAATTCCGGTATAAGAAAACACCGTGTTGCTTTATATCTAGCAAAGTGTGGCGAGAAATTTTTATATGAAATATGGCATGGGTAGATATGACGAAAAATAACGATACAAAAAAGTATAAAAATTACACATTTAACAAGTGACATGTCACATACAGCAGGATTGGAATCAGCAATCTCGACCTCTAGTTAGTAGCGCCTTTATCCATTCGGCTACCAGATGCTGTAGTGATTAGTCGGTGTTTCGGTTCTTATCTGATTCTACTATCAATTTCTCCTCCTTAAGCACATTTATGACGGTAAATAGTAAGAGATTATTTTATCAAATCAAGAATTGGAACATCAAACTTTAAGTCATTTTTTTTGTATTTTTACGGGGTTAGAGGACTGAAACCATAGATTAATTAATTATACTAGGATTTTTACACTTAGAAATTAGACAAGCAAGAAATTACTTTAAGCAAAAATGAAAAAAAATCCCGTCTGGCAAGACTCGAATCTGCTACCTCAATTTGCATCTGTGTCACCTGATGTGAAATTTCTTGTAATGTCTAATTTCTGAATGTTGAAAATATAATGAAATATTATGATTTTAGTTATCTAAATGACACCCATAAGTTCAAAATTTATCTACGGTATAATGGGGTGGATATTATTTCGTTATGTTTATATACGAGTATAATGTCACGTTTTTGACATTTTCAAGTGAGGTATTAAATGTTTAAATTATATAACGAGATAAGCACGTGTTCCTCTTTATGAATAAGGGTCTAAGTAAGAAAGCTTGTTTGTTTGTATTAAAAGAATTAGTGTTAGGTATCAGATTACCATGGGAAATAACCCAAAACTCTAACTAAGAAAAGATATATAAATATGTCTTAAAAAGTTTTAGTTGTAGTTGTGACAAAGAGTTCTGTGAATAAAGATATTCTTTTCTCTTGCGGTTTAAATAAAATAAAGTTAAATTAAAGCAGTGAAATTAATTCGTTTTAATCTTCCAGCCCACATAAATCCTAATAGGTTATGGGCCCAGTGTACGCGAATAAAAATATTAATTAAAATATTGCCCAGTGTACACAAATAAAAATATTAATTAAAATATTGCCCACTGTGCGCGAATAAAAAAAATATATTAATTTAAATATCGCACAGAGTTCGCGAAAATAATATTGATTAAATTAACTTTAATTTCTTGAGTGACAAAGTGACTGTTAAGTTGTGTTGACTAGTTTTGTGTTAATGAAAACTTTTTAATAAATAATACTTAAGTGTAACTTAATTTTTAACGATAAATTAAAATAAGTGAATTATAAAAAAAAAATATACAATGGATCACTTTAATACAAAGCGAAATATTCAACCCTTTAATGGTGATAAGTACTGCATTTGGAAAATTAGAATCCGTCAACTGTTTTCCGAATTAAAAGTACTTGAAGTTATTAACTCTGAATTAACTGTAGAAACAGATATAGAAAAATGGAAGAAAAAGGACCGAACAGCAAAGGATATAATTATGGATTATTTAGCTGACTTAATGCTCAGTATCTTGACACCTGAAATAACTCCAAAAGAAATTTTTAAAACTCTAGATGCATTGTATGAACGAAAAAGTGTTATTTCTCAAGTGTCAATTCGGAGAAAATTATTAACACTAAAATTAAAAGATGATACACCACTTATAAAACATTTTATCGAGTTTGAAGATTTAATTGCACAGCTAATTGCTACAGGTGAAAAAGTATCCGAATCAAATAAAGTAGCTCACTTAGTGATAACAATGTCAAAAGAATATGCTGCAGTAATTAAAACCCCCGAAACATTATCACCAGAAAAATTGACAATAGCATTTGTTAAAAGTAGATTGCTAGATCACGAAGTGAAACTAATAGAAGAAAATAAAGAGACAAGTGTTCAAGCTTCAAGCTGAAGTAAACAATGATAATTTTAAAAGGAATCATATATAATTTTAAAAGGGGTTGGAAGAAAAATCGTTTCAACAAAAGTAACAATAACACAAACAGGGATAATAAGTTTAAACCAAGAAATAAAGCATTAATTAATAGTATATTATGTTACTAGGAGTAGAAGGCCAACATTATTGTTGAGCCCAGATTCTTGCACTGCCGAGGCGCTAGCCGAGGCTGTGCAAACTGGGCGAAACATATAATGGGCCTTCTGCTCCGAGTAACATATACTATTTTTTCTTCAAGCGTAATAATAATATGCATTTTATAAAAAATATAGAAGGCTTTGTTTATATCTCAACTATTTAATTAATACAAACGAAAAATTACATAAAGTGTTACCTATTTATTAACAGTAATATTAAATGTGCAGTTTTGTATACTGCAGTTGTTTAAATTTAAGCCACTGCCACCGCTTTCAGCTTCGACATTTACAATTTTGTCATTGGTATACATCATATTATTAGTAAGTTGATTGTCGATTATTATGTCAGCGATTCCAGAACTATTACTTGGTTGTTCTTGCCAATTAAGTATTTTTTGTGCAGTTTGTGTTTTACTGGAAATGGAATCCTCTAAGTACCCTTCAGCAACACTGGTGGATTTCCATCCATCATGCCGCTTTAAAGCGGTAATATCACCTCCGTTGTCAACTAAAATAGTTGCGGAAGTCCTCCGAAGGCAATGTCCTGTATATTCATGAGGATTTGTTAATTTCAAAAACGTAGCAACGTCTTTTGGTACGTTTGATATTTTGTGGATACCCATTACCACACGGTGACATTTACCATTCTGGTATTTAATAAAAAATCGCTGCAGGCCAATATCATCCGGACGAAGAGCCGTATACTGTCTTACCAAATTCAAATAAAAATCGCCAATTATAGTAAACGACCGTTGTTTTTTGTTTTTTGTGTTTATGATTTTAACCAAAATTAAATTTCCCAAATCTTGGATTTCGCTAGACTTTAAATTAACAAGTTCATCGCATCTAAGGGCTCCTGTGACTCCAAATATTAATATAACCTAAAACAAACGTTGAAATAAATAAAAAAAAAAGCTGGTAGCACCGGGATTAGAACCGCTGACCTTTGCGACCGAAGACAAAAGCTCTGCCACTGAGCTACCGTCATTAAATGTTATAAGTAGGAAATGAGGTAATATTTGCTGTCAAGTTAAATATTGATCTGCTAGTAGATATCACTGTCAACGGTTTAATAAACGTAATAATGATTAAAAAGAAATAAGAAAGTACCTACCTTTGTTGCTAAATAAACATTATTTGGTGCATCCTTGAGAAATTTATCAAATTGATCTTGTGTTAATACTTTTGATTTTTTCGGTGTATAATTTTCCCCTTGGCGCTTTATAAATGCAATTAATTTGCTATATTTTTCTATTTTAACATTATGTTTAATGTTTAATTGACTTTTAATCATTGAATACTGTGCCCATAGAGTAGAACTTTTAAACTTTCTGGACAAATTCGTGAAGTATGCAAGCATAACGTTTTCCGTGTATTGCTGTACATTATATTCATTGCACCATTTTAGAAATTTTTCGTATGCAAAATCATACAGTTTACGCGACTTCGTTGGAATTAGAGTTTCAATACTGGAATTAGCTATTTCAACTAATTCCGGAGGCGTACATTGCAATTCTTGAGACATTTTTCACAAAATTTTCAAAACAGACAAACGTCAAATTAAATAAGTTTAAAAATGACAGTTCCTACCTACTTGATTACAACGCCCCATTATTTTATTAGTACAATAATGAAAATTCATTTTTGTACTAGTAAAATAATGGGATATTTCTACGGTCTGTGTTGCAAAAAGTAATATAGTTATTATTATACGCTTGAAGAAAAATGTTATTTCTGTGGTAGAAAAGGTCACATGAAAAGAAAATGTATCTATTTTAAAAGAGAGCAAGAGAAAAGGTTAACAGAAAATCAAAAAACATTACAAACTGTACAAATGATAGATCAAACTTCTGAAAATAATTCAGGCTTTGCTTTCATGGCTGGAGATTTTAAAATTAATGAAGAAAGTGAAGAAAATAAAATAACCTTTTTATTGGATTCTGGTGCGTCCGATCATTTGATAAATACAGAAGGATTGACAAAGAATTTTGTTAATTTGAAAAATCCAATAAAAATATCAGTAGCAAAGAATGGAACATTTATTTATGCAGTAAAGAAGAGATCACTTGACGTCATCAGTGATACAGGAGTCAGGGGGAGACTTGAAGATGTTTTGTTTTCACCTGATGTTCCCTACAACCTGCTGTCCGTAACAAAGATGCAAAATTCAGGAATGACAATAATTTTCAATAATAAGGGAGTATTTGTCAAAAATTTTGGTAAGACTGTAATGACTGGTAAGTTAATAAACAATTTAAGTGTAATTAACTTTACGATAGATAAAAGAGACAATTTTAGACTGATATATATATCGTGAAAAACACTTATGAAATATGGCATCAGCGTTTGGGTCATATTAGTAACAATAAATTTTTAGAACTTAAAAATAAAAATTTAATAGCTGATTTAGAATTAATTAATTCAATTTCACCAAATGATGATTTGTGTGAAACTTGCATTAAAGGTAAACAAACTCGATTGCCATTTAATCAAAGTAAAGATAAGAGTTTTGTAGACAGACCATTATTTATAATACATTCTGACATTTGTGGTCCTATCACTCCTTCAACAGTTCAGGGTGAAAATTATTTTGTCACATTTATAGATGAGTACACTCATTATTGCGTAACTTATTTATTAAAATTAAAATCAAATTTATTTGCTATATTTAAAGACTTTGTTGCAAAGAGCGAAGCTCATTTTAATTTAAAAGTTGTAAATTTATATTGTGACAATGGGAGAGAATATTTATCTAATGAAATGAAGTTTTATTGTGTTGAAAAAGGAATAAGTTATCACCTGACTGTACTACGTACCCCACAATTACGGTGTCGCGGAACGAATGAATAGAACAATCACCGAAAAAGCTCGTTCAATGATTGTTGGTTCCGGGTTAGGTAAAATATTTTGAGGTGATGCAGTTCTAACTGCTACATATTTAATAAATAAAACACCGACAAAAGCAATTAAACAAAATAAAACTCCTTTCGAAATGTGGTACGGTAATAAGCCACAACTAAAGTATTTAAAAGTTTTTGGTTCGACCGTTTATATTCATAATAAAAATAGTAAATCTAAATTTGATGAAAAATCCTCAAAGGGAATACTAGTAGGTTACGAGTCGAACGGTTATAGAGTGTGGGGCGTGGATACGGGAAAATACGTTGTAGTAAGAGACGTAATAGTAGATGAGTCTAATTTCTTAAATTCTAGACCAAAAGAATTAGAAGAGGTAGAAATAGGTAAACCTCAAAATAAAATTGATGTTTCTGACCTTTGGTCAAAATCAATAGAAATGCAAAAATCTGATAGTGTTAAATCAGATAGGCAGAATTGTGAAAATTTTGGTTTGAATGACGAAACTGATGTTTCTGACACTATGTCAAAATCAGTAGATAAATTAGATAAATCTGATAGGGTTAAATCAGATGAATTGAGTATTGAAAACTCAAGTGGTGATGACATTAATGAAACTTCATTTCAAAATAAAAAGAGAATTTTAACTGAACCACGTAGGAGTGAGCGGATTAAAAGACGTCCACAAATTTCTTATGATGAATATGATACAGACGATTATTTAATGTGTGCACAATCAGTCATTTGTAAAATTCCCACATCATATCAAGATATTCAAAACATAGATAATAGGGATAAATGGGAAAAAGCAATAAAAGACGAGATAGATTCATTATTAATTAACAAAACATGGACTTTAGTACCGAGGCCACAAAATAAAAATATCATTGATTGTAAATGGGTGTTTACCATCAAAAATGATGAACACGGAAAACCGATAAGATATAAAGCGCGGTTAGTAGCAAAAGGATTTAGCCAAAAATATTTAATTGATTATAATGAGACTTTTGCACCTGTGGCGAGAATTTCTAGTTATTGTAGCTTTCGCTAATCAATATAGTTTAATGATACATCACATGGATGTAAAAACAGCATTTTTAAATGGAAAATTAAAAGAAAAAATTTTCATGAGGATTCCTGAGGGCATAAAATCTAAAGAAAATTATGTCTGTAAACTTAATAAATCTTTGTATGGTTTAAAACAGGCTGCGCGTTGTTGGTTCGAAGAATTCGAGACAGCAATAAAAGAAAAAGGTTTTGAAAATTCTCCTGTAGATAGATGTATTTATATTTTAAATAAGAAAGATATCTCGAAAAATATTTATATTTTGTTATATGTAGAGGATTTAATAATAGTAACAGCTGACGTTAAAGTCATGATAAATTTGAAAAACTATTTAATAAATCTTTTCGACATGGTTGATTTAAAAGAAGTAAAACTTTTTTTAGGAATTAAAGTCACGCGTAGTGATACGAAAATTACTCTTGACCAAAGTGCATACATTGATACTATTTTGATGAAATTTAATATGCATGAGTGTAAACCAGTAAATACACCATTAGAGAGTAAAGTAGATTATAAAGCTCTTAATTCAGATAAAGAGTATAATGCACCTTGTCGAAGTGTCATTGGTTGTTTGATGTATGTTATGATTTGTACAAGACCGGATTTAAGTACGGTCGTAAATATCTTGAGTAGATATACAAATAAAAACAATATTAAATTGTGGAAATGTCTAAAAAGAGTGCTAAGATATTTAAAAGGCTCAAAAGACATTAAACTAACATACATCAGAGGAAATTACAATGACATTTTGACAGGATATGTCGATTCTGACTGGGGAGGAAATTATATTATAGATCGTAAAAGTACAACAGGCTATTTGTTTAAATTATTTGAGCGTTGTACAATATGCTGGAATACAAAGAAACAGGCTTCAGTAGCTGCTTCTTCAACTGAGGCTGAGTACATGGCCCTTTTTGAAGGAGTAAGAGAAGCATTGTTTTTGAAATCATTAGCTATTAGTATCGATGTAGATATTTCCAAACAAATATTAATTTATAAAGATAATAGCGGTTGTATTAGCATTGCTAATAATCCAGCAAGTCATAAACGATCTAAGCATATAGATATAAAATATCATTTCTCTCGCGAGCAGATTGAGAAAAAGGTAATAATTTTAAAATATATTCCAACAGGTCAGCAGTTAGCAGACATGCTAACTAAACCTTTACCAGGACCAAGATTTCTGGAACTAAGAGTTGGATTGGGATTGAAATAAACAATAATAATTCAATTTTTTTATATATTTAAAATTTAAATAGTATTAAGTTTAAGTGAATGACTCGATTAGGGTTTTTCCTGGGTTTCCCTTAATCCATGAACAAATGTTGAGTCACTTGTATTTCCCAGAAGGCTTGAGAAAAGAGTATTTTTTTAGTATTAATTTTTTATACTACTTTAATTAATGTTAAGAATACCTCCGAATAAATTTTGAGGGGTCGTGTTAAAAATATAATGAAATATTATTATTTTAATTATCTAAATGACACCCATAAGTTCAAAATTTATCTACGGTATAATGGGGTGGATATTATTTCGTTATGTTTATATACGAGTATAACGTCACGTTTTTAACATTTTCAAGTGAGGTATTAAATGTTTAAATTATATAACGAGATAAGCACGTGTTCCTCTTTATGAATAAGGGTCTAAGTAAGAAAGCTTGTTTGTTTGTATTAAAAGAATTAGTGTTAGGTATCAGATTACCATGGGAAATAACCCAAAACTCTAATTAAGAAAAGATATATAAATATGTCTTAAAAAGTTTTAGTTGTAGTTGTGACAGAGAGTTCTGTGAATAAAGATATTCTTTTCTCTTGCGGTTTAAATAAAATAAAGTTAAATTAAAGCAGTGAAATTAAGTCGTTTTAATCTTCCAGCCCCCATAAATCCTAATACTGAATTTTAAAAATTCCATGAAAGATGTCTGAAAATAATTATTTTATTAAAAATTTATGGTTCGGTCCTCTAAGAAAGTGATGTTTTTGTCGGTTTGACAAATAATCACTTTCTCATTGTAACATGAAATATGTGTTTAAGGAGGAACTGAGTAAGTGTCCTATGTGAACAAAAACGCCGACAAACTACTAAGACATCTTCAGCGGAATGGTAAAAGGCGCTACCGGCTATAAGTAAAGTTTGTATGTTCGAATCCTGCTGAATGTGATATTTTTTGCATTTCTCCTAAATTTCATTTGTTTTTTGTCTAATTTCAGAATTTTTAAAATCCCATCAGAGATGTATAAAAAAAATAGTTTACCAAGGTGATTAACCAAATTTTTAAGAAAATGGAGTTTGATTACCAAAATTTCATACAAAATCGGCCCATGACTGGACTATTAATTGAAATTATACGTGTATTTTAAACCTGAAAATATGATTTTTGCATTGTTTACATACAATTCTGACACAGGTTGCTGACCTACGTTACATAAATAAACTTTAAAAGTAAAATTAATGGGTTTTTGTATTACAAATTATACTTAAATATCCGATTGTTACACTCCATTAAAATTTAAAAAAATGTGCGAACATTACTCTCATACATGAACAGCCGTAATCTTATATTCATTACATTATATACTTTTTAAAATTTAAATAATTAATTTCGTTATCTTGAACTTACCTACATTAACTCTTACATATTTATATGACAAATTATTTTATTTATATAAACATTAGCAGCAGAATTAAGTGATAAAAAAGCTATTTTTAATAAAAGTTGCGTTTAGAAGTTTACGATCTACATATCCGTTCACTTTTTATTCCTATCTCAGTAGACTATGCATTTTATTTCTTGGATTGGCACTTCAGTTTCTTGGGTTGGTACCTAAACTGAAAACGTCCTCTCCTACTGTCGAAATATTGACAGCACATATTATTAAAGGTTAAAATTTTTAAAGACAGAAATATTCAATAAACAATGCCAAAAAAATCAGTATAGAAATCCACAACAACATCATTAAATGTATATGGTATATTTAAGAAACAAAGCAACAGCTGCGGAGTTCTTATTTAAATCAATTGGCTCAGATCTTTACCAGCGTAATACTCTAGTCAACATCTTCAAAAACGTGAAAAATTAAAATAAAGGTCCTAAAAATAGAAGCGATAGCTCATTGGATTCGGAATCACCTCTAGGAAAATTTTTTTGAAGGAAAAGTGTGCAGGCAAAAAATTGCAATTGTTATTAACAAAATAAGATAAAAAAAAACAGATGTTTATGTTTTTGTTAATAACTCGAAAAATATTAATATTTAAGCAATTTTGAAAAAAGCTCGTTAAAGAGGAGGAAATTTCCGAAAAAAAAGTCCGTCCTCCCGGAACTCTATCTCCATTATTTATAATTTTAATTTGACGTTGAAAATGGGGCTTTGAGCGGCTTTTACGGCATACGCGCGCTACCGCTAAACGGTGTTTATCAGATAAAATATTTTTTTTATGACATAAAATGTTATTTTAAAAATTTGAAAAAATTCCAGTATTTTCCACTTGAAAGATTCTAAATCAGTTGGAAAAAACATTTTATCACTGTTTTTCAAAAAGTTATTCAATTGTTAACTAACAAATTTTTTCCTAATCTCTGTTGACATAAACAATGGGATATAAGGTATAAATAATTGGCCTAAAAATTTGAAACTTCGTGGAGCCCTTTTCATATGTATACTTTACGAGATCCTGCGATAAATCTTCATAAAAGTTTATTAATTTGTTAATAATACTTTCTAATATCATACGTCACGTTAACTGTAGCGCCAAATAACTTGCCAATTAAAAAAATGATATATCTTTTAAACTATTGGAGATATGATAAAGGATATTCAGGAGTTTTTTATAGAAAATAAGTTTCTCTTTTAAATTTAATAATTCTAAGACCAAATTCGTATTTATTGTTTATTAGATACTACATGCATTTATTTGGAAAAATTCTGTATTTTTTTTTTTTTTACTTTTTCGCAATATTTTGAAATAGTTATGAAAAATCATAATTAACAAATTAATAAACTTTTATAAACATTTATCACAAAATCTTGTTAAGTATACATATGAAAAGGGCTCCACAAAGTTTCAAATTTTTAGGCCAATTATTTATACCTTTTATCCGATTGTTTATGTCAACAGATATTGGGAAAAAATTTGTTAGTTAACAATTGAATAACTTTTTGAAAAACAGTGATAAAATGTTTTTTCCAACTGATTTAGATTCTTTCAATTGTTAGGAAAATACTGGAATTTTTTCAAATCTTTAAAATAACATTTTATGTCATAAAAAAATATTTTATCTGATAAACACCGTTTAGCGGTAGCGCGCGTATGCCGTAAAAGCCGCTCAAAGCCCCATTTTCAACGTCAAATTAAAATTATAAATAATGGAGATAGAGTTCCGGGAGGACGGACTTTTTTTTCGGAAATTTCCTCCTCTTTTACGAGCTTTTTTCAAAATTACTTAAATATTAATATTTTTCGAGTTATTAACAAAAACATAAACATCTGTTTTTTTTTTCATCTTATTTTGTTAATAACAATTGCAATTTTTTGCCTGCACACTTTTCCTTCAAAAACATTTTTCTAGAGGTGATTTCGAATCCAATGAGCTATCGCTCATATTTTTAGGACCTTTATTTTAATTTTTCACGTTTTTGAAGATGTTGACTAGAGTATAAGTACCTATTTATTTAAATCAACAAACACTAATAACAACTAAACTTCAAGATAGAGTTTCTTTGGGCCCCATCTCACATAGAAATCACTGGCAATGAAAAAGCAGACTTAAACGCAAAATCCGCCATCACTGACCTTAATGCATCTAGAGAGCATATATCAGTAACATCAGATATTAAAAATATTTTACTAAAGAAACTGTTTGACAATTGGAATCAAAAGTGGACAGCAACACCTTCCAAATTAAGGGAAATAAAACCTGACTTGGGCCAGTGGAAAACTTTCTTCAGTGATAGACGTCGCCAAGTGATAATCTCCAGATTACGACTTGGGCATACCGCTCTTACTCATCAATACCTGCTGAATAAAAGTGATCCTCCTATATGTGACCAGTGCAACTTGCCTCTATCGGTTTTTCATCTACTTACACAGTGCCAGAAGTATCGCCAAGAAAGAAACCAGTTTGAACTACCTCTATCTCTGAAAGACATTTTAAATAATAAGACACATGTTGTAAATGTTATACATTTTTTGTCCAAAATTAATCTATTAGACCTAATATAGTGCCTTTTGTAACTCATGTACGCTAATAACCTTTACAGGTTGATGCGTTTATTGTAAATAAAAAAAAAACAAACACTAATAGGTAACATAAAGTTATATATTTTGCATTAGATTAATTGAAAGAGGTTTTTGTAATGAATTTATAAATATGTATCACTTTTTTAAATAAAATTTATATTACTAACATAATACATAACCGTTTTTGAAAGATATCATAATAAATTATATACAATGTTGTCAGATTTCAAATTTCGAAATTATACATTTTTGTAACTATAATTTAATTCAAAATTTTGTTAAATATTTTTAAATCTCTTAATTACCTTTTAGTAACTGAGGTATATTTTTTGAAACTAATTAATGACAAACATTCTAAATGCTTAATTTTTTTTAGATCAGTGTTTGGAAAATACGGAGAATTATTAAGGAAGGATTGAAAAATAATGAGAAAGTCGCAGATAAAGGAAGTAAAACTGATACATTTGAGAAGTTTATTTAAAAAAAAGACTTACAGCGACAGATTTGGATGTACCAGTCTAAAAATGAACATTCTACTTTAGACAAACTTTTGACTGATGCTAAAAAAGTAAACGGACGACATATTTTATGTGAACAACAACACGTTAAAATTAGTAAGATCAAGATCACTTTCATTCGGAAATATAAACAACTAAAAAGTCTTAGGTACTGAAAGAGTTAAATTCGTGTACATAGATGAAAAATGGATCTATCAAAATGGTAGACCAGTGCGTCAGTGGGTGCACGATTCTGTCCTGAATAGTAATCCAGCTCGTGTAAAATCCGAAGGAAAGTGATTTACTATTTTAAACGCAGGAAATGATACTGGATTTTTGAAAGGATGTGACTTGTTACTAGACTCTTCGAATACAGACCTTGACTATCACAAAAGTATGAATGGTGACCTTTTTAAAAACTGGGTTGTTAATCAGCTCATTCCTGCTCTATCTGTATGTAAAGAAAAATGTGTGGTGGTCATAGACAACTCACCATACTATTCAGTTCAACTTAACAAACCACTCTCTTTTTAAGCGAAAAAAGCGATATTGCAGGAATGGTTGATTAACAATAACATTACGTTTGACACAAATATGACAAAGAAACAACTGTACTTATAAAACTGACGAAAAGACATATGTAGTGGATGAAATTTTAAAACAACGAGGACATGAAGTACTTCGACTACCACCATACCATTGTCATTACAATCCAATAGAACTAGCATGGGGGTTTACTAAGACATATTATAACAAACATATAACAGTTACTTATCTTGACCAGGATAGAGTTAAAAAAACTTGGACAGAAGCATTGACTAAATGTACACCAGACATGTGGCAAATTTTTTGTAGACATACAGACGAACTTATTTTGGCAGATTGGACTACTTACATTGGAAACTGCTAACATGACAATATTCCTGCTTTAATTATTTCATTGGAGGAATCAGATTCTGACTATTCCGATTTTGGATTTGATAGTGACTCTGATTCTTCCAGTGAAATAATGGAAGAGGATTGATCATACAAATACACCGACAACATTGACACATTACATCTAAATCTGCATCTGTATTTGTTTTTATTTGCTTTGGGGATTGGGGATTCCCTATAATCCCCTAGCCCTCACTACCTCTTACATCGTACCCAAATTTTCGACCGCGGGGAGGAACTCGGCTGCGCCCCTTTTGACGACACCATGCTAAAAACGGAATTACTGCAAATTGCAAAGCGCCACAAATTACAATATAAAAGATATGTAATTGACGAAATGGCGAAGAAAAAAGGAATAACTTGTATTACGTTTGCCACCTTATCACTGTCAATTAAACCCTATAGAATTATTATGGGCACAGGTAAAAGGTGAGGTGGCAAGAAACAATACAACTTTTAAATTGAATGACGTTAGACAACTTTTGATAAATTCTTTTGGACACGTAACACGGGAAAATTGGACCAATGCCATAAACCATGTGAAGAAGGAAGAAGAACGATTGTGGAGTGTTGATATCAATATTGAAGAACTGTTTGAACGCATTGTAATTCCTATCGGACCAGGCAACGAATCTGACTCATCGTCGGATGAATATGACGAAATGGAAGCCGACAATTAAAGGAGTAAGTGCTTTTTGCATTAATTTATATTTAATTCTTACTTTTTAATATGTAGCATATTTTTATTTTACTTTTAATTTTTATTTTAATTTGAATTATGCTTTAAAAAAACTTCTACGGTCATGGGACCTATGCAGCTACCTGTTGTGACAATATTATCTAGGGTTTCTATTGTGTTTGGGTTAGTTAATCCCTAATTACAGGGTGGACTCTTTGAAAAATGACAACTATGACTATGTTTCAATAGAAATGTATACTACTTTTAGTTATTTTTCATGAACCACCGTTGCTTGGGCTTTGAAGAATTTGCATTTATAATGAATTCACTGTGCTGCCAATTGCAAACAAATAGACTTTAACAAAAATATTCAGGTATCTACTTAAACTATATAAATATAAAAAAGGTAGTGAGAAAATACATAAGTCATTTAATAAAAAAGTTGAAACGAAGTGTACCTAAAGATATTTCCGACAAAAAGTAATCAAAGATAAATTAGATATAACTCAAAATGAGTTTAGTCAGAAACGATTTTTATTGTATGGTTTTGAGGATGAAAGTGATATCAAAATGAGCTCCTCCTGTAAAGGTTCAAATTTCATAATAAAAATATATAGGTAAAGGTAGAATTATAAATCTAGGTAATGAATAAATAATTGGTCGAATTTAACTCTTTTATTTCACAATTTCTATACAAAACTCTAAATAAGAATGTGGGAGCACAAACAATACAACTTGGATTACTAGACGAATCACGAGTCCATAAATTAAGGGTAACAAGTAAAAAAAGTTAAGTTAAAGTTGAAGAATGAGTTCTTTGGAAGAAAGATATGGAGGTTTTTAGGAGTTTGGTGCATATGAGGACCCTGTTGTAGGACTTGCGTCCTTTTCAGGGGATGGATGGAATGTTGGGAAGGAGTTAGCATCTGTCTGTCATCGGCACTGCTCTCACAAACCTTTCTTTCTTTGATCCTGGAGTTGGTCTTCTTACTTCCGTTTCCTTTCTTCCTTGTTGAATAAACGTGCCTAAAAGGTAATTTCTCTTTGGTGTCAGTGTAAGTGTGTGTAGGAGTGTAACCCACGTGGTGCAATGTGGGGTTGGGAGATTGACGCTGTGGCGTGTCTCCTCCGTCGTGGAGCCCTTCCATTTGGCAAGGACGAAGGGAACCACAGAAACCTTCGCCAAGGGCCCATGTAACAAGTAATTTGACCACAGCTTTTTATGTAAGAATAACAGGGGTGGGGTGGCTGAGTCACAATATCGACACAAATGAAATGGACTAGAAAATGCGGACTATATAAAGTATATTTAATAAAATTATATTCACTAATTTGATTAGTGATTTATTTCAATATTTACAACGGTTGCTTTTCGCATAAATTTTTGGGTACTTAAATTTAATTTTCTATTATTTGCAGGACTAGATTTGGAGGTCTGGAGATTTTAGAATTCTAGAACAACAAAGTAGCAAATGAAAGAAACAATTTTTTACGTCAAGTGAAAAATTTATAGCTAATAAATACAATAATTTCAACAAAGAATGTAGTAATTTAATAAACGCATATGCAATTTATTTGAAACTAAATTACTGCGTTAGTGGAATTTTTTTCTAGGAAAATCGTTGAAATCTAGCTCACGGAATAGATCAGTTTCAATACTAATAAGGTATTAATTGAACCAATTCATTATCAAGGTCTTTGGGATTTTTCTGTAGCAGTATAAAAATTTTCGGTGTCCATCTTTTCTAGTTAATTAAAAAGTCCTGAACGAATAGTTATATCTTACAGGGAGAGAAACAAAAATCACTTGTATAAAACTAGACACTTTAAATTTCTCTCTTGGTGACAGATTTGCTTCCTAAGCTTTCATGTAATCCAGCGGAATGAACTTCACATTTTTTCTATTGCGTGATTATTTGTAGTCGTAGTAATTGATATTTGTTAAGCTGTGGTATTTGGCAAAATTGTTTTCTTATTTGATGAATGATTTTAACGACTCTATGCATGCACAGCATGTTTCGGCCCAGCAAAATTTTGTTTGTAGCGTTGAATAGCTTTAAAATGTTTTAAAATAGAGCGGTTTCAGACCAGCCATCCTATCAAATAGATATGTTGTTTCGTTTCTTATGATATCTTTCTGATGTGTATCAAAAGTTATGCTATTTGTTGAAGTTTCTTCGTATTATAATATCCCATAACAATGGCCTTTGTTGTTGCAGCTCTAAATGACCAGCAAGTTTTGCCAACATTTTTTATATCATATGACAGGCTGCTTTTTGCTTTGATAATTTTTTAGAAAATTTGATATCTTTGTGTAGTTAATGCTGCAAAAACTAAAAACGTGATATCTTTGTGTAGTTAATGCTGTAAAAACGTGTTACAATTCTGAATGAAATAAAAAAAATTATACTGTCGATGAATAAACGTTAACAATAAATAATTGCCTTTCCAAATAAGTTGAGTAACTGACCACAAACGTAAGGAAAATAATTATTTTTTGTGCAAACTAAGAGTTTGTATCTCTTTCTATTATTCAATCATCTGTACACCGAGATGCATAGGTAATTAGATCAAAAGTATCACGTAAAAATTCCAGTTGAAATTTGGTTTTTTTTTTATTTCTATTTTGGACGACAGAAGCGTAAACGAAATACATACCAAAAGGTAATTCAGGTAAAGATAGTCTCTGCTTCTTTTCATATATCCTAAATGCGCACCAAAAATTTTAGGGTTATTTAGGCAAAATAGGAGGAATATCGACTAAATATGGTTAAAGAACATTAAATATCCTTTACTAAGGACTAAAAATTTGTTTTTTTTACTTTATAGCCTGATATCAGATAATAATGCAGGGCTTTCTTTAAAATTCAGTTGGTCTTCTAATAACGGTGTAGTACATCTCCATTTTATCGTCAATAAGTTTCACCAACAATATCTTAAATTTATTTAACATATTTCTCACGATAGTGATCTTATTAAAGTTCACCATTTTGTTTGAAGGGGAAAGATTTTTGTTATTTACTTTATCTTTTTTTTTGTCAACCTTTACTCTTTATTTCATGAAATCAAAGAAAACCTACAGCGAAAACTCACCCATACCCGACAAAATTCCAATACAATTCAGAAAAACGTGTAACAAAAATTTACAATAACTTTACTTTTTTGTTGCTTTTTGTTCAGGTTGACATCCCTGAATTTACGATAATATTTAAAGAAATTAAAACATATTCTAATGTTAAAAGTTGGATAAAAACTTTGATCAAAACACTAAAGTGTATACGAAAGAGTGACCTTGAATAAATTCAAGAAATTCTTCAAGAAAAAATTGTAAATCTAATACCGGTATAAGATATTACCTATTCGACGTTTATAATTTAACCAAAAATTATACTCAATCACCGTAGTAGTGTTATAACTGCAAGCGAAGAAAAAGAATTTGCAAATGCATAGCTGACGAGATATAGCTACGAAAAAGAGAAAAAAAAAACTGTTTTTTTCTTATTTTTTTTACAAATTGTTTAACAAACAATTTAGTCCACATTTTCAAGTGTCCGCATAGTAAAATTATCATTTATAATGGAATTTTAAAGCGATTAAAGCAAAAAACAGGATCATATACGATTTACCCTAATGAGGCTGTGTTAGAACAGATACCGCTTGGTCTACAGTCTGTTAACTTTTGAAATACATTCAGTATTAAATTTGCACGAAGATACAACAATTTGCTCTGTTTTCTCATTAAATAATAAAAACGATTCACCTACATTTGTTTAAATATTTGTTTTTTTTTTCAAAATCTCGGTTTCTTCCAAAACTTGGTTTCTTCAAATGTTTTTGAGAATGCTGGCTGCATCATATACATATTCCTTCTTGCATATATGATGGGTGGTGATCGTTGAAGGCCAATATGTGAACGGTTACGGGGAATAATTTTCGTGAGCTTTGCTTGCAAGAATGTGAGGATTGAGCATTTTAATATCAGCGTTATGGGAATGATCTTTAATATGTTTTGTTGCAAGTACATTTTCCACTTCCTTTAAACTTTAAGTGAATGACTTGCACACCTTGTTTGTAAACATGCAACATTTATCTCCACATTTTAAGCACTTTTGAAAACTGCTTAAACTTATCTACCTCCAATAAATGTTCTAATGAATTTCTTCAAGGTGATTTTAAGACGAGTTGCGGATTCGTGGCATAAGATTGTTTATAACACCTTCCAATCAATACAATTACTGGGTTGTGAATTCCGGTACTTACAAATTCATTGCTTTTAACAAAAAAATATATAAAAAACAAAATTTCTTTTCTTCTCACTCCACTTCTTTCCAACTCCTTCTTCCTACTGCTTAACTTTCTATCTCTTGCCTCTACTTCTAATTGATCCTTCATTTTTTTTATTTAATAATACTTTTTAATTAGTTATACTTTTTCTTTTTTATTTGTATTATATTTTTTAAAAAGGTAATTTTAAAATTTACACAATATTTTGACATTTGTGTTTTTGCAAATTTAGTTTAAATATGAAGTCGTGATAGTGATGTAAAAAATACACCTCCCGAAATCACAAATCTAACAAAAGCAGTAACTTCAAATTTGTTATCAGATTAATCAAAGTCTTTGTAACGTGGTGCAATGCAAAGACAGTAGGCAAGGGCAAAAATTCTGAAAAGTATGAATTGCGCTTATTTTTCTGAAAAGGCAAAAACATTGAAATCTTCATCACTTCATCGATTAACACAATGCTATAAAAGCCACATTGTCTACAAAGAACGATAGTCATATACCTAAGTCATTAAATAAATTAATTGCGTTTATAAAAAACAAGGGATCGGATATTAAGAAATTTCAAACCTTTTTCAGAAAGCGAAATAACAAAGTTTTTATGTGAAGCACCTAATGAAGGTAAGTTCGTATATTAAAAAATATGCTATATAATAGTATATTGTTGCTTTATTACAGATTGTTTTAATAATGGGTTAATGGGAATGGCAGGTGCCTGTAGACGCGACGAACTAGTAACATCCCGAGTGAAATTGCTAGGTATCTTAGCCTACCAAAAAGCAAATTAAAAACCATACACTGCTTTCGACGAACGTCGGCCACTTTATTAGTTAATGGTTTAGGTGACATTAAACAATTAATGCGACACGGTGCTTCGCGAAAGGTTATATTGATGATAATATTAATAAAAACACTAAAACAGCGCTGAAAATTTTACCGGAGTCATCGAATACACATCCAGATGTACAAGCTTACAAGCTATTCACAGCAATCAAGAATTTACTATATTAGAATATAGTCAGAATCTCCTTCCAGATCAGGTATTATTATTAAAGGTTGCAGATTGCACTTTTAACTTCAATATTACCAATAATAAGTAAATAATCTTCGTTTTTTGTGTTATGTGTTTTTTTGTAATAAATATCATAATCGAAAATTGTTTCATTAAATTAAGTGTTTAGAAAAAAAAATTGTATGTATTACGAACAAAAAGTGTCATTGTTGCTCTCGAGCAATAATGTATCAATTTTTGCGCTAAATACATAAATAATAACTAAGATAAATAATTTTTACCCTGCCCAACGCCCCAATGGTAAAAAAAGTTTGCATTTATTGGAACGGAGTTCCTTTTCGCGCGTTAGGTACGACTGATTCGTGGACTGAGGCTAGCCGAAAAAAAATCAGACCAAAATTTGTCACGACACGACACACGCATGTTTGTCTGTCTGTCTCTCTCTCTCTCTCATAGATAGATATACCTATCTTTATTTAAATAAGAAACCCTAATATACATAAATAAATACTAATAAAAGTACACTTAAAAAGACACTAATTTAAATTAAAAGAAAAAAATAAGTACGTATAATAGTATTTTATTTCATCCTGTTTTTATAAATTAATAAATTCATAAACATTTTAAAAATAGTTCGTAACTTGACTAGTTAGGTACGTCAAATTACCTTAACTGTCAGTTACTGTCAAATATATTAAAATTTTGTATTAATTGTTAATTCCTGTTTTAAATTTAAATAAAAAGTAATTCTAGGTACATGTATGTCATCTAAACCTCTGGCATTGTATGAATGGACACTTATGTTAAAAGAAACGAACTGTTGAAAATATTCAGGTAATAATGAATTTACTATTTTCTATTTTGCTTTGAACAGTGTAGTGTCGAGACTTTGTTAAGTTTATACAGGTTTTTTGGAGATAATAAATAATAAAATAATACAAAATAATAACAATAATTAATCCTGACAGTGTTTCTGTTCTGCACAAGTTCCGGACATTGCTGATGGATTTAGGTAAGAAGAGATTTAATACAGACAAAAATAAATGCTTATGTATGGATAAACACTCTGTTGTGTTTACAAATTACAGTTCCTTCACTAAATTAATCGAAAGGAACTTCGTTTCATCCGGGTGTCCCTTGACACCTCTCACTTTTTTTTTCTGAATACTACCCTTCTCTAAAACATGCTATTGATTTGTGTAGCATGCCAATATTGCCTATATCCCATTTGACATGTACTATAATACTTGTTGCAAATTAATATATTAACAACTATGCAGATCTATTTGAAAACAATTATTTATTGTAGCAATATGATCAACATTTAAATGTAATAAATTTAAAATAATAAATATCAGTTAATTTAAATATGAACTGCGTTTCTTATCTTTACATTGCTATTAATCGATTGATTTTTAAAAATTTTATATTATGCATTTTAATGGGGAGCGACACACTCCGTGAATATAATTTAAATATTCACAATTTTGTTGATATAACCATAGCAATTTATACATTTTTGTAAATAACTACCTATAGGTTTACCTAGAGTTTTTGCAAATATGATTAGATAATATAGTTTTTACTATGATAAGAGTTGATTAGATCTATGATAGCATAGTTTTAATAAAAAAGCACGAAAAATAAATATACTAATAATCACAGTACATGTAAACATTTCAAATAATTAAAATAACAAACAATCACGCCATTTTGCTATATATCATTCTTTAGATATTAATATGATTTAAGAAAACGTAGGCATTTTATTTATTCCAAGAAATATTTACTATAATTTGGCTCTAGGAAAGTTACTTCAGCAAATTTATAAAATGTAATCTAATAAGCTTTTGTAGCGTTCCCATAACGCCTAAAAGATAATTATGATAAACATGAACTTGATAGGAGATTTTATGCAGAATTAAAAGTTTCATGAATACATATTTAAATTTTCATATTATGTTTTATTACAATAACAAGAAAACCATCCAAAACATCCTTCTTTTAACGCACTTTTACTTATAAACTATTTTATTTAATTAAATAAAAAGCCGACTAGTTTTAGACATTATAAAAAATTCGTAATGACAATACACAAGTAGGTATAGCTGGAAATTTAGAAAATACACAAACAAGAAAAGATATTAAGAAGAAATTGGAAAAATGTCACATTCGCCAGGATTCTTACGTGCGATCTCTACCTATAGCCCATAGCGCGTTTAATCATTCGGTCACGTACAGCTAGCGATATTTGATCATATGTTGATTCCATTCAATTCAGGCAAATCTATAAAGTTAATAAGAGACAGGTTATTTGTCAAATCAGCAATTGAAACTTGGAACATCAAAGTTCATGTCAATTTTTTTGTGCCCTTTCTTGCATTTTTATTTTGTCAGGGGCCTGGAATAGATTTCAAGTAAATTAATTAATTTACTAAATAACTAAACATGTTTCTCTTGTATTAATTTTTTGTAACTGCGTAATTTGGTTCTCCTCTCGTAACTTTGACCTTCATTTCTTTGTTTTTAATTATTACTTCTCTTAAGATAAACTTTGTAAATTGAAATGAAAGATATTGCCTCATGTTTATGCTACACTCCAACTCATTTTTTTGTGATAATAATTTCTGTGGAAATAATTAACTTTACTTTTCCCTACTATAAATTTTAAATTTTACCTTGGTTTTATAATGATAAAAAAGAACAATAATTGAATTATCTATCAAAAAGATAATTGGCGATTGCCACATTACTTAGGTCATTGACTTTTTGATAAAAATGGAGTAAATTATGTATTTATTGTAATAGCCAAATTCAAAAGCCACTATAGTGATTAGTAAACAAAATTTTGCTAAAATTAATAAAGGATTAATTTGAATATTAACTCTTTATTTTTAAATTTCGTTCAAGTTTGTCCTTGTTATAAATTGATCAATTTATAGACCGCCAGTTACATATATTTATAAGTATAAATATCTTAAAAATTAAATTAATATGATAGATTTTTACTAGCCTTGTATCTGATTTTTAAAAAATATTAGAAAAAAATCCTATTTAAAAAAATGTAGATTCATATTAAAAATTCTACTTTAACTCAATGAATATGAATACTGATATTTTATATAAGCACCTACGCTACCTGGCTACCATCACGTAGATTTTCTGTGTAAAGACATTGATCCCAGTGTTGTCTTTCACTGGTTTGCAAACTTTTATTATTTATACGAACATCAACAAAGTTCCTGGATTTCGCATTTTTGTTTGAAACTCAAATCAAAAGATCCCATAATAGGTATTATACAACATAGGTCATAGAACTATCAACAATGAATATATTGACTTATCTTGGAATAAATTTATTTGATAATGGTCAGCAATTTTATGTTCTCAATTTTACTGAAACGAATGCTTTTATTTTTAAACTTATTTTTTGTTGTATTAATATCGCCTCAATTTTCACCTGTTCAGAATATATAAACATTACAAAAAATAATCACGTGTTTGAATTATCGCTAACGAAAGCAACAACTTTTGTGGAAAAAAACAATGAAGTCAAAAAAAGGGGACTGCCGACAGAAGTAAAAATTTAATACTGTATTTTAAATTTTCAAACTAATTTTAATATTAATTATAAAACTATCATATTATTTAAATTAAAATTATTGACATAAATCTGATTTTCATATCCATCGTTACTCCGAGATATATAGATATAGGTATTGCTATTACTAATGCATGTTTGTGATGATGGTTTAAAAATTTTTAAAGAAGACACATGCCTAACAATCGGGAATATACTTTAAAACACTCGAATGTTGCTGACGCGAATCCATAAAATTTTCCTGTACCAAAATTGTCTAACGCGGCTATATGAGTATTTAATTCAAAAAACAATTCAATTTTGTCAAAACAAGAGTGCATTGAATTTCAATGTATGTACTTGTTACCAGTCTTATATCAATAAAAATAAGGAAAAAGTTTGTTGTTGTTTTGAAATTAAGCAAACACTTATCTCGGAAACATTTATGTAAATAATTTGATTAGGTAAACCTACAATACAAAGACCTACAGATTTTGTATACAATAGTTTTTAGCTACATGAACTAACACGAATAAGTTTTTATTATCAAGTGAGCATTTTTTTATAAAATATAATTTGTTTGAAACAAGTATGTGTATCGTCCTTCAATAATAAATAATATAATCAAAATAAAAATATTGCTTATCAGACATAATTTCGACAATATTTGATTGTGACAGCATTATTGTGTGAGAATGTTTTCCTATCTGTAACGTACTATATGCGATTATTTTAAATATTTTGCAAACAAAGCAGAATTAAATTCGGCTATTGTATAATATATTTGTTACCAGATATTTATGTCATGTTTTTGTATCAGTTTTACAATTAACATATATTTCTAATTGTTTTTGTTTTAATTCACGATCATTTGTAACCGTAATTTAATTTTTTCTATACATAATATAATTTTACAACAACAGGTATTGGTATGGGGTGCTGTAGAATAATCATCTCCGAGGTTATTAATAAATAACAATTAATAATTGACAAGGACATAAAATTACACTTCCTTTTCGATATTATCAGTTTTTTAAAATATAATTTTCAGAATTGTAATTCTGTCATTCTATGAAATAAAATATATTTAATTTTGATAAGTTTGACATGTTTACACCCTTCAATTAATTGATTCTTCATTTTTAATTATTAATTTAAAACAATTATAATTATTTGCTTATATGCAGTTTCCGAGAAATGCCAGATTAATAATATATATATATAATAAATAATAACAAGATAAATAGGAATAAAATATTTAGTAGGGGGTTAAATATATATATGATTATGATTTTTTAGATATAATTATTGTTTAGGCATGTACAAATTAAATGCTTATTAGCTTAATTTTTGATGAAATAAAAAATTACTAGACAAAACTTTATCAACGTGACTGAAGATCATAGACCTTCACACACACTTATTAAGCAAAGATGTGTAATTTATTACAAAATGTTTAGCACGTGTATATTTTTAACAATAAAATAACCAAATGCATAACCAAAACTTAATATTGTCGTATAAACAAAATAAGAGAGTACGTGCCCCATATTGACGTAGGTTGCTGATTCCAAAGTCCTGTTTATTTTGAGATATCTCTCATGGGATTTTTTTTAATTTTCAAAATTTCAAAATTTTCGGTGTTACATTTGTTAATATAATTCTGCAAAAAGTTAGATAATCCTAAAATTGAAGATCGTACTTTTGTCAACCAATTAAATTATTAAATAACATTTGCATCGCACATTAATCTTTAATTTGGAATTTTATAGAGAATTATTGTTCTTAAAATAGAAAAAATATATACCCCTTAATAACAGGAAAATGATAAACATATAAGTAAAACCATCGTAATTAATCATTTTTAGTCGTTTCAAGAGCCCTTCACAGTAGAATAACCTTAAAATGTAGTAAATATTTGGGTTCCTTTACTGAGTTTACCTGCTTCGAAATGAGTAGGTACCTGGCTCAAAAAATTTGTGACCTATTTTACATAAATCTAACTATAGATCCAAAGCATTGTATTGGATAACAATTGTCTGGAATTTTTGGAATAAAGCTCAGGTAAAATAGTTACCCATATTCATAGAATTTTATAAAGTAGTTAATATAATAACAAAGAAAGGCATAAATATTCTGCAGATAAATACTTAAATATTCATTAACAATTTCAAAAAACAACAAAAAACGTTAAGATGTTAAAACATTTAAGTTTTCGTAAACGGTTTTAGCAGCTTTTCAACAACACTTTAATAAAACAAAACAAAGACAAAAATTCAAAAGATTAAGATATAAAAATCTACACTATTATATTAAACTAAGATCAAAAGATTACCTACCTAACTAAAATGTTTCTTTTTCAGTGTTGAAAGACAGTCGAGCCAATGAAGCACTGAACCTAATTTAAACGGCAAAACAGATTTCAAGATTCTTTTTGCATTCGATTCGTGAGAGCATCGGACACTTTGTGACCTTATGCGATCAGGTAATATTGGAAAATTGTATTTGTACATACATTTTTAAAATGCATCCCAAGAAGTCGTTATTTATTGGCTGAAATCAGTTCAATTTTGTTACTCAGCGGTTTAAGGGGCCGCTAAAAACGAATGTGTCATTGAACGTGATCTACAGAGTATCTGGTACCCAGGATACATTCTCTTTAAATATAAGACAGGACACAAAAAAAGTGACTAAGAGTTTGATGTTTCAATTCTCGATTTGACAAAAATCTCTCTTATTAACGTCATGCTATATATGCTTAGGGAGAAAGTAAGTAAGTGTCACATGTGACATGAGCAGAATTTAACGACCGATAGACTTTTTGATGGCTAAGCATTTATACCTTAGTTGTTAGAGCATTAGCACGTAGAGCTTAAGGTTGCAGGTTTAAAGTCCTGCTGAATGCCACATTTTTTCAATTTCTCCTTAATGTCATTAAATATATTTATGTTTGTTTACTAGGAGGTCTTTGGGCTCAATGAGAACGTATATAATATCGAAAGCGATTTATGGAGTAAGTAGTGCTCAACACAGCAACCTTTACGTTTCATTGAATACATTAAATACAAAATCCATTTTTTTTAATTTAGTGCAAAAACCCTCGAATTATGAGTTTTGACTAATTGTTTTACCAAAAACTCTAGGAGAAAAGGTAAACAATAAGTATCCTGGATACCAGATACTCCGTAGATCACTTTTAATATCATATTCGTTTTTAGCCAGCCCAAAAAACTTCCAAGTCTGAAATTTTGACTAATTGTATAACGATATTAAAAAAAATTCCAGGAGACGATGCAAACAGTATGTATCCTGGACATCAGGTACTCCGGAGATCACTTTTAATGTCAATTCGTTTTTAGCGAGCCCAAAAATCTCCAAATAACAAAATACAACTTATTTCCGCCAATAAATAACGAGTTATAATTGAAATGCACTTTAAAATATGTATTTGTATACACAAATGCAGTTTTTCAATATTACATGATCGCATAGGATTACAAAGTTTCCTGACGCTCTCACGAATCGAATGCAAAAAGTATCATTAAAATCTGTCAGGCCGTTTAAATATCAGAGGCAAGGCCAACTTTAGTGTTTTATTTAATTTCTTACTAATACTAATTATATATTGGAGGTTTTTTAGTGTTAATATTTTATTGGTTTATTTTCAACGGTACTGCTTTGGTACTGTTTGGGTTATTAGATGACTCATTTAATCGGATTGAATAACTTTTGAGATTTTGTTAATGATTACCTACTGATACTTATATGCATAAGCTTTTTAAATCACACTTAAATATTTGGAAATCACCTTCAAATAGTGACGATAGTACCTATTGTATCTGTTAATAAGAATTTTATAAGTTGGCATTTAGATATAAGCAGTAAAACTGTGTTAGAAAACTCTGAGAAAACTAAGCTAATTTTATTGCCGTTTAAATATTGGATTGGAAACAGTATACTATTAAAATATAATTAATAGTTTATCAACAAAGAAAAGCATTCGGGTGATCAAATTATATATTTATATTCCTTAAAACGTTCTTAACAAAAAACTACTATTTATTTAATAAATTTAATAAAAAAATGTAAAATTTTCTGTGCTGACGTTATGTTTCATTTGTGAGTAACAGAGGTTTACTATTTACATAATAGTAAATAAAAATGAGCAAATTTGTGTCACAAATCTACCTACTCTATTAAAATGTAAAACGACACAGTCGATGTATAAACAGGATTTTCCCTTACTGACCTTACTCAATTCTGTACAAAGTAATGAATAACTTTTAAATTAAAATGTAGTTTTTTAGAAGTATTTTACATTTGTTCGTAAGAGTCATTGGACTCTAACTTCATTTTCTGTGCATTATTAGATTAAACTTGATAATTTAAACAATATTGTATATATAATTTTTAAAGATCGAATTAAAAGCATTTGCAACTTTTAAAATTTAATAATATGATTATAAATACATATCATGTCTATTTTGAATATCAAACACATTATTAGCAACTTTTTTTTTAAATTAGTAACAAAAGAACGATTTGTATAATAATGATATGCTATTAATAATAAGTAGGTAATCAGTTGCGTACCACAGTTCAATGATACATTACTTAATTATTAAAAAATATCATCATTAACCCATGTAGAAGATTAAACTTAAGTTTTATATTACATGAGAAAATTGATTGAAAATCACTTTTAATTAATATAATATAAATAAACAGTAACATTGGGACCTGTACCATATTAATAAAATCAACAATTGCTTGGCTTATTGCGATGAAAAGTTTATCGCACAAAAACTCTATTCGAAATTGTTTAAATAATATGTCGACAAAAAAAAATTGGGCACATGACATGCTTATGAGAGTTACGACTGAGTTCATTAACCTTTGCATTCAGTTCTGAATTGCAGATACCTAAATTTTTATTTTGCTTAGCAGCAAACCCCTGCTAAGTGCAATAGCCGATAACAGGAACGGGCTCTTAAAATTTTTATATTTTCGATCCCCAAAATCTAGTCCAAGAATCTGATTCAATCAATTCTCGTTTATGAGGATAACACTGTGAATAAAGGTTCTCTCCCCTTATCAACGATTTGATTAGTGCTTAAATTTGTTTTTTAATTGTTATTGTTAAGAATTTTTTCTCTTATTGGATCAATTCAGGTTTAATCTTAATTTTTTTAATATTAGTAAAACAATAAATTGTACTCAGGGTTTAAAATACTTATTACAGATGAACAACGTGCTGTCAAATAATGTTTAAACAGTTCCTAAGTTATTCTTAATACATTAGTCCATCTCTGTATATAACAATTGGCAATAAAGGAAACATTTTGGCAAGATACTTTATTGTATAAAGTTCAATGAACTGACATTATTTAATCTTTAAATGGTCATACTGTTTTTGATGATTAGTAGAGTGCAATTTTTACAATATTCTTCTGCATATCCTTTTTCTTTTAGGTATATAACAGAAGATAAGTATATTAAAGAAATATACATACGTAAACTGCATTTTAGTTACTTTACCCTTATTATCAATCAATGATAATTGAATTTTTGCAAACAAATTTTAAGAAAATTTTATAACGGAACCATCTCCGATTTACCAAAGTACAAGGTCCATTGATATTGCAATTTGGTCTATTAAGGACCTCACACGTGTCCCAAACCAGGTACCAAAATATGTTAAAATTGTTTTTCTGAAATCGCTTGGAAATGTCTAGTTTCTCGGATCAAATTCGAGCCGCAAAATACACTATTCTTGTATTTTAGTCCGTTACTGGGCAACCAACTGTACGGGAATATTTTTTCTACAAGCATGCGTAAAACAACACTTTCCCGCACACATTTTAATTCAGAAAATATCTCTTTCCCGCACGGAGTGCGGGTAAGATTCTTTCCCGCACGCATTTTTTTTTATTAATTAGAGATGTTTCCCGATAACCTTTTTGACAAATTAGTCTTGTTGGACTACATACAAATAGTAAAAAAAATTTAGATTATTTTACATGAAAATAGGGATTTTTAAAATGTTTGTTTTTAAAAAAATCATAATTTATTAAATCACCCCTGTAAACCTTACTCAAAGCAACAACAAACTCACCTGTTTAAGTAGGGTTGCTATAGCTACAGTCGTGTATTTATTGACACTATGAAAGATTTAATTGTCACAATCGCATCTTTTCAAGTATCAAAATAGTTTTTGAGGTGATTTTGCTTGTAGAAAAAATATTGATCCTAACTCTTGCGGAAATTAACTTTCCCGCACTTAACTGCTTGCCCGAACTTCGCTTCGCGTCGTTCGGGCATCGGCAGTTCGCGTGCGGGAAAGTATAACTTTCTGCACTTGTTAGGATAATAACTATTCCGTACCTATGTACGGGAATATTTTTTCCGTACCTGTGTACGGGAATGATCCATAAAACGTATATAAGCAAATTCATAGTTAGCGTCTTGATTTTATTTGGTAATAAATTTAAAACCACATTAGTAGTAGTGTTTTAGTAACTCTGGAGGCGTTTTGCACCTCTGGACATCATCGTCACTGTCCATTTTAAATATAATTTAAAATATTTTAAGCAATATGTAACTATCCAAACTGACAGTTTTGTGACACTAATCAACAATGATAAACAATGCCAACGAAACAGTTTCATAGAAAATAAGATGATACCAAAAACAGTTTTGCATTCATAAAACTTTCTTAATTTACGATTATATTTAATGCGATTTCAGAAAAAATAGTATGTGTACCTCGTAGGAAAAGCAACTTCCCGGACTCTCAATGTTTGTTGGCCTCGGCTAGACGCCTCGGCCAACAATTTACATTGTCGTCCGGGAATGTATCGCTTTTCCTACTAGATACACAATATACTATTTGCACGACTTTGCTTGGAAACAACAAAAATAAAAAATATATTTTCGATACAAAATTTTTAGCTGAATTGCTGATTTTTTTAATTTTTCTAAGATAAGAAAAGCAAACAATATGTCAAAATTAGAAACTCTCAAATTGTTTATTAATATATACTTTTGGAGTTTGGGTAGACTTAAAATGATACTTGTAAAAAGTAGGTATACTTACGTTTTCGAACTTAATTTTCTTTCTTATTATTGTGATTTTATCTGAAACTCCTACAAACCTCAAATAAAACTTGGTTTTTTATAATAAAATCATTCAATAAATGATATTAAAAATGATAATAATATTTTTTTACATATTTCGCTATTTGTGGTAATTTCAGATATCTGTATATTAAATTCTAAAAAGCGGCCAAGTGCGAGTCGGACTCGCACATGAAGGGTTCCGTAGCACAAAGTATAATATAAAAGTTTTTGTAGTTCGTTGTAACTTTGATCGATGTTTTAAAAAAGTTACTTACTGAATCTAGGTGGAAGTTTCTCTCGCGCAAACTATTCAGTTTCGAAAAAAATGATATTAGAAACCTAAATATCATACGTATGAGTATCAGTTTTATATATGAAGAACCCTCAAAATTGTTTTTTTTTGTCTAACATCTTAAGGCGGTTTACACAATATATATAGATTGTAACGATTACATCGTTATTTGTTTGGCCTGGCCTAATAATATTTAATTTCTTAATATCTCGTCTATTTTGCTACGTATTTTTGGCCTGGCCTACGACGATTTGATTTTTATCATTCCGCGTCTATAGATTCGTCGCAGACTTGATTTCAGTTAAGAGGGGAACCATTGTTCACTCGGAAATAGCGTCGCTATTTTAATTCCTTTTACAATTTGTGCTTCAAAGTCTGCAGACCTATCAAATATCTTCTCCCTTCGTTGGGCCATTGCCAAATTTTGAAGGGTCCAAGGATAGGGCTGTTATTAATAGAACAATTTTTTGGAGAGAAGCTTTGTTAAGCAGAATGTTACTGGTCGTTCTATTCCGATTGCTTCCGCCACCAGGGACTATTCTCGGAAGAATCTACCAGCTTACTATTTTGAAAGAAAACATCTTGCCATCCGCATCTGTAGACCATTGTATTTAAAGAAAACATCTTGCCATCCGCATCTTTATTCCTGTGCTGACTTGGTCCGAAATTCCGTCATTCCCGACGTTTTCCGAAGATAGGAAATAGGAAAAAAGATAAGAAATTAGTTTTTCACTATAAAATCATTACTAATTTTGGTAATAAACAATTTAAACTGATTTAACCTCTTTTATTTGCTTGTCTGTATTTTGGCGCCCTTATATATTTGTTTGGGGGGAGTTAGAGAAAAAACCAGAAAGAAGCCACGATCCCTGGAGCTAGCAAGGGTAATTTAACGTGCAAATTGGCTTTGTACGTTACAATTTGGCGCCCGGCGTGGTTGAACAATTTCTTTGAGATATATCTTTACCTTTATCTTTATCTTTTTCTCAAAGGGATTGTTTTGGCCACAGTTGGGTTACAAATTGGTATGTTGTACGTTACAAGATACTTACCGAGTTTCAACAGTATAGTTCTCAAAGTTTAGGAAAAAGTTGCTGTGACATACAGACGGATAGACAGACATGACGAATCTATAAGGGTTCCGTTTTTTGCCATTTAGCTACGGAACCCTAAAAAGTAAAAGTATATTATTAAACATAAGTCATCTAGTGGACGAATGGTTAAGGCTGCTATCGGCTATAGGTAGCTTTGAGGATTGCTGGATGTGACATTTTTTTTCTATTACCTAATTAATTTTAAAAATATAGCTCATAAAAAATTAGAGTTTGATGGTTTAATTCTTAATTTTAGAAAATAGTATTTCTTATTAATGTCATAAATTTGCTTAAGGAGGAATTAAGTAAGATATCTATGTGACATCAGTTGAATCAAGATATGATAAAAAACGCCGACTAATCACTAGGCTTGTTTGGTCAAAGGGTTAAAACCGATACCAAACAAATATTAACAAAATTAGAAAATATGAATGTGGGCAAATAAAATAAATATATAAGGAAAACCCGGAAAACTTTTTTGCATTGTTTTAAATATTGTTCTTCTGAGTGTCACTATGCAAAGGAGATTATCTAAAGATAAATATATTTAACAACCAATAGGTACAGGAGTTTCTAAGTGCTTTTAAAACATGTAACTTTCTGTTCACCACAATTCTAAAAGGTTACAATTTTTTGTGCTCTTTGGACTTTCCCTAGGAAAATTTGAAATTTCTGCAGAGGGTTTCGCATTTATCGGGAAACTATTTTTGGTCATTTTCTAGCTATTTCATGCTAAAATCAAATTGAACGTTTTTTGCTATTATCAGGAAAGACCATTGATACACCGATATTGGTAAAGATTTTTTGACAATCGCATTCAGCGCAAAATCTTGCATGGAAAATATATTTTTTAAATTTTTTGCTTATTAAAGCGAAGCTTCTATACTGGCGCTAGAATGAAATGCCGCAGCCGGGTCACGAAAAATGTTAACGAAAAAGCGTCAGAAATTACATATACTCTGTAGATATGGTTCAAAGCCTTGGAGAGAGAGAGAGAGAGAGAGAGAGAGAGAGAGAGAGAGAGAGAGAGAGAGAGAGAGAGAGAGAGAGAGAGAGAGAGAGAGAGAGAGAGAGAGAGAGATATATGTTATCCGCGCGTGTGTATATGTGATGACGCATGATTGACGGTTGTTTCATATTAAGTGAGGTTGTGTTTATTTATCTTTTGAAAAATGTCAATTGAACATTTTAAAAGGTCAATCTACAGATTCTTCAATTGAGAAATCCGATGAAACGCAGGAGACTGAACATTAAGTAATAGCTATTTTTGCGGAGCGTATCCTGAACGTATTCGGAGGGAATTCGCATGCGCACATTAAAATTTAAGTGTTCGCGGAGTAAATGTATTCTGTTCAGGATATAAAATTCTGTGTTCGCGGAGGACTTAGGTGACATTCCGAATATGCCCATAGCGTGTTCGATGTGTTCTAGGTTGTAACGATTGATATTTGTTTTCAGAAGCGATTTTAACCCAAAAATGTTGTGGTTATATTTTCAAAGTACTTTGTTTCAAGTTTTGTGTATATGTAAAACAAAAGATTTTTAAAATTTAATTAGTTTTCATAATTCTTAGTTTGTTTTTTTTTCATAATTAATTTTTTAGATGATGAACCTCAGTTCAAACGATGAAGATTTAAAAGATATGTTAGAAGTTTTAATTGTTCTTAAAAATGAAAACTTTTAGCTACATATATTTCTAGGATTTGTAGGTACATTTTAGCGTTCGCGCTGGGTTAAAAATTCAGGATATGTCTGTAGAGAGACTTGCGCGTTAAGGAAATCCAGTACATGTTCGGTTCTTACTCTGAATACGTCCAGGATTCGCTCCGCGAAAATAGCTAATATCCCTTTATTTACTATTTAAGCATTTAACCGCAAACAATCAAAAGTGACCAATATTATTTTTATATTACATATTTGATTTTATATAATAATATACATTATATACACCTGTAATACATCTGTTAGTGAGTAATAATTAACAATGTTGAGAAATAATAAGAAGCTTCGCACAAATAATTCTACAGTACCAACTACTGTGCCCGTTTGTTTTCTAGCAATTTCGTGCTAAAATCAATCGAACACATTTAGCAATTTCGTGCAAAAATCTAATCGAACGTATTTTATGGAAACTTTAATAGGCTTGTATAAGGACCTTAATCTTGCTGAAAATTTTTTTTGGATAATGATTAAATGTGGAAAATTTCAAGCGAATCAGAGAGGGTCGGGTTATCAACTTTGCTCACTTGACCTGGAATTACTCGTTTGTTATACCGGGCACAAGATTCCAATTTTCTTGAGTAGAAAATATATTTTTTTAAATATTATATTTGTATAGATATTCCTCTTCCTGTTTTAAATCATGGCTTATTAGGAAGTTGGTTCAGGGCAATGACAAGACTATAGTGAAAGGACATTTTTTCTGATGAGATCAGAAGGTATTTCCAAAGGTTATTAGCCTTTAGATAATACCCATTACAAGAGTGATACAATGTATAATACACGCATGATAAATTTTCAGGTGTGATTTGCATATTATGTGCTCTCATTTTTGCAACTATTAGCAACTTATAGAATCATAACAAGTCACTAGTGCAGTTCGTTTACCTATACAGGGTGTACTTCAACGAAACTAATTAAATGTTATGTAGATGTAATTAAGATATAGTAGGATATTTATGCAACCTAATTTTATAAATGATCATGAACTTGAATTTAATGTTACAAAAATATTTAAATATACGTAATCTATAGATAAGTTTATGTTGAAAAAGTATATAGAATAGTATTTATGCTATTTATTATTTATTTATTTTATTTTAATATTTATTATTAATTTTATGTTTTTACTACGCATATTTCTTGTACTATAAAATTTTTGCATTTAATGAGGACCTGATTTATATCCTAGATTCTGAGTAAGTAAAAGTGATAATAAAAGACAATAAAAGGTAAAAAATCGAACCACTTGAGATCGGTGATCCTTAACTTCGGTCCAATATTGTTATCAATATAAGCCGCCACCTCAACTCCGGTCGGTACGTCGGTTGCCCACTAATCCTATGAATTAACTCCGGTCCAGAGAATAATATTATCGTACCTGATAGACCACACATTGTAATTAATGATTACCATTACAATGTTTTTAAATTGTGGCTTAAGAAAAAGAAGAAAGAAAGAAAAACTTTTATTCTAGTATAATATAGTTAAAGAAAGGAATTTGCTTTATTTTATTTATGTGTCATTAGTAGTACAAATGAAATAAAAAATCAAAATAATTAAAATCTTTATTTATGCTAAGAACAATACATTAAAAAAAATACCTATACAAAATACAATGGTGATCACATTAAATAATGCAAAATATTGACAAAACAGACAGCAACAAAATCAAAACAAGTTAGGTTACACAAAATACCAAAAAAGCATTCCTTTTAAAAAAAATAACAACACACTAAATGCATATTTAGGTATATGATATGCATTTAACAAAATCGAATCTGGAAATTCGATTTTCCCTGTATTGCAGTAACTTTTCTAATATAAAATTTAAACGTTGCCTAACCTCTCTACTTATGCGATTTTGTAATCGAATGTACAATCAAGGTAAATTTGTTCTTGTTCACATGAAAATTTAAAATTTGGCTTTGTAGAAATATTAGACGTTCTATCGTTAACGCATAAAAAATCTTCACCTCTAACCGTTTTGATTTCAGTGTTATCTAGAAAATCCTGGACTTTTTCTGGAGATCTCTGTAATTTCGGCACTGATTGTAATTTTGTCCTGCTAACAACGTTCCTTATATATGTCATATCTCGTTTGTTTAAAGTATTCAAAGTATCTTTTTCTTGGATAATCTCATGATGAATAAGTTTGGACGGTTTTTCAGATATATTTTCTGTAGCTTTCCTTTTGACCGCATTACTAATTATTTGTAGGTTTAGCACATTTGTCCTATTTTCGTGATCGTGTACACCACACAGTTTAGACAAAATAGGTAAACTATCACCAATAACATATAGCTTCACTTTACAGCTCTTATTTATACACGCATAACCAAATTCACCGATCGTTTTAAGTTGTTTGTATTTATAAAACTTAAAATCTTCATAAATTATTAACTTTTTCTCTCTCTGACTACAAATTTCTCGTGAGGCCATTTTAAAAAATATTCGACACCTTCACTTGAAGAAAAATAATAAATATTGAAAATGATCAAAGATTTCGGAAGCAGGTTAGATTTGGTATTATTAGAATTAATTATATGATTAGAAAAACTCAAGTAGGTAGTACTTGCACATTGAGGGGTCTCGACCTAGGGTTTGGACCGGAGTGATGCCAGGGATTAAAAATACCCAAGTTTTTAAATTTTTGATGTTACGTGCATTCTGCTAATTTTTCTACCAAACCTTTCAGAATATACATAATATATAAACAAATCTAGATATCAAATAAGTGCAGTTATCTTTTTTTATTAAATTAATAAAAGAGGCTGTGTTTTGGAATATATACATATAAAATTATGTTAATAATTGTTACACCGTGTATAAATGGTTCCTACGTAATATTTCATTAATTCTATTTTATACAATCGTTTATCTGTTTATAAGATGCAATTTACATAAAACCGTACTGAACGGTGTACAGGTTCAATGACCGAAAATACTATATCCATATTATTTAATTGAATATTGAGTGGTTGTGACATTCACTTACACTTTTGATAGCCTTTTGAAGTTTATTTTTAATGTTTCCCTAGGCAAAATTGTAAAACTGTTGAGATAATTGTTAATCAGATTTTTCTGTTAGTTTTAATAGATAGTATTTGAATCATAATTGTTTATGTAATGATAAATATTATATTTGCACTACTTAATGCACTAAACGTGATCAGGAGTCACTTGTTATTATGTATAGCTACGTGCTTTTAATGCTGCATTTACCTCCGAATATTTATTTTTATTTGACAGAAATAAATATAAAATTTTACGAAGCCGGATTTGGGGGAGAGCACAAGAGAGAGGACTAACAGAACTTTTATGTTATACTTTTCTTTTTTATCGAGCATCTCTGAGCTAGTATAGAGCTTATTATAGAGAAAAATCAGTTATCAGCGTTTGTACCTAGAGAAAAAAAAGTGTTTAATAAAATACTAGCTGTACCCGGCGCGCGTTGCTACGCCAACAACTAAAATAAATCTAAGAAAAATAAAAGAGAAGAAGAGATAGAGAGGGAAAGAAAGTTTATAGTTTTGTTTTACTTATGGCACCAAAAATATATTTTTCGAACTTATATTTATACGAATTCGTATAGATATCTATTAATCAGTATTAAAGTTGATACATGGAAGCGCCATGGTGGTAACTGCCATTAATACGAATATTATATTTATCTTACCCATTAAAAAAACATCATCATACTGATTTTCATGACAATCGGTTGAACGGGGCAGAAGTTACTACTCTGCAGCGCCACCTGGTGGCAAGTGGCATCAATGAGCATATCATATAAACCTTCTCCGTGGAAAAATACATATGCATACCAATTTTCTTGTCAATCGGTTAAACAGGGCAGAAGTTGCTACTCTGCAGCGCCACCTGGTGGCGAGTGGCATCAATGAGCATATCATACAAACGTTCTCCGTGAAAAAATACATATACATACCAATTTTCATGACAATCGGTTGAACGGGACAGAAGTTGCTACTCTGTAGCGCCACCTGGTGGCGAGTGGCATCAATGAGCATATCATACAAACCTTCTCCGTGGAAAAATACATATACATACCAATTTTCATAATAATCGGTCCAGTAGTTTTTGAGTTCATTGAGTACATACAGACATACAGACAAACATTCATTTATATATATATATATATATATATATATATATAGATTAGCAATAGTCGTCGAGCTTGTAGAGCTGCAGCTACGTAGGTCAATATATATATTGTGCAACGAAAGAAGCTCTTACCAGCATATATTCTTCTAAAAAGCAGAACAATATCGGGAGCAATGAAGCAACATTAAAAATGAGTGGTCTTTAAACCGTTCTATTTGCCCTTTTTGGATTTATGTAAGAATAGTTATGTGACATCTATATTTAAGTCAGGTGATAGATCAAAATTATAGAGATATTTGTCTCCAATCTTGTATGCCGAAGCTGCTGAACTGTTTGGTCACACAGAAGATATAAGATCACATCTCTGGTAATGTTATCTCTGTGCAGCACGGTTTTACCCCTGGACGGTCGACTCTTTCTAATTTATTAATTTATTTCCTCCTTATACACATGTATCCATAACATATAATTTGTCAAATCGATAATTGAAACATTAAACTTTTAGTCACATTTTGTGCCCTGTCATATAGTTTTATGCGGTAAAGATACCGGAATTATAGTTAGGTAAAGGTTGCAGGTTCGAGTCCTGCCGGAAGCGACATTTTTACAATTTCTCCTTAATACCATTTTCTTGTTTGTATACTTTTTAAATTTTAAAAATATGTGGAATAAGTTATAAAGATTTCCACATGTTTCATATGTCGAGTTGTAGATAAAATTGCAAGATGAAACATGGAGGAAGGACAAATGTAATTTACCTGATTCTGAATTTTTATATATCTTGCCATCAGTATATTTTAAGTAAATAAATGCATAAAAATCAGTTCCAAAAGATCAATGTATTATAGTTGTATTACGTAAAATATTGTGTACAGTGTAAATGCGACTGCAGAAAAGAAAAACTGAAAATAACGATCTTTGCGATAAAACAGTCCTATATTTACAAAATTAAAGCACTCAACGTCTTAGAATAAGGAACAAAAATAAGGAAATAAGAAAAAAAAACGTTAATTTGTTCAAATGTGGTAAGAGTGGACACTTTGAACATGACGGTCATAACAAAGATGAGAAAAATAGCTGGGAGTTCTTCTTATTGCGCAGCTTTGGTGAGTGATTCGTATTTTTCGCAATCTCATGATTAAGATGTCAATTCTAAAACAACACAGCACATGACAAGCCGAAAGGAATGGTTTGATCATTTAAACCTTTTTTATGAGCACAATGTGTGCTTGTATACAGGCTCTTAATATACAAGTTGAAATGTACGTTAACAGTCAATGGATACAAAACTGCCTCATGATATTTTCCCAATACCTATATTGTAGATATAAGTTGGAATTCCAGACTCCATAAGACTAAGTGTGCTATTATTAAGAAAGATAGCAAAGTAGCAGCTGTTGGAAAGAGAAAAAAATGGTCTCTATTTCATGTCCATAAAAGTTCTAATACCAGAAGTAAAAGGGGAGGAGCATTTGGCTGAAAAAAATAGTCTTCAAATCTGGCATGAGCGCTTAGGACACCAAAAACAAGCGCTATGTGCAAAGTTTTAAAAAGTCTAGGTATTAGTGTTCCATTGGATGAAAGTTTATATGAAGTCGGCATATATGGGAAATAAACAGCATAGGTTAAGTTTTGGTACACATTAATCAAGACGACTTAAACCAGGAGATGTTTGCGGTCCCATATCCAAAAAGTCTTTAAGTGCAACTTGTTATTTTCTTTGTTTAAAAGATCGCTTTACTAAATTTAGAACTTTATAAATTTTTTAATGAGAAAAATCTGAAGTATCAACCTTGATAGAAAATTTTTTGAAATAAGGAAAAGTTCTAGGTCACGTTATCAAAGACTTGCTAAATTATAACTGTAAAGAATTTAGTAATCTAGAAATGAAAAAAATAACAGAACCAGCACAGTTTCATCATCTTATTTGACAATGGAGACAAAAATTACGGTTTATAATTCAATTATTCGTCCACATTTTGAATACTGCTCTTCATTACTAAATTAATTTGGTCTAAATAAAATCGGTCAATTGCAAAAACTGCAAAACCGTGGTCTGAGAATCATATTGAAAACAAACCGTCGTACTCCTATAAATTTAATGTTAAAATCCTTAAATTGGTTTTCTATTCAGCAAAGATTGTATTATTTTTCAATGATTTTCGTCTACAAAATTTTACATAACTTGGCTCCACTATATTTACAGGAAATTTTAAATTTTCCTAGTAATATTCACGAATATTAGGTATCCACGAAATAATAATATTATATATGTAACTAGAATGGATTATTCGAGTTCAATGAAATCTTTGTTTTTTAAATGTTTTAGGGATTCACAGACTAAAATGAACTACCGTATGTTGTAAAATTATGTAATACGTTAAATAGTTTTAAGCATCAATTAAAAAATTTCATCAGAAATTAGATGTTATGATGTGTATGGTTTTCCCGTTATGCTCAAAGCTGCATCTGTATATTGTTTATTTTCTCTTATACTGGAATCGTGTATTTTTATTTTTATGTAAGAATTACTTTGCTTATTTATATATGTATTAGGTTAAACCTATTTCTTAAATAAAGATCTATCTAAATCACTTTCCTTATAAATATGCTATACACGCCAGGGCCTGCCTAGCAGAAAAATAAGACGCTTGTTCCTGAATTCTTATGGGCATCATAGTGCTCCAACCAGATGGTAAAAAATAGAGTTATGCCGTATCGTAACTCCTTATAGACTTTTTAAAAATATTTGTTACCGAGTCTTCTGTACATATTCCTATAGTTTAGAGGAAACAGTTTGATAAAAAAGCATTAAAGATGTACGTATTTGGTTATTGCGGCGAAAAGGATAACTATAGAGTTTAGGTTCCAGAGAAGTAAGATGTCATATTAAGAAGGGTTGTTGTATTTAAAGATTAACAAATGGTGCATGTTTTTGAGAGCAACTCAGAGGAAGAAAAAGATTACTCTTATGAGGAACAACAGAGCAGTATTTTATCTAAAAATGTTTCAATGAAGACCAAGAGAAGTCTGAAAGGTATCTAAAACATAGACCAAAACTAACACAACCAAAGAGTTTTGGTGATGGTGGCAGAAGGTATGGCCTCTATTACTTTTAAATAGACTATTAATTCAAAGAATTGGAAAAACGCCATGTACGACCAAATTCAATCTTTAACAGAAAGTAGCACTTGGGATTTACCTCCTGGTCGCAAAGTTATTTCCAATAAATTCTTTTTTTGAGTCAAAGAAAGTGGTCAGATGCAAGGCACGTTTGGTTATAAAAGGTTTTTCACACTTCGAAGAAATTTTTGCACCAGTAGCTCGTTTTGATACGATTCGAACTGTGTTGGCAGTAGCTGCACAGGAAAATTTGGTAATGAAACAACTTGATGTAAATACCGTTTTCCTTTATGGATTTTTTGAAGAAAATATTTATGTGAAGTTTTCCTACTGGAATATGCGTTTAACTGATTTTCTACCAAACCATGAACTAGAGCAAATTCATGTTTGTTTATTCGAAAAATTCCAAAATTACTTATATTATTTTACATAAAAGATTGCGAAAAAATAAAAAGAAATTGTTAAATTCAAGAGAGAAATAGAATCAATATTAAAAATGATATTTGGTGAATTTGACACATTTTTAGGTGTGTACATTTGCCAAATAGAAAAGGACATTTGTATTGATCAAGAGCAATGTACTAATCGTATATTGGAGAAATACTATTTTGGTCAAACGGTTTTCTGTGAAAATTCTTATGGAGAAAAGTTATATCGCTGAGAATGCAGGTAGTAGACCTCTTGAAGAGAAAATGTCGTTTAGATCTACTGTGAAAATATCTATTTCGCTATTCTTACCAGGCCTGATATCGCATTTGCTGTATCTATATTGCACAATTTTTAGAAAATTGAGTTTGGTAATTCTAAATATTTGTCAAGTTTGAAAATTATATTGTTTTGATTTAATTAGCAGCTCTTATTATTATTTAACTTTCTGCGATTTTTCAACGCCTCTTATTGTCATTTTCTTGTTTCTGTCATTTCTAAATTTCAAAAATCCCATGAGAGATACCTTAAAAATAATTAGTTTACACACATACACAATGTATTTGACTTAAATAAATTACTATATTCTTTGTTGAAATACTTTTATTTATTGGTAATAAATATTTAAAAGACTTATTCGGAAAAGCATTAAGAGCCTTCGCTCCTGCGTTACCGCCGTCGGGTCTCCAGACCTTCAAATCCGGCACTGAACTTTTAAGATCCTAAACTAATGAATGGAAGGCAAACAAACGGACCTAATTCCCGTTAATTCTAGAACCTATTAATAATAAGTATATTACGTTTTTAACTAAGTGACCTATTTATATGTGTACTAATTTTTTTTTATCAATATTTCCTATTATAAGTATTTCCATGAGCTTGAAAATCATTTATTTTACAATTTTCCTAAATAAATGACTTAAACAAATTTTATGATTGTTCCGTCTTCAGTTTCTTGTCGATTGTTTACTACAAGTTAGTGACGCGAAAACTGTGTTATTGTTATTTTATTGCAAACATTTATGGTGTGGCGTAATAGTTATAAGATTCATAACCTTCAAGTATTTGCAGTTTAGTCACGTTCACTTGTGCATTTCTGGGTCCTTTTTACAAGGTGTCCACTGACATAACTTTAAATTGAGTCCACACGAGTTTGTTTTAAAATCGGTAGAGATATATTTGTTAGAAAACAATTAATTTTAATTAAGACTATAATCATACACGCCCAATATTTTTAACCTCAACTCTCTTTTTGTTAATTCTACATGTAGGAAATAGATTATGTATAGAAAAGAATGAACTAAAACGTGTACAGATTATTATATAAATTATCTGTGTCTTCTTAAATCGTAAATAAAATATTACACGGGCTTTTTTTCTACCGGTGACCAGAAATAGAACCTCGAGAAAAAAAACTAGTGTGGCAGTCAGTGGGACTGCCGCCAGAAGTTAAACTTCTATGCACGCGCATGGATTCATAAATTTGTATGCGAATGATTTAGCAAACTCATTATATGATATTCGTGGTAAGCGACTCCAAAAACCTAAAAGTAAAAGCCTCCTAGTACCGTGTGCACACTCTTTTTGTATCGAATTTGCATAAAATTCCTGGAGACGAGGTCCGTCTTAAGCACCAGGTGTTTCGAACACCATCGCTATTATTATAATCGTATTTAGCGACTCAAAAAAAACACCGAGTACCAAGTGTGCACTGATTTCGTACAGAATTTACATAAAACCCCAGGAGAAGAGGTAAATACCCTAGACACCAAGTGCCGCGGAGACTTTTGGAATCGTGATATTAGTGTTCAGCGACTCCAAAAACCCTGAGTATATAAATTAAACCCATTTTCAGCAATACTTACCGAGTTGTAAGTTTTCTCTCTATTGTCTGAATGTACTTTTCGAATGCAGAAATGCAATTTCCATTTTTACCTTATAAAATATAGCGACAAATTTCCTGATACTTTAACGAATCCAATGCAAAAAAACGCATTCCGATCCATCTTACGTTACAAAATTCGGAGGTTTTGGTGCTTTATTTCCTCGACTATTCGTAAAAACTCTGTTCATGTATCCAACAACCTTAAAAGCATGGAGCAAAATATACTGCAACCATGTGACGGTATTTTAGACTACAATACAATACTCATTACTGAATATTATAATTAATATATAATGCTAAACTTTATATGTATAGTTACGTGACAGAATTATAAAATAATCTGTCAAATAATCATGTGGTCCGTCACTATGATATTCATACATTAGTTCAGACCGTTTTTTGTATATCTATCCCTTTTCAGTGTACTGAATGTTTAAACGGTATTCAAAGGACTTATAGTTATGACTAATAACATGTGGTATATATTTTATGTTTGTTTTTACCGACCAATATACCTTATAAGTGTTTCTATCTCTCTCTTACTCACACCATTACATATGTAATGATTTTTCCCATTTAACTCTACACAATCTTTTTCTACAGAGTGTACGAATAGAAGTATAACTTCAAAAACACTCAGGAAATATGAGCTACCAAAATACTTTCAAGAAAAAACCCTAAGTGAATTTTACTATTGCTTTATGGGAAAATACTATAGACCTAATTTTCACCAAGTGCAAACTGAATTTTTTACTAAATACAAGCCTCTGGACACGCTATAATTTTTAAACCTTTTTCCGTTTAGAAGTCTCGAACTTATAGGGAACCAATCTTAAAACAACTAATTTCAAGAACTTACTTGAGAGTTATTTAAGCGTTGTTGCGACCTATTGTAGGAGATGATGAATAGAAAAAAGGGTAAATGATCTATGTCCTAATATTGATAGGAGAAGCGAGTATAAATTTTGAAAAATGTAAAAAAAACATACTCAAGCGTGTTAACAATGTTTTTATGCAACCTGTCCCTTGTAATTGGAGGATTTTAATCTGACAGATTGTTAGAAGGGGGAGGTTTGCCGCATAGATAGGTTGAATCGAAAAAACAATCCAGAAAAATTGTTATAATCTTCATCAACATTAGTGGAATCGTCTTCAGACTGTAAGTTAGAATATGTTAGGTAATTTTCATCTATTATATCTTGCGTATCTGTAATCATAACCTGGTTATGTCAATTAACAATATTTAATTTATTTCATTATATTATTATTATATTAAAAAGAAAACATATCTGGTTATGGAATATCCCCCAAAATGTTAGGTTCTTCTGGGAGTTGATTTCCAACGAACCCAGTCATTTCAAACTTTTTATCCACGTATTTCTTCATAAGTACCTATACGATGTATTGAGTTCGTAATAATTGTTACCATAGCTCTGATTAACGTGGGGGCAAGTTACATGCAAGCATCATTATTTCATACGTGCAATGAGAAGGGCACATGTGTTTGATACTTTGTAGGCTTTATTAAATATTTCTATCCTAGGTCTGTTCATATCAGTAAATGTTTTCAAACCATACAAATAGCTGATTCCATACTCGGACATGTTGGTATATACAAGAATTAGAAGGTACTATCTACAAAAAGAAAAGAGATCCTATAAAAACAACAATGGTCAAAAAAGTCTTGCAATTCAGTTCTTCTACCGTGAAAAGTTGTGAGATTCATGTAATTCCAAGTCGGTTATTTTATATTCAGTCCCTACTTAATGGACCTGCTGTTTTAAATTGACTTGGTAATCGCAATAAAGGGTCTAATTTATTTGTATTACTTGTATGATATATATGGATACTGCAACAGAGATCATTACATCTTTTAAGAAATGACTTTTTTCTATTAAAAGATGCTCTAGAGGAATTTCTCTTTTAATTTTAACGTAGGTACACCCTATTATTTTGGGTATTTTCAGAAGGACGTAAATAAAACATTTTTTCATCTGAAAACCATAGAGCGGAATCTTCTTAGTGTACGGCCACAACGGAGCGCCGACCATCGCTCCGACCATAGCATCGCACCATAGCTCCGCTCACAAAAAAAAAATAAACACATTATTAAATCTATGTGGTTATGTCGAAGCACCGACCGTCGCTCCGCGCAGAGGTTGGAGCTAAGGTCTGATACTTGGTGCCAGGGTAAAAACTGAGCTTAGTATTTTTTGACCCTCGACCAGGGTACTCGTTTAAAATCTAATCAAAAGTTTCTTTTTTCATTCTCATGTAGTCAAAAAAACGATCCGGATCTTTTCTTAAATCTTAATATAGATGATGAAATTCTGCATACAACATACGTTTCTTGTTTAAGGGAGGCACTTTGGTCTTTTGAGATCCTTTATATAGGAACCACTTTTGAGCACTTAAATTTAAAATAATATCTTCCTCGCCCGAAGAAGAGGATGTCGAAAAATCCATGTTTATAGAGGATCGTTCACGCTTTATCTTGCCCAAAAGTGCGGTGCTCCAAGCCTCGATATGACCACGGGTGCGCGTGGGTCAGAGCGAGGGTCAGATCAAAGGTCGTGGGTATTATGCTATGGTCTAGGGTCGATGGTCCCCGTTGTGTAGCAAATTACATCTTTCCAGTCGTTTTCCTCTTACATTAGCAGTAAGTTTTTGATAGTAAACTTTTTTAAATACTTTAAGATGGCAGTCTTCTTTAATGATTTTTCGAAATGATTTGCGGGAAATCTTAGTTTGTTTTGCATTTTCCTTGTTCCAACAGATTGGCCAGGTTGTAAATTTCCTAAAACAACCCTTACTCTAGTAATATTTTCTTCAGTTCTTAAGCTTCGCTTTCTTCCTCTTTCACTTTTATGTCCAATAGACCCATGGGTTTCCCTTAGATGTCTTAAGAACTTTCCCATCGTTCCAACAGGAAATGCATTTACAATTTTTCTTTCTTCATAATTATATTTTTCACGGTTGTATTTAATCAATATTCTGTCCTCTTTGCTTAAAAGAGGCATTATGAACTGGCCAATTTACTTATTTAACTATAAATGTCAAACAAATTGCATGGCAACCTAAGCAGTCATGGCTTACTAAGTAAAATTGACATATTTGAGCGTTTGAGAAATTCTTGAGACATTTAACAAAATTACTGCTAATACGAGGCAAAAACGATGGAAAAGATGTGATTTAGTATTAAGGGGGTTTCGTTCTGATAAAAAGTACTCGAATAAGATTTAAGTAAAAAATAATATTTTACAAATTCGGGATTTTTTAAATTTTATGGTTAAGGCGTGTTCTGAACATTATTTAAATAAAAATATGATATTTTCCAAATCCGGTCATTTTAAAAATTTTCCCTTTTTTTGAAGTGTTCTGGATAGTTAATCTACCAAAAGATTACATCAGTTAAATTTTAGCTAAGACAGTTTTCATTTGCAACGAGCTCAAATTCACCCAGCGAGACTTGAACTGAGCAGAAGGTTGCGAGTTCAAGTCTCGCTGGGTGCGACATTTTTTCAATTTCTCCATAATGTCATTTAATATAGCGCGTAGAGCTAAAGGTTGCGAGTTCGAGTCTCGCTGGGTGCGACCTTTTTTCAATTTCTCCTTAATGTCATTTAATATATTCTTGTTTGTATACTTTCTAAAAATTTTCAAAATTTCAAAATTTTCAAAAAATGTACTCCTTTATTTCCGCCCCTCAGTGTATAAATTTTTGGGTGAAAAATCGATTTTTTTGTACCTTGTAAAAATCAGCAGGTTTTTTGTTACAGGCAAATTAATGCAAAGTTATTGCAAATCTTATCACAAACACATCTTATTATCAAATTAAAGAAAATACTTCTGGCATAAGGTAATTATCTAAAACTATTGGCTATCAATTGTGTGTGGTGTTGTTAGCTTTGGCATCATCTGACGGGAGCTGATTATACCCACCTGTAATTTTACGACTAAACATTCAGGTTTATATTTTAGATTTAATACACCTTACATTATTCTTTTTTAATTAATATCTATACAATATTTGTATTGTTATGTGAGTTTAATATTGTCCAATATATAGTAGTAATAATAAACAATTTAATGTAAATTGTTATAATCTTTAATGCTCAAGGAAATTTTTGTTAAAATATTACCATTTGCGTAATTAATAAATTAATATCATTGGACTTTAATTATTATCCAGATTGATTTTTATTTAATACCGGAAAATTAATAATATAAATTATAAAGACCTTGTCGACTGCGAGCCCAGAAATAACATCAAAAAGTAATACGGAATATGGAAGTTCAAATTTCAATGAACAATTTACAAATTATTTAAATTATAATAATCTTAGAATCAAGGCAATATCTATTTAGCGCAATATGTATGGTGATGCTTATAAGTATAAAATAATATTTTTAGGTCAAGGGTAATGAAATCATATTGATTTTACTGTTTTATCTACAAATATATAACAGGATTTTTCTACATAATACAGAACAAAGCAAAAATTAAAATTTAAAAAAATGTCGACATTTTTTATTTCAGAAATTAAAAAAACTGAGGTAGGAACTTAACCAAAATGAATTTTAAACAAAAAAGAATTATTAAAAAAAAGAGTGTGCGTGTAACCTTTACGCGCGATTGAAGTAAAACTTATTTGACGTACGTATCATCGCAAAATAAATTCAAATTCAAAATATGTTTATTAACAAGTAGCTACAGGTTTTTGATTTTTTTTGTTTATTATTATTATTTATTGATGAAACAGTAAAATATTCTTGAAAATCCACCATTTTATTCAAGTTACAACTATTTTGTTTTGTAGGTAATTTATCTAAAATTCATTAATTTCACTCTCGCGTTTTAAAAAATTTTGATAGAAATTAACGGTTTGGTTAGGTTAGGTTAGCTAATCAAAAGTTTTGACGTACGTATCGCAAAATGTAATCGCAAGGAAGTCAGTAGAAACATAAAGAATTGTGTGCGTGAAAATCATGAGAAATCTGATCATTTCTTCCGTATTTTAAATGTTAACTGTCAATCAATTTCTAACAAAACTAATAGAATAAACCTAATCTTAAAGCAATATGAACCAGACATATTATGTCTATCTGAAACATTGTCCAATAATGACAATATCGGCTACATACTATTTAATAATTAGTCTATTACTATTACTTCAATAGAACTAATAAATCACATGGTGGTGTACTAATTTTGACAAAATCTTCCATAGAAATTAAGAAACACGATTTTTTGACTAATTTATCACTTGAAGTAGATATTGAAATCTCCAGTAGTATTTCTTTTAAAATACTTCAAACCACCTGTTGTATATTAAATATTTATAGATCCCCATATGGAAATTTCAATACATTTATAGATAGACTTTATAGTGTATTAATTTTCTGTACAAATAACTTTATATCTTTTATTCTTTGTGGAGATTTCAATATTGATTTTTTAAACGATTCACAGGAAAATAAAATATAGGTATGCATATATAGTACTCACTCATTTTCATTCAATATTTTTTCATCACTTTCTTCATTAATATATCCACTTTGTTTATTCATATTTAAAACAAACACTTTATACACAAATTTTAGACGTAAAACTATTCACCAACAACGTATTTTGGTTGACAAGCTGTCAATTTAACAGTTCAGCAAAATATCTACCATAATATACAATTACAGATTTAACTTTTATTTAATATAGTAGGCGGAATCGTGTTAGGTATTTTCTATCAGGTTTATTTTCCGTTACATTAGAGTGACGTCACATCCGTTAGAATTACTGAGTTACCCCTAGTCGCGCCTAAAGAAGTTTTACTTCAAAAATTCCGAATCTTTTTTTAACACGCTTTTATTTGCTTTACTTGTGTTGTTTCGTTTGTTTGTGGGTATGTAACTCTCCGTTGGTCTAAGAGGCTTCTTACTGTATATCCAACAGGTGTATCTGTTACCCCTAACTTGCTTACACATACATACTGTATATCCTACCACTTTCAGTGCGTTTGTTGGCCGAGCGGGTAAAGCACGTTGACGTCGCCATCGGATTCACCGGTCGAGTGTTCTAAGTACTTCCACGCCGAAAAAAAACTTTTTCGGCAAATTTTAAGATTTGTGCCGTTAATCTAACTTTAATATACTTTCCTGAAGATGAATTTACTGCAGCTGCTGGCACCAGACTTACCTACCCTCTAATGGATCCTCATTTAAAAAACTAGAAAACACGCTTTTAAAGCACACCAAACTAATGAGTTAAAAATATTTTTTTAAATAAATTTAAAACAATAATGAACCAAAAATACTAGTATTTTTATAAAAAAAAGCGTCGAAAACTCGATTTATGAAAAAATGGCATAACTTAACTTTTTAGTTCGATGTGCTTTAAAAGCTTGTTTTTAAACTATATTTATTTTTTAATTTTAATGTTAGAAATATAATTAGTTTTTTACAACCAGAAAACCAAATACTGCATTTTCAGTGAACAATTTTATGAGAATTAATTTCCAAAAATTAGAAAATACTTATCAATGGTCGTACAGTTACTTCTTGTTAATTCGCACTTAAACGTTCTATATCTGAATCTGTATTTATCTATGTGTTAGGAAACCAAATTGTTTTTAAAACTTTCGTCTAAAGAGTTTTGCAAATATGCTAGGTAGGTATTTAAAACCTTCAGAATTATTTTGTACACTTTTCGTAAACGAATAAATAATCACAAGACGGTGAAATAATGAATTACCTTTTTAAGGAGTTTTGTATTATGTATTTCGTGGAGAAATTACTTTACAGGAATGAGTTATAGATACAATTATGTGATGAAGCCCAAAGTCAAAGTCTGAGTCACGGAAAGGTAGCAAGGCTAAATGTGCATTTAAATAAATACAGGAAATTATTATTTTCTTTACTAAGAAAGTAAATTCAAACTGAACTTTATTCAGAAAATTTATTAGATACTACAAGTAACTGTATTAAGCTACCACCGGGCGTTGATGATACTACAGAACCTAGCTCCAAAAAATAATATTTATATTTAAAAAAATAAAAATTAACAAAAATTTTAATTGTATTAAGTAAATAAAGTATATTTATCTGCTTTTAAAAGAAATTATATAACACCTGCAAAATATTGATCTCACTTTTGCATAAACGTAATATCTAATGAAAAAAAGATGGTGAGTAGAAAATGAACGGAAACATAAATAACCTTATTAGTTGAATAGCTGAAGACTAAAACTTATAAGCAAAATAAAGTCATGCAGTGAACTTGATCTTGAAACTTTATCGAATTCTTCCACTGAATCATCGTAATCTACTTGATATTTATACGAAGCACACATACAGCCTTCGTCGACCTTCCTTGACCAACTGAAGAAATTAATGAATGAAATGGATCTTGATATCGTAAAGAAGAAGGGGAAAATATATGTGTTTCTATTGGTTAAGAATTATCGCTCCTCCTTATTGATCCCTCCCCACGACACTGTCTTAAGTAAGTTGAAGTCTGATCTATAAAAGCATTGCTTACAATGACCCTACTGTAGACACTGTGCACTTCTTGACAATAATTCTTGTGATACATCGCGATTCTGTTTTTCAAATATTTAAACTTTAAAAATGTTTGTGTATAGTTCCATAGTGCTTTGGAATTATGCGGTTAAAGAGTTTTCAACAAAAGTTCTTTTGGTATTCCTTACGGTTCTTTTTGTGGTTCGCGGTCTCCAGAAACTAAGAGAGGCTTTTTCTTTGCCTCCCGGACCTTGGGGTCTTCCTATACTTGGATCTCTTCCTTTTTTAAAAGGTGATCTACATCTTCACTATAGGGCTCTAACACAGAAATACGGATCTTTAATTTCCACTAGACTTGGATCACAGCTAATAGTGGTTTTGAGTGATTATAAAATGATTAGAGATGCTTTCAGAAAAGAGGATTTCACAGGAAGACCTCATACTGAATTCACCAATATTTTAGGAGGCTACGGTAAGTCAAATAAATAAATATCATATTTTTTAGGTTTCATATACTATAAAACATTTTGTCGGATAAAACAATCCAGGTTTAGTCTATTTACTTTGCCCGACAATTTTTAAATATTCCTAAAATAAAAATTTTGAGCTGTTTTGAGTCGTAATATGCCTACCTACATTGATAATCAAAATATTGCATTGTGTAGATAAAAAATTAAAATCTAAATAATTAAGAACTTTTTATATACCTTTTATTGGATTTCAATTTACTCTTTTCAACAAGTCGTGATTCATAAATAATTTATTATTAGGTACATACATATTTCAAGGTCATATATTTTTTTTGCAATGCAGAGTTGTTACAGCTTTTAAAGAATCACCAATTTTGTTGCAATATCAGAAATCAGATTTGATAACCATAAATATAATCACTAAGTTTATTGACTCTTATAAATAAAACACAGATAAAATGTTGAATATAACTACAAATTATAGAATTTATTTACAATGAACCTTCAAACTTCACCTTGTGTTACTATCCTAAAACAATGAAAATTTTAGCAAATTGGATATATCGTAACTTTGTTCTTATAAATTTCATTCTTTGCACCAATTGGGTTTCTGTTGTTACGTATTTAGATAGGAAATCCTAATTTATATATTATGAAAAAAAATTATTGCAATTACTTTTTTATTTATATCCCTGTCTTCTCGGGTATTTTTTAATGTTAACTAGTGTAAGATAGTAAGATGCTAAAAATAAACCTTGTATATGATTGACATACTTTGCCGCGACCTTCGCAGGTCACATCTTTAGTAAAAGTGTTCGTTGTCGTTATCTGTAGTTGATGATATCCTATCAGTTTTAACCCAGTTTAAAATCATTAAAAAGAAGAAAAAACCGATGGTGATAATTATAATCTTTGATTGATTGCAGAACTTTATTGTTTTAATAAGATGAGTGAGATTGGTATGTTGATTGTGCAAAAATCTATAGCTTTAAGTAAATCAATTTTTTTATTGAAAGGATCAAAATTACGTAGAATTGTATTTTCTTTATAGGAGTGATAAACATAGCTGGAAAGTTATGGAAAGACCAACGCAGATTTCTTCACGACGGTCTTCGTCATTTTGGAATGTCATACTTGAGTTCGAGAAAAACACAAATGGAAAACCGTATCATGTCTGAAGTAGAAGATTTTCTTTTTGTATTAAAATCTCGACGAGGAGAATCAGTTGATCTTAATCCAGTATTTGCTGTTTCAATTTCTAATGTGATATGTGATGTATTAATGTCTGTTAGATTTTCCCATAATGATGGAAAATTTATAAGATTTATGAATTTAATTGATGAAGGCTTTCGACTGTTTGGCTCTTTGGAAGCAGCTATTTTTGTACCTATTTTAAGGTACTTGCCAGGATATACGCTTACTAGACAAAAAATTGCCAGGGTAAGTAGATATAATGTTTAAGTTGTAATTGAAGTAGTTGTTTAATAATTCATTAATTACAGAATCGTGAGGAGATGGCAAGATTTCTACAAGAAACAATTGACGAACATAGAAAGACTTTCGATCCTAGTCATATGAGGGATCTTCTGGATACTTATTTGTATGAAATCCAAAAGGCTGATGAAGAAGGTACCGGTCATCATCTTTTTGAAGGAAAAGATCACGGTACGTTTATTTATTTTTCTATCTACAAATTGTTTTATTAATTTTTTTAATTACATTACAGATCGTCAAATGCAACAAATTATGGGTGACTTGTTTTCCGCTGGTATGGAAACCATTAAAAGTTCACTTCAATGGGCTGTTCTTTTCATGTTGCATCATCCAGATAAAATGTTATCCGTCCAGGAAGAATTAGACCAAGTTATTGGTCGTCAGAGGTTACCAAAGTTAGAAGACCTAACTTATTTACCAGTTACCGAATCCACTATTTATGAAGTTCTCAGGATATCTAGTATTGTGCCAATGGGAACTACTCACGCTCCAATCAGGTAAGTTTATATCGAACTTGCTCTGTTTAAATATCGATTTCCTTAAATTGCATTCATTTATCTTATTAGAATATTCATAAGATGGCGCTAGGCATTCGTCTACACACTCATTTTTAAAGTGGATAAATAAAATGCTTAGTTTCATATGCAAGAACCTTGAAATATTTGTATTTTTAAAACATAGACGTATCACTCTGAAAAAAAATCATATATTTTAATTAAATTTATAACAGCATCTATATTTTAGTTATTGTTTAAAATATTTATTAGTTGTTTTAAGAAATACTTTAGCTATTCCTGGATAGCTATAAAATAATAACTCTTCTACGTCTTTTATTATCATAACTAAAGATTACAACGAAGTACTGTTTTTATAATAGTTTGTGTCTAAAAAAAAATATGTTAATTACAATTATTAATATAAGGAAGTTAAAGTAAATTTAGTATTTCGGAATTTTGAGCGTAATCTTCGTAATTGTCAAGATTTTATATTAGCTTTGTTTAAAAAGAACATTGTAAACAAATTCTAGCTAATGAAAAGAAGCTATTTATTACCTACTTAGTAGCTATTTAAATTTTAAGAGTGTGAACTAGTTTTTCTTATAATGTTGGTATTCTACGTTTGTACTAACTTTATCAGTAGCTTTTTTAAGATCAATGTATCAATAATTATTTTACTTGTGGTTTAAGGTATACATATTCCCACGCCACTGTCTGGCCGTACTCTATTTGGAACTCTGTTTAAAATTCGCCTCTGCAAAAAAGTGAAAGTCATCAGCCTAAAAATAATTTATATTTTTCGGTCGTTGAACTTTGGTCATTCACAGACGATTTCTTAAATAATTTCGTAACCACACGCAAAATACTGCTGAAACGATTTAAGACAATAACTTGAGGGGTTTATGTAATAAGTTCAATATACGCACCGTTCTTATGTAAGTAGGTTTAAAAAAATCGTCCTCTGGTCAGCGTCTGGTCCATAAATTTTATCAATTTATAATTATATAAACGTATTAACGGTGTATGTGTGTGAACTATTGTTATCGTATAGGTTATGATATTATTTGTCTTAAAAAACTGCACTTCAATCTTAATTTCTAATTTTAAAAACCCTTCTCTTCATCTCTTTTTCGTTTTCTATAACAAAGTGTTACAAAGATTCATGTATAAAGATTTTAAACTAAGTAAGTTTTTACATAAAAGAGATTTAGATATCGGTTTAATTAATATACAATAAAATCAGCACATCCAATAAATTGTCCCTTTACGAAATGTATCTAAAAAAGGCCTGATTATCTAAACAACCGGTTCACGGTATGTTGTTATACATATCCGTAAATAAATTGACCAAGTTAAAAAATTAACACCATTTAGTACAGTTCCACATGATCTTCCGAATGGAACGGAAACATTAATAACTGCTGTGTAACTTTATTTTAAATTTCGTTATGCCTGATAACACATATACATAAATTAAATTGTACGATTTCAAATAAATTTTCCGTATAATAAGCAAAATAAATAGTTAAATGATAGGTAATAGAAAATAAAATGTTAACGAGAATACAATACAACATGCCTACGGTATTCTTTATAAAAAAAAACGGACCGGTATTTGAATGGCTAGTTGAGTATTTTAAATGAGTTACGCATTTTAAATTGCTTTCATAAAGCTTAATTAACAAATTTTTGGTTATACTTACGCACAGGTAATTTTGATAAAAACTAACTTTGATTACTTAATCAAAAATTTAACCACAAATAAAATAGCGAGTTGAACTGAAATTAAAAGAAATACTTTATGTTACTTATGCATATAAATATATTTAATTAAATTTTCTTTGTTACAGAGATATAAAATTGAATGGCTTTCATCTGCCTCAACATGCTCAAATTGTGCCACTACTTCATGCTGTTCATATGGATCCTTCTCTTTGGGAAGAACCAGAAAAATTTAATCCAGGAAGATTTATTAATGCCGAAGGAAAAGTTCATAAACCAGAATATTTCCTCCCCTTCGGCGTAGGCCGAAGAATGTGCCTTGGAGAAATTCTAGCTAGGATGGAACTTTTCCTGTTTTTCTCTTCCCTTCTTCACTGTTTTGATATTTCCGTTCCGGAAGGAGAAACGTTACCAAGTCTTAAAGGTATTGCTGGTGTTACAATTAGCCCTAACGCCTTTAAAGTAAGATTAACACCTCGACCAATGGCTTGGGAAACTGAGGAATCTAACATCAGGCCTGCTGGCAGTCATTAGATTTTAAGTAGTGTTTATTGAAGCTGTCAATGAAGAGAAGAGTACAAAAAATATGTTTGGGTTTTACTAAACATGTAGGAGTTTGTTGTTTCGTTATGTGGAATGAAACTAGTGATATCTTCACGTGAAACGAAAGAAGTTATTGGTAACTTAGAGCACGGTTGAATTTGTTTCCTATTTAACTCATACACGGACGGCGTAATTTATGAAGTCCAAACAGTTTGACTGCGCGTCAAAACTGTTGTGCCAAAAAATATCTTACTCAGTGTAAGTTAAGATATTCGAAATGGTGGGCACAGTACTTACAGACATTCCTGATTAAGACGAGAGAAGAAAAGAACAACAGATCTCCGATTTGGATCGGCTGTGCAAAAGTGTTCAATTATCACATAGTATTAAGAGGTATAAACTAGTCAAGCATTCATTATCATCTCATCCCATCCAATCCATTTTCGGTGCATAGTTACTTCGTTTTTTACCATTATAGCTATTTTATTTTTTATTTTTTTTTGTGGTTTGTATACCAGAATAATTCGATTCGAGTTACATCAATGTTACCCAAGGATGGATAGGTTCTCATTTTTTTAATTGCTTAATCAGATAAACGCAATCCATATACCAAATACTCATAAGATATTAATAAAGAATTACTGAAGGCAGATTTGCTCCCTTTGGTTAATAGAGGTTAAATTGGGAATCGTTGGTTGAAAAATCGTTTCATACCTATCTTGAAAGTTTTTAATTATTTTTGTTTCAGATTTTTATAAAAAGATCTGAATTATTTAAAATAATAATCTTGCATGTTCTGAAGTAATAAAAATGCCATAATTAACCTAAATTATTATATGGATTTAACGTTATATTATATAATCCTATCCATCCATGATGTTACCTATGCTTGATGCTACTTTTGCATTAATCTCAAAATTATTTATATGTAACAGGTTTATTTATTTGTGTCTCTTATTTATTTAGTTACTACATTTAAAGAACAATTAAATCAAAAACTATTTGAATCAAATTGTATTCGTATTAATAAAAATAATAAAAGCTCATATATTAAGCTTTGTTTGATTCAAATATTTTTATTTAATTTAACTGGTGTATATTTTTTTATAAACCTGAGTTAATGAAAATTCGTTAGTTATTTAAGGCTTTTCCATATTTGAAACAATCATATTTCATTTAGCTTTTAAGTGAACCTTGTAAATATATTTTTTAGCAAATCTTGCTTATGATTACTTGAAGACTTATGTTAAGGCTATTTTTGTTATTTAATGATTTTAACAGACCCAATTTAAATAAATCACAGTTTTTTAGTTATCATATAGTGTTTCAATTACTTTCTCCCTTGTTTAACATTCTAACACCATCAATTTTCCGCATACTTTTTATTAATAGATATCACAAGAATGAAAAATACTTGTTGAAAAGTACTTTTTTTAACCTCGTATATTAGCTGCAGAGTGCTACGACATACAGAAAAAAATGGCTGCGAGCTGCCTGCCAAAGTATCAGGATTCTACGGTTCACAGCCAGCTCTAGAGGTATAAAAAAACGGTCTGAAACTAGATCAAATCTTGGTTCTGTAGACGACATAATGCTCACTGAAAACATATCTTTGGTCAAGCATACGGCAAAATGTATATTAAATAGACGTGTGCTAAAAGAGCAAAGCATATATCAGTTGAAAGTCAGTACAGGATCCCTTACGGGTCATACATCCGCTGTAACAGAACAATCTGTACACAATAGATACTCAAGTTGTAGATTATGCGACAGAAATCCTAAAATAATCAATCACATACTGTGTCATGGCGTGGCACTGGATCGCAGGAGACAGTCAATTTTTGGAGACTTGATAATGACCCTGCAAGCATTTGGAACCTATTTTCTACACCAATAAAAATTAGTACAGGGTACCAATATATTAAAATGGGTCCCATAAACCAATGAAAGAAGTACAATAAGCCTAACGGCATATATCATCTATATTAAAAATTGAATATACTTTTCTCAGTCACTGTAAAAATAACACAAAATTTAAATTTTACTACATATTTATTCACATGAATTAAAATTTACTTATATAATGTATCTGTTAGCAAGTATTACCAATTTTGGTTAAATAAAACTTATGATCATAAGGTGTAAGTGTAATTCCACACTCTCCATTAAGATCTAGATCTGGATCTGAGATTTCAAAAGAGAATCGCTGTAAAAAGGTACTAATAAATAAAAACAGCATCATTCTTGCCAATTCATCACCAACACACATTCGTTTACCGATTTGAAATGGCATAAAATTCTCAGGTTTAACTATCTTTCCTTCATCATTAATAAATCTTTTAGGGTTAAATGTCTCGGGATTTTTCCATACTGTTTCATCCATATGTAAAGCCCATTGTAGTGGCACTAACATCGTACCTTTAGGTACTTTAAACCCTTCTATATCAATTTCTTCCAGAGTACCATGAGGCATTCCAATTGGCACTACTGGCCTAATTCTCATAGTTTCTAGGATAGAAGCTTCCATTAAAGGTAAATGCGTAATGTCTTCCATTGTTGGTAAACGCCCGAGTAAAACTTCATTTAATTCTCTTCTTATTTCTTGCTGTAGAGAAGGATTTTTACCCAAGAAAAGAAAATACCAACTGAAAATAAAATTAATAAATACATTTCTGATAGAATTTTGGTTTGTAATTTGTTAATTTATTTATTTAAGCGACTGTAAAAGAGCAAAAAGTTTTATATTTCGCAATCATTTCTTTTATTTTTTGTTTACATTACCGTAAAGTTGTAACAGTTGTGTCTAAACCAGCCCCAAAAAGATCTCCTAAAAGGAAACAAAACTGTGTGTCATTATACAATTTTTCAGCTATATCATCAGGCTTTTTTGACTTCTCTAATATAAAGGCTTGTGCAACATTTCCTATTCCATCGTTATTTTTTTTATCCAATAGAGCAAATTGTTCAGCAATAATTTTTTTATACACTTCATGAGTTTTACGGATTCCATTTTTTATAAAATTCATAATTTTTTGGTATTTAGGAAAAAATCTGCAAGGAAGTGTGTGAGAATTAGTAATTAGTGAAAAGTAAAGAAATTACCTGAAAAATGGTAAAAAATTTAGAGGTCCTGCAACGCCAAGATACTTAGGACCTTCTTCTTGTAAGTGTTGTAACCATTTCCAAGTCTCATTATCTCTATCCCAAGCTTTTCCGAAAACTATAAGATTAACAGCGGAACCTACACTGTGACGTAATGCCGGAAAAATATCAATTGCGATTTTTTCACCTTGAGTTTCAAGATACTGTTAAGAAACAAAACAATATCAAACTTTATATTTTCTTTGTATGCAAAATGTATAACTTACTTTTACAAAATCTAAAGAATAATCCATAATTAAAGATTCCATTTTTTTTCTTTGAGATCCTATCTTTGTAGCACCAAATTGTCGAAGGCAACTAAAAGTAAATCGTCTATGTTCTTTCCAAAGTTCTCCTTGGGCACAAATTAAGCCTGAATCGATATTTAATTAGATAACGAAGAAGAAATATATTCTAGACAACAAATGTTAAATATATGCATTCCATGAAAGTCTTAAGATTTATTCACAATGTATTGTATATTAAACGCACACCTGTGTGAATTTTGTTATAAATAACCGAAAGCTTTCCTAGCAGAAGAAGATGCGTCAAAACAGAATTAATTTTCTTTTAAAAAGCTTCTAGAATCCGAAGAACAACTTCCTCTGATATGAAGATTATAGACTTTGCAATTAAATAGTCCTGGAGATATATATATATATATATATATATATATATATATATATATATATATATATATATATATATATATATATAAAACGAGCAGAGCGTTTTGTGACAGTCTAATATAACAAAATGTCAAAGATGATACATAACGTATCTAGTGCCATACTGTCAAAAGTAATCATTTCAGTTTTGAACTGAAATGGTGTCGGTTAGAAATTTCTAACACTTTAAAAGACACCTTGGATGCTGCGATATAAATATCATTCAACCTATAGCAGGGCAAAACCAAACTACAGACACGTGTTTCGCTCTCATTTTGACTTGAGAGACATAGCCTATACTACACTGATGAGCTTGGAAACTGATAGTCAAGGTTACATCACAGAAATATAGAATTGGAAAATCTTAACATGTGGTCTTGATTGACTAAATTATTTATTTAATTTTATTTTTATTTTATGTTTTGTTGAGATTTTCTTTTCTAATTTAAAAAAATATATATATTTAGTGGTGTCTTTTCAGTGTGGACAAGAAGAGAAAAATAGATTATTTGTTAATGAGGCCATTCAATAATCTCTTTTAGAAAGAATACAGGTTAATGAGAATTATTGTTATTTTTCTTTTCTTGATATATATATATATATATATATATATATATATATATATAAGAAAGCAGGAGTAGTAAACGGGTCACTAGTAAATAATAAACTTCGTTGATAACTATTAGGGAAGACCCGGGACTGAGGAAGCAATGAAAGTCAGATGCTTCAAAGTGAGTGCTTTTTATTTACGTCGAGCTTTCGCCTATCGGTTATAAGCTTCTTCAGGACTAACTACAATGGAATAACATTCTTTACATTAGGTGTTAAATACAAAAACAATCATCTTACCGAAATAGTAGCACGTGGCTCAGTGGTAAAAACTCAGAACAAGATTGAAACATTTGTGTTCAGGTAAGATCACTAGACCTGAGATGTTAACCATCTTACACTAATAAAACTCTCTTAAGTCGATTTGATTCGAAATAAAATAAATTCGATGTTGAATCTTAATTTAATAATGAAAATTCTGTTGGAACTATACTTCGAAAAACGTTGTGGCAAACAGTAACTCAACTGTCACTTGTTGAGTTGACATCCGCCACCTCGTCTTCCGGTTAGTTCGGAGCGCGGGAAAATTTAAATTAGAATTTCTGATTCAAATCAACCTAACTGTTTTATTTACAGGTAAAGGGCTATCGTTGCTCGAATGCCAATGTACAAATTGGAATAGAATCATTTTAAAAAGTGTAATTAAAATTAAAAATTAAAAACAGGATTAAATTAGAATTGTGTAAACTAACAAGTGTAAATATCTTTAAATAAAATTAATTATTTTGTTTAATTTGGTTTCTAAAAGACACAAAGATAAACATTTGATGTTTTTGAATAAAGTAAAAAAGAGGGAGGAAAAGTTAAAATGAATTAAAATGTTTGCACAGGATTGTCGCTTACGTAGGACTGTGGTAGTTTTTTACGTTTAGTGAAATTTTGTTTTAGTAAAAACGTATATATTGAACTCAAATTTTCTATATCTTTTTTATGGTTTACGGCGTTAGCACAATTATTAATATAACACATTTCTAGTATTTTTCGTTGGTAATCTTTGTCAGACTTATCTAAGATTACGACCTCATCGTAAAGGACTTTATGTTTGGTCTCATTTACATGGATACTGAGACTGGTAGCTGTGGGTTTGCGATTACAATCGCTTTTGTGAAGATTTATCCTTTTACTGAGTCTTTGGCCAGTTTGACCTATATATAATTGGCCACATTCACACGGTAAACCATAAATTACATTACAGCACTTTGTTATTGGAGTGCGATCTTTGAGATTTGAATAAAATAAATTAAGTTTTTTATTGTTATAACTAGCTATTTTAACGTTAAAACTACTAAACAGTCTCGTAAGAGGCTTCGTTAAATTATGGATATAAGGTAAAGTACCATATTTAATATTAATGTCTAAGTTTGTGTTCTTTTGATTGTTAACATTATTCACTTCATTGTTAGAATATAACAATTTGTTCAACAACTTTTTTGGATAATTATCAAACTGGCCAAAGACTCAGTAAAAGGATAAATCTTCACAAAAGCGATTGTAATCGCAAACCCACAGCTACCAGTCTCAGTATCCATGTAAATGAGACCAAACATAAAGTCCTTTACGATGAGGTCGTAATCTTAGATAAGTCTGACAAAGATTACCAACGAAAAATACTAGAAATGTGTTATATTAATAATTGTGCTAACGCCGTAAACCATAAAAAAGATATAGAAAATTTGAGTTCAATATATACGTTTTTACTAAAACAAAATTTCACTAAACGTAAAAAACTACCACAGTCCTACGTAAGCGACAATCCTGTGCAAACATTTTAATTCATTTTAACTTTTCCTCCCTCTTTTTTACTTTATTCAAAAACATCAAATGTCTATCTTTGTGTCTTTTAGAAACCAAATTAAACAAAATAATTAATTTTATTTAAAGATATTTACACTTGTTAGTTTACACAATTCTAATTTAATCCTGTTTTTAATTTTTAATTTTAATTACACTTTTTAAAATGATTCTATTCCAATTTGTACATTGGCATTCGAGCAACGATAGCCCTTTACCTGTAAATAAAACAGTTAGGTTGATTTGAATCAGAAATTCTAATTTAAATTTTCCCGCGCTCCGAACTAACCGGAAGACGAGGTGGCGGATGTCAACTCAACAAGTGACAGTTGAGTTACTGTTTGCCACAACGTTTTTCGAAGTATAGTTCCAACAGAATTTTCATTATTAAATTAAGATTCAACATCGAATTTATTTTATTTCGAATCAAATCGACTTAAGAGAGTTTTATTAGTGTAAGATGGTTAACATCTCAGGTCTAGTGATCTTACCTGAACACAAATGTTTCAATCTTGTTCTGAGTTTTTACCACTGAGCCACGTGCTACTATTTCGGTAAGATGATTGTTTTTGTATTTAACACCTAATGTAAAGAATGTTATTCCATTGTAGTTAGTCCTGAAGAAGCTTATAACCGATAGGCGAAAGCTCGACGTAAATAAAAAGCACTCACTTTGAAGCATCTGACTTTCATTGCTTCCTCAGTCCCGGGTCTTCCCTAATAGTTATCAACGAAGTTTATATATATATATATATATATATGTTTTTGTGTTTCTTGACATATGTTTCCCCAACATCCTTTGCTCCCAAGTACCCAACACTTTTGCTAGCCAAGTGCAATACTCTTCTTGGTTATGCCGCACTGATGACGGCTAATGAGCCAGAAACATGCATGTCTGCGGTTACCATTCCTACTCGTAACCATGATCCTTGTTGCGTTGCATTCCCGTATCCTCCCTTTTTTTATATTAATACGCGTTTTCTTGGCACTTTGTTTATTTCATTTCCTGGGCTAGAACGACTCAAACACAATGAATCCGTTTCGCCAACGTGGCAACGCTGGTTGCTAGCCGAAAACCCATTGGCACAGCTGGACGAAAGCACAAAATGGCGATAGGACTCCTGTGTGAGCGTTCGTTGTTTTTGTGTTTCTTGACATATGTTTCCCCAACATCCTTTGCTCCCAAGTACCCAACACTTTTGCTAGCCAAGTGCAATACTCTTCTTGGTTATGCCGCACTGATAAGGGCTAATGAGCCAGAAACATGCATGTCTGCGGTTACCATTCCTACTCGTAACCATGATCCTTGTTGCGTTGCATTCCCGTTATCCTCCCTTTTTTTATATTAATACGCGTTTTCTTGGCACTTTGTTTATTTCATTTCCTGGGCTAGAACGACTCAAACACAATGAGTCCGTTTCGCCAACGTGGCGACGCTGGTTGCTAGCCGAAAACCTATTGGCACAGCTGGCCGAAAGCACAAAATGGAGATAGGACTCCTGTGTGAGCGTTCGTTGTTTTTGTGTTTCTTGACATATGTTTCCCCAACATCCTTTGCTCCCAAGTACCCAACACTTTTGCTAGCTAAGTGCAATACTCTTCTTGGTTATGCCGCACTGATGACGGCTAATGAGCCAGAAACATGCATGTCTGCGGTTACCATTCCTACTGGTAACCATGATCCTTGTTGCGTTGCATTCCCGTTATCCTCCCTTTATATATATATATATATATATATATATATATATATATATATATATAAGTGTAGGTAGTAACGGGTTACTAGTAAATAATAGATTCCAATATCAGCTGGGAATAACCCTTTTTTAAATATTCTTAAATAAGGAAGCGAAAAGAAACTAGTTGCTTCAATGTGGTGTCTTTATTTTTTGTTAAGCTTTCGCCAACTGAACGTCTGGCTTCATCAGAACTTACTACAATGAGAAAAATGTAACTTATAACAGAATACTTAATGGTTATTTATATCTTACCAAAAATTGGACACAAGTCTTAGAGATATGTAGGAACAGAAGTAAGCATCTTATTATGTAATTTGGACTGGAAATTACGTAAAACGGCTTCGGAGTTTTTTTTTTAATTTAAAAAATTCTTTTAAAATAACGGCCACGTGTAAAAAAATTAGAAAATTCAGAGTGTATAAGTCAACTGTCAGTTCGGTTGTCACTTATCAAACTGACATTTGCCTCATATCCTCTTCTTTTTTAGTTTAAAACGGTACTCATTTCAGTACTTGGTAAAATTAACATTAAAATTGCATCTCCATACTAACTAAGTTGATTATTTTTGTTCCAATTGTAAAATACATTGTTAAGTGAAATCAAATAAAATCACAAACTAGAATTAATTAAGCAAAAAGTTGTTAAGACAGTATTAAAATTTAGTGTCCGTGTTACCTCAATTAGACCAAGACAAGGTTGGGTGGATACCCGAAGATTATTTTAGGTTATGTTTATTTATTGTTTATGGATATTATTGGGGTAACATTTACTTTTACAAAATTGTAATATAATTGATATTTACAATTGGTGTTTTTTAAATATAAAGTTTTTTAACTTAGTTGAAAGGAGTAACAATAAGGTAAGTTTTAGTAATTAAAATATTTATAATGACACAATTAAAAGTTTTGTTTTTTACAATGAGATATGGAAACAAAACGAAAAAACTTGCACTAAACGATTATTAATTTTATTATTTTATTTTTAGGAGGAACATAAAATTAAGAGCGTCTCTCATAAGACTGTGGAAGTCTCTTGTTCTTGGTATAGTTCTGTTTAAGCAAATAAGTATAAATGGAACTTAACCCATCCACATCCTTTTTGTGATTTAAGGAGTTGGAGCAGTTATTGATGTAACACATTTCTAACACTTTGCGATGCGAATCTTTTGTTGCCCTATCAAGTATTACAACTTCATTGTACAAGACACGATGGTCATTGTCGTTGGCATGGATACTAAGACTCGTCGCCAAAGGTTTGTGTTTACAATCACTTTTGTGAAGAGCTAATCTTTTCTGGAGACGCTGACTTGTCTGTCCAATTTTTGCCACATTCACAAGGAATACTATAGATAACGTTGCTACTTTTTTCAGTTGGAGTAGGATCTTTTAATTTGGAGTAGAATAAGTTAAGTTTCTTTACATTGAAGCAACTAGTTTCTTTTCGCTTCCTTATTTAAGAATATTTAAAAAAGGGTTATTCCCAGCTGATATTGGAATCTATTATATATATATATATATATATATAATAGTACCTATTCCAAAATAGAATATGGAACAATTTATTCTTAAATACAGGAATGTTAAGTGGCGCTACTTTGAAATTTATTTTTCTCCGATTGAAATAAAATTAATTGTACTCATAAAAAATTAGGGTCAGAACTAAAATTAATTTCTAGGCAAATTCAGATATCAAAAGCTGTGATCAAAAAAATTATTTTAGTGAATTTTGTAGAGACATATCTGAAAGAATGATAAACTATAAATTAGAAATTTTCAAGAATGTCACCAGTACTAAAGAAGTTCATCGGTCGTCAAGGACGCAACTGGCAGACCCGGGAATTCTTCTCACGTTCGGCACCGTCCTGATGGTGACTAATTCTTTACTTTACTGGTGTTGATGCTATTTTACAGATATGGCTATCAATAATAGTACGTCTTTAATGTTTTCATAAACATTCAACCCGTACATCTATTCTTTCCCATTTCTTATTACCTATTTACCCTCTCTTAAAGTTTTTTTTTATTTTAATAAAAGATATAGGTACTTTCAACGTTGTTGCTGGTATAGAAATTATAATAATAATAATAATAATAATAATAATAATAATAATGGTCTTTATTAGAAGCAGCAAAAAAATACATACAAATATAGTAACATATTACATGTATTATTTTCAAACAGATTTAAAAACGTGTCCGACGCCATTTAAAATAAAATTCGGTGTATACCTATTATATTTTAACCTCCATTCGGTTTTTATTGCCAAAATTATGCACACTCGTAATTCCAGCAACAAAAGAAGAGAAAGCCGTTACACGTGAAGATTAAGTGCCAAAAATAAAACGATTCCAGGTGAGGACTCTGAGTGTTAAAAATTATAATTCGTTGCCATCACGATTTTCATCTACTTTTAACAATTGTATAATATAATAATTATCGTAATCCTAAGGCGAAATTTGTAAATATGTAAACAGAAACCAATGATGAGTTAGACATTCAGGACAACATTAGAATAGAGAATCAGTTCCAAAACATCAAAAAATAGTTGGATAAGCAAGCAATTTTTATGTAAAACATGGACGAATACGTAAATCTATTTTTACTTCAGTTCTTTTTTGTAAATAATCCTAATAAACATGATATGACAACCTCTCCAAAAAGTGCATAAATTATTTGTGTCTAATGATTCTAAAGTACGAATAGTGGAAAAAGTATGCTGTAACACCCGTATACATTACATAAAAAAGAGATGGAAACAACTGACAAACGACATAAAGGATAAAGAGATTAAAAAAGAAGATTAAAATGCTAATTACCATTATAATTTAACATATTTTTATCTCTTATATATATATATATATATATATATATATATATATATATATATATATAAACTCAAAATGAACAAAATTAAAGTACCACCACGTTTTTTGCTTTAAATTTCAAAATAATGATGATTATGGTTGCTATTTTTTTACAAATAGGGATGGGTCTTTTTTAATAATCTAGACACATGCTGTCAAATAATCGTTTGTGTTAAAATTATAAATGTGATGATTTTAACTGGTTTTGGAAGTTGAGCACATTTTCGTTACAAAAATTGTTAATTAGCAAAAGATTTCATTTGCTAGAAGGGTTTGTGTTGTGAGTAGTGGTTGTTTTAAAAGTTTTAGTCTTAGAGAATGAATCGTGGCAGAGATTTATTAGTAGAGGACGCAGTAAAGGCATTAAAATTACTGGCAGAAGTATACTCTATATATTTTGTTGCTAATTTGTTAGGAAGAAATCATTCCACTATAAGTTGTAACGTTAAACGCTTCAACCAGGCAGGATCTTACAATCCCAGATCGGAACAAGGGTGCAAAAAGTCTACAGATGCAAGAGATGAGCACTTTTTGCGTGTGTCTGTTATTCGAAACAGGACAATGTTACGAAATGAGTTGGCTATTGCTCGCAATCTACTGATATCGGCTCGAACTGTGTGAAGACGTTTAAATGAAACTGGATTGAATATTAGGACACCGGCGAAAAACCCTTGTTCTTAGATGTGCTAAAATCAACTTTAATTGTTCAAATGAACGGGAGCATGTTTGGATAAGGCCGGGAGAGAGATTTGCCAGCTGAAATATTGTTCCCAAAATTCCATTTGGTGGAGGCACTGTGATGTTTTAGGGAGGAATCTGTTTTAATGGCCACACAGATGTAGTTCTTATCCGCAGGTGATTCATAAGTGCGGATTATTATCTCGAAAATATTGTTCTTGATTATGTTATGGCTTTTGCTCCCTTCGTGGTGCCGAATTTCGTATTCATGCAAGATTATGCTCGTCCCCACGGAGCTAGGCAAGTGGTTGAGTACCTAAACGCAATTTATTTTGAGTTAATGAAATGGCAAGCCAACAGTTCAGACTTAAATCCCATAGAGCACCTATTCGACGTTCTTAAAAAGTGTTTGCAGTCATAGGCCCTCACCTGTTAACTATAATCAACTGTTGCAGATGCAGTAATAGCAATTTGGGAGAGAATTCCCTACGATGTTATCGAAAATCTGATTTCCAGTATGCCAAGGCGAATAAATGCATTAATAAGAAGTACACTTTAATTCAATTATTTACGTTTTTTGTGTGTACTTAATGTTTAGCGAATTGTTTGTATTATTAATTAATTAATAAAAAATTATTTAAAATACGGTCTTTTCTTGTCAATTCCTGTTTAAAACAATTTCTTTGCTTCATTTAAAAGTTTTCTGAAGCTACCAAGCATATCAGTAGAATACAGGAAAATTTAAACTTATTTAGTTAAGTGGTGCTTTAATTTTGTCCATGAGTTTATATACGTTTGTAAGTCAAGCATAAATTAAACTCCCACCAATTCTTTAATATTTTTGTAAACTTTCTTGTAGGTATGTGAATAAAGAACGTTTAGAATCATATATATATATATATATATATATATATATATATATATATTTAATTAAGATGTATTTCTCTTCTGAGTAAAACTGATAAATGAATAATTCAGATTATCACGCATTAAGAAAATAAATAGTAATAAATGAAATTAGTTAATAATTATAATATTTTAATTAGAATGTCTATAAACGACACGTGATTACCCAAATTACAAAGAAAGCATTTCACCTTGCCAGTATTCATAACGGTATACATAATAACAAAAAAGCTTATACATCATCGGTCATCTAGGGTATTTGAACTATTTAAAAAAGAAGAAATTAAGGTTGTTGTCTTCCAACAAGGCCCTTGTACTCTTGAGTCTCGACTTCTCTCGATTTATGCGTAAACAGCGTCGTAACTTCTTATTCATTAAAAGATCTTCGTTGTAATTATCGTAGGATTTTTATTCAAGTATTAAGTAAAATTAAGTAATCAATGACATATTCCATGTAAGTAATTTTAAATTAAATCTATACTAATATTATAAAGCTGAAGAGTTTGTTTGTTTGTTTGTTTGTTTGAACGCGCTAATCTCAGGAACTACTGATTCGAATTGAAAAATTCTTTTTGTGTTGAATAGACCATTTATCGAGGAAGGCTTTAGGCTATATAACATCACGATGCAACTATTAGGAGCGAAGAATCAATGGAAAATGTGAAAAAAACGGAGAAAATTATTGATCCTTGAGGGCCTCCATTGCGTGCGCTGCAAAAACGGTTCAAGATACCAAAACTATATGTATGAAAGAATTATTCCTCTTGAAATGATCTAAAAAAATGTCCGCGACAGTATATGTCTATCTTATAAGATTAACTCACTAGAAGCGTTTTTATGGTAATCAAATTTGGTCGAAATTAATGCATTATTTGTTAAGAGTTGTATCAACGTTATAATATTAATCTTTATCAGATTAAATGTGTTGTTGATTAAGAGTATTTAATTGTGAACAAAATTGTCTTTGACATCACTTACTTTCAATGAACATCTTAGAAGATATTACAATTTTAAAATAACTAGGACGCCACCGTAAGGTGGCGCAGTCATTATCTCATATATTTAAACGAGAATTTCTTACTAAATTAAGTACTATAAAGCCACCGTACGATCGTGCAGTGGATATCTTATATAAAATATCTAATATAAAAAATCATTGAAAACAAAAAAAAGCAAAATGGTAAAAATTTAAAAAAATGAAAAATGGAAAAAAAGACACGACAGTGTTATGCGGTACAAAGTCCGCCGGAACAGCTAGTTATGAATAATTCTGCAAAACATCTAGATTGGAATGTATTTAGTTTATAATCACTTGGATATAGAGAAACAGAATTAATTTAACGAACAAAACAATACAACGATTGGATTGGTGCAGCTTTTTTCAAGTTTAGTACCCAAAATGAACTTAGAAGTCAGAGATCCAAAAACAGTATAACAAACATTGTATATTTGGAATAATAAAAGTAATAAAAAACTCTCTGTTTTTTATATAACTTTCACTTTAATTAAATTTTTTTTTTAAATGACATGTTTCGCTGAACTAGCATCGTCAGATTGACATATAAAGTTACATTTTGTTTATTTGTATCTAACTATCTGATGTTGATTAGGTAATATTAAGGCTAGATTAGGTATGGAAGTAATTAGATATAACAATATTAAAGCCTAGATGTTATTAGCCCTAAGGGATTATCCTGGATGTATCTCCCTCTAAGATCAGTATAACTGTGCAATGATATAGAAAAACCAGGAAAAAACTATATCTGCTGATCTTTACAATAACTTAATATATTTGTATTACAATTATATCTTATCTATGTATAAAATGAAGACTCAATCAAAGTAAACAATTTAATAGTGGAGAATTTCTAAGATTAATTTGTTCATTAACAACTTTAAATTGTGGATCTGCTAGATGTCTTTTTATCTCAAGTTCTTCAAGGAAATCTAAATTTTGTTTTTTATTACAAATGTGTAGTATTTGGATGTTATTGTTATGTAAGAGTGAAGTTGGATGTTCAAGTAGGTGTTTTGCATAATTTGACTTATCTGGTTGTTTTAATCTATATGCTCTTAAGTGTTCATTGAATCTTATTTCAAATTTTCTTTGTGTTTGACCTATATATACGGCATTACATTTTGGACAATTAATTTTGTAAACACCAGATTTTTTTAAATTAGGTAATTTTGATTTCACATTTAATAATTTTGTACCAACATTATTTAGTGTTTTAAATGACATTAATGTTGATGTTGCCGAAGATATTATTTTTGAAATTGTATTGGAAATACTTCCACAATATGTAATATTTTTATAGTTTTTAATTTCTTTAGTTTGTTTAGGAAATATTAGTTGTAGTGACATTTTTTGTTCTTTCTTATTAATTAATTTATTTATCAAATGAATCGGATAGCCATTAGATGTAGCTATTTGTTTTATAATATTAATTTCTTTATCAAAGGGCTAATAACATCTAGGCTTTAATATTGTTATATCTAATTACTTCCATACCTAATCTAGCCTTAATATTACCTAATCAACAACAGATAGTTAGATACAAATAAACAAAATGTAACTTTATATGTCAATCTGACGATGCTAGTTCAGCGAAACATGTCATTTAAAAAATTTTTTTAATTAAAGTGAAAGTTATATAAAAAACAGAGAGTTTTTTATTACTTTTATTATTCCAAATAAAAATGAACTTTCAAGTAGTAAGGGTACGTACAATTAATTTAAACATTGTATACTTACAGGAACTTCACCAAGTAGCATATGTTACAAAACAAGGCCAAGTGAATAACATTAGGTAAAGAATAAAATGGAAGAGAAAAAGAACTGTTAGACACTTTGGTATTAAAGAGAAGAATTAACGAATATTTATCACTCGGTATTCAAAATTAGTGATTCTAATCCCTTATTCTACGCTTATGATTCTGATGTCTGATACTGGCAGTAGTTGTTGTGGGTACAAGGGCGGTCAATGAACATTTTTATACACATGATAATCAGTTCCTCGTATAGACGGGATGTTCAACACGTAGTCCAGAAATATCTGAGGATCGTTAATAATACGACACTTAAAGAGATTACGTTCCTTTTAATAACTGATGTACTAAAATAGTCTTGTGTTATTACCCTGAAGGAAGTCATTGAAACAAAGATTATATGCGATTCGGTAATAACATATAAATATTTTATTTGTTTATTGAGTATAAGTATCAATATAAAAAAACCACATGTGCAATATCATAGTAAAAACGGTTGTAAGAAAGATATAAAATTCTTACTTTAAATAAATCAATTTTAAGAAGAGTAAATAGACATATGAATCTATATATATATATATATATATATATATATATATATATATATATATATATATATATATATATATATATATATATATATATATATATATAAAACTCAAAGGTGACTGACTGACTGACTGACATAGTGATCTATCAACGCACAGCCCAAACCCCTGGACGTATGGGGCTGAAATTTGGCACGCAGGTAGATGTTGTAACGTAGGCATCCGCTAAGAAAGAATTTTGATTAATTCCACCCCCAAGGGGATAAAATAGGGGATGAAAGTTTGTATGAAACTTTGTCAATTTTGAACCGATCGGGCTGAGATTTTGCGTGCATATAGCTTCTTTAACGCAGGCATCCCCTAAGAAAGGATTTTGATTAATTCCACCCCTAAGAGGATACAAAAAGCGATGGAAATTTGTATGAAACTTTGTCAATTTTAAACCGATCGGGCTGAAACTTTGCATGCATATAGCTACTTTGACGCAGACATCCCCTAAGAACGGAGTGTAATAAATTCCATCCCTAAGGGAATAAAATAGGGGATGAAAGTTTGTATGAAACTTTGTCAATTTTAAACCGATCGGGCTAAGATTTTGCATGCATATAGCTACTATGACGTAGGCATTCCTTAGAAGGGATTTTGATAAATTCCACCCCTAACGGGATAGAATAGGCGATGAAAGTTTGTATAAAAGTTTGTCAATTTTAAACCGATCCGGCTAAGATTTTGCATGCAGATAGCTACTATGGCGTAAGCATCCCCGAATAAAGGATTTTGATTAATTCCACTCCTAAGGAGATAAAATAGGGGATGAAAGTTTGTATGAAACTTTGTCAATTTTAAACAGATCGGGCTGAGATTTTGCATCCCTTAAGAAAGGATTTTCATAAATCTACCCCTAAGGGATAAAATAGGGGATGAAAGTTTTTATGAAACTTTGTGAATTTTAAACCATGCATGCAAGCTTTTATAGTTTTAAAATAATAATAGTCTAATATCACTCGCACTTTAATGTGCGGGGTGTGTGGAGCTGTGAGGCGGTAGCACGCTGCTGCTGGCCGACATGACAATGTCGATAGACGCGTAGAGTCTTAAAAATTCGAGAATAATTTTTTTTTATTACGTAGTGGTGTACTAAGAAATAATTTTAAATTTCACTCCTAAGGATTTAAAATAAGGGTTGAAAATTTGTATGAAATTCGGTGGCAAAAAACTAAAGTTCACGAGGATAAAGTCGCGGGCGGCCTCTAGTTTGTCTATAAAAGCCACTAGTTTCAGTTGGCCCAGACTCCAAATCAGCTACTACAGTATTACATCTAAGACAAAATCCGTTATTTATGAGATTTTAGCAGAGTTCAGTAGATCGTGTTGTTTTTTTACATTACTTAAGTACTGTTAACGATAATTTATCAAAATTATTTGGAATCAACACTTGTTTTGGTACAAATGTAATTTTTGTTAATAATGTAAAAAGCTAAAATTAAATAAATTATTATTAACTCAAACAAACAGTGAAATTGGAATATTCGAAATATTACAAAATTGTATAAAACAGAAGAGGGATGTAAAAAAATCCAAATGAACAAACTATGACAGACCAGATTTAGACAGAATTATCAAGACCAATAAGCGTTCTAACTAAGGAGAGTTAAGTTTATTCTAGAGTGAAGATTTGCAAGTCTACATATCATTCAGAAGCAAGAAAATTAGAATTTGGTACTTACAAAGTAAAGTTTTTGAGTTTTCTGAGGGACAAAAAATATATATATTTTTCTTTTGCATAAGTTAAACAAAAACCGCTATTGACTGTAAAGCAGACGCAAAGCTAGTGAGATAGAGGATTGCTTCTAAAAATGCCTATAAGTTAACACGGACTAGGTCTCTGAAACCCAGTGATCTTACAGGACATCTTAAGAGTCTATGGGTCAGAGCAACCTAATTCATGAAGATGACTACATTTTTTATTTATGGATTGTGTACAAATATCTATATAAACAACAACAGGTGCAATATCATAGTAAAAACAGTTTGTAAAACAAATATAAAGTACTTACTGTAAATAAATTAATTTCAAGAAGAGTAAATAAACAGATGAATTTGTAAATACGAACCCCGACTAGTTTCAGGTGTCCCAGACTCAAAATCAGCTGCTATAGTATTACATCTAAGATAAAATATGTTATTTATAAGATTTTAGGACAGTTTAGTGGATCAAGTTGTTTTTTTTTCTAATAAAATCGGGAAAAGTAAATACAGGCATTTTTGCATTAGGTACATTAACTAACTACTGCTAACGATAATTTATCAAAATAACTTGGAGTCAACACTTGGTTTGGTACAAATTGATAAAAGATGTTGCAATTTTAATTGTTGTTATTAATGTAAAAAGCAAAAATTAAATTATAAATTATTAATTATTCAAACAAATCAGGAAAATCAAACGGTGAAATTGGAATATAACACTGTTCGAAATATTACAAAATTGTATAAAACTAGCAAAAATCTATGGATGCAAATCCAAATTAACAAACTATGAAAAGCCAGCTTTGGACATAATTATCAAGCCAAATAACTGTTCTAACTACGGCGAGTTAAGTTTACCCTGGATCTTACTAAGGCAGTTCAAACGAATTTTATGTAAAAAAAATATTTTCAACTTTGAGATTTGAAAGTAAGTCCACATATAAATAAATACGTCATTTATTGAGTCATCAAATTTAATCCTCCCCACTTTAGAAAGATATAAGACTTCCACCTTCTGCCACACAGATGGTATAAGCCAAACATGCCTTGAAGATTTTACACAGATGTGTTATAATCACATCCTGCCTTTTCTGGAGTAGGGTTGGGTATATTCCGTCCGTCCCCTGAGTTTTGAATAAACGGAATGTGCTGATAGCCCATCTGATTTTTGCGGGTCTATTTATTTCGGTAGTGAGCTTCCAGTTATCCCTTAAGGCCCTTATCGGCCTTTGACCGTGGTCTGCGCTATTCCATCCCGCTACCATAATCCGTTAGCCAGGAAAGTGTGCCAGTGTTAGCATTCTTAAACTTTCTGCTTTCCTTTTTATGAAAGCCGACTTCTTTTGCTGTACTATCCTTAGCCAGGACCTTGTGGATTCTTGAGCATGCGGGAGTCTTTTGGACTTCCTCGTAGAACCTCCTCCAGGAGTCTCTTTTGGCTTTTCGGATTTCTTTATTGTACAGCGTTAAGTTTTGTCTGTACTCTTCCCAGTTATGAACGATTTTGGCCAATATTATAATAAGAATAATACAGAATCCCATGAATAAGGAGAGAAAAAATGTGATTTTTGCAATTTTATATCTACGTAAGTAAACGGTGAATTTTTTTTAAATTTGAGGATTTGACAAATGACGTATTTACATATATGTATAATTAATTTCAAAGCTTAAAGTTGAAAATAATTTCTTTACATAAGGTTCGCTCGGATCTTCTTAAAAGACGTATTTGCAAGTCTAGATTTTATTCAGAAGCAAGATTTGGTACTTACAAATTTTTGAGTTCATTTCTAAGGGACAAAAAGTCTTTTTTTTTTGCGTAAGTTAAACAAAAACCGCTATTGACTGTTAAACAAAAGCAAAACAGGTTAAAATTAGCTAAAGGCCATCGAAATGGGAAAACTGGAATAGTGTAACGTGGAGTCACAAATCAAGTCGCAATTTGAAGTTATCACCAAACTTATTATCCTATTTTTATTAAGCGTAATGGTCTGGGGTTCAATTTCCGTTAGAGGAGTTGGTAAATTGCACTTTATCAGCGGTGTATTAAATGGTGCTTTGTTTCATCCTAAAGTGGGTTTCTAATGGCTCGGATCATTGAGCGTTTGTGACATATTATAAAAAAGAGGTTGCGAGTGAATCCTGCCAAGTCTGTGCAAGAACTCAAACAAAGGCTCCAGAGCATATGAGATAATTTCATTCCAGGTCAGTGTTAGCAACCAGTAGATGGTAGGCCATGAAGAACTGAAGCAGTTATTAACAATAAAGATAAGAATTATGTCTTAGAGCAAAAAATACAAAGTTTGATGTTTTTTTTGCTTATACAAATTTAGATCCAATTATTGCAATGAATATCGTTATTTTGTTTGTAATATATTAAATAAAAATTACACTTCTATAATTTTAATAATCAAGCAAAAAAGTGTTATTAAATATATGCCCGCAAATTAACGGTATTTGGTTCAAAACAATTCTTTAATGTGTACAAAAAACAATAATATTTATTAACAAACAACAAAAACATAGAGTCAAATAAGATCTTCAAAGTGCCCTTCCTCCATTTCAATGTAGCTACGACTTCTCCGCCCCAGAGACTGTCAAACTGTTTCCAAAATATGTTCTTTGGCTACGATTCGATTACATCCCTACTTTACTCTTTGTTGCAGCTCCTCGAGGTTATCCACAGGAGTGGCGTATACGAAATTTTTTTTGTTTCTCCAAAGGAAAAGTCCAGAGGGTTTAAATTAGGCGATCTTGCATGTCATGGTACAGGTCCACCCCTTCCTATTCATCTTTCTCTAAAAGATCGGTCTAATTGCTCTCTTACGGCAAGATAGGCCTGAGCACCATCGTACTGGAAACATATTTGATTTCTTTGTATTAAAGGAATATCGTTTAAAAGATCACCAAATGTATTTAAGTTTAAGCCATCGGCTTCCGTTAATCGGTTATCTAATACAATCGGACCTAGTAACCGTTCGTCCAAAATACATATCCAAATGTTCAACGAATAACATACTTGATGTTTGGATGCCACTATATGGGTATTTTCGTCGTCCCACATATGCGAATTATGAAAATTAAAAACTTCATTTCGTGTTAATCCTGCCTCATCTGCTAAAAAATGTTTGCAATAAAATTGGGGTCCTCAGCATCATTTCTTAGAAACCAGGGGCAAAACTCTAAACTTCCTCATGATCAAGTGGATTCAGAGTACGCACTCGTTGGACAGCTGCTTGTGGAGTATTCTCCAAACCAGAGGAGCCCCAATTCCTACCTCCGCTGATATTCTCCACAAACTAGTTTCTGGATTCTCCTCTACTCGTGCCAAAATTGCTTCTGTATTAGTGTTGGAGACCCACCTTGGTCTCCCCGAATTATGGAACTGTTTCCCAAATGTACCTGTATCACGCAACCTTTGGTGAAGTCTTCCAAAAACGAACTAAAGGCAACTTTCGATTAGGGAAAGCGAAAATTTGTAAAATTGTTCACCAACAACTAAATAAGAGCTACAAATATAATCTAGATAAAACATTGATTGAATTTGATATCAAAAACAAAGTTTTTGAGAATGAAAAGATATAGAGAGAAAAACCAAATATGATACAAAAACACAAAACCTTTAATTTGCGGACAATATGTTTATTAAGAGTATTCTGCATATGCTGGGCCATTTCATTTTGTGACATTTTTTTTTAACATTCTGTAGATTAAAATCACACGTTCAAGTCTTGTTAAATATATATATATTTTTTAATTCTTCTGAATAACATTTTTTATTTGTCTAATTTCTAAATTTCACAAATTTCATAATTTACTTGAGATATTAATATTCTTAAGTTAAAAACTTTTTAATAACTGTTGTTATTATTTTCGGTAGTGGTGGATGGATGTGTGGGGATAATAAAAATTTATATAGCAACAGCCGTATCACATATTCGCATAGTTTTAGATTGCATATTTTGGGCCACCCATTTCATTTTGTAAAACTTTTTTTAACACCCTGTAGATGAGTTTCAAATTACAATAAAAAATTAAATAATAATGTTAATAAAAATTATATATATATATATATATATATATATATATATATATATATATATATATATATATATATATATATATATATAATATATATAAAGACTTGTCTAATACCAACCCACATAACTTTCCAAACATGTTACAAATATAATGGCTATGTGCGTGATTCCGGGTTATACAGTCGTATAAGGTATCAATAATTTTAGCAAGTTATTTCAAGCGTCAGTAATTTATACACTGAAAAAATAATCTAGGATAGACACGTGGAGAACCATTACCATCATTATGCGTTACCATAAAAAAATACGCGCGATCCATCAATTCTCATACCAGTTTTTTTTCTACCAGATGAATCGCAAAATTAACGGTTAATTTATACTTAACAATGTAAATAAAGTATCGAAAAAAAATCTTTAAACGCTAAGAACTCAATAAAAAATCTAGCTTAAGTAAGCAAGAAAAAGGAAATCATAAAAACAAAAACTGTTGATTTCAATACAGGACAAGACAAACATATCTACATTTGAATAAATCGGATTTTAATGTCGTCGTTAATGGACTAAAAAAGCTGTGACGTCAGAGGGCGGGATCTGTCATTTTATCTTTCCAAACAAACTTTTAATGTATGTAAATTGCCATTAAGGTTTTTTTACATCAATAGTTTTAATATTTCCTGTATCAAATAAGATATATTAATTGTAGAAATCGGTTCTTTGGGTGTTTAATATTTATATAAACCATAAATTTTAAGGTAAGAGAGCTCGACTTTTTCTAGACATGCCTTAGAATTATTTTGAGGTTATGTTTTTATTTGTATTGTTTTAAGTTTTGAGTGAAAAATAAGTTTTTAATTCCTTTTTTCAGTAAAAATGACATCGAATCATGTTATTAAGCTGTCTGCTATTATGCATTTCTTTGATAATAATAATAAAATGGTAGAAAGAGGTTAAAATGCAGTGGATTCGGGCCATATTAAAAGTATGCATTTCTATACTAATTTTATGACTCTTTAAGGGGTTGTACATGCTAGTATGAAAGAAGAAACTTATATTTCTGAGGTAAGGATAACTAGCTTATAATTATTGTCTTAAATTCTTTTTTTAAGTTCCGCTTGTACACCTTTTATTTTGAGGTGTTACTTTGGTCTATTTAGTTCATCTAAAACATTTAATTAAAGTTTATTAGCATAATTATTTAATATTCTAATGATTGTAGATAACAATAAAGAAATCTAGAGCAATCCAGTGGGGGAAAACTCACGAAAAAGATGGTCTGGATGCATTAAAATTATCCCTAGGAATTGATGTAATGCCAACAGGAATTTGGTTATAGAATTCTGGTATATTAGGGGCAAGTCCAGATGGATTAGTAAGTGATAATGCTATTGTGCATCACGCAATGATTTGCTTTTAGAAAAATTCAAAAATAATAAGTTCATTTGTTACTACAACGAAAAAAATGAACTGGTGGTGAATCAGAATCATAATTGTTACCATCAGCTTCAGGGAAATCTATATATTTTAAAAAGAGAAAAATGTTTTTTGTATATTTGGACCTTAAAAGAGATAATAATTGTTGAAATTCAAAAAGATTCATATTGGGAAGTGAATATAACGTATTTAGAGGATTTTTATATAAACCATTATTTTCCCAAATTAAGGTAAATATTTTGTAAATAAAAATACTATTTTAATATATTCGTTTTTATTTTCTATGTAACCAAGAGCCTTTATAATCTATTACCTAAGAGTAATTCTAAAATAAAAATTAAAAAAATAACAAACATACTTAGGAAACTCACAAACAAAAAAGCCAAAACATACAGTAATAAATTGTCCTGCTTGTTTATAACATCTTCAAATATATGTTATTATATTTATAATACCGAAATACGTATATACTTGATAAGAAATCCACTTCTTCCTTTTCACATCATTTCTGGGAAAATTAAAAAAATTTGCAGTTTTTCTGCTCGCTATAATGCTTGCAATTGGGGACAAAACACATCACCATTTTTACTCAAACAGAATAATATGTAATAGTTAAAAAATACATAATTAATCACAAGATTACCATAATAAAATTTATAAACTTCTGAACAAACATAACCTCAATTCCACTAAAATGCATATAAAATATAAACACCTACACTAACTTTCAATGTTTATTCACTATCATAAATTGGATACACTAGGTCGTATGAAAAGTGTCCGGAAAATGCTAAGATTTTTGATTAGGAACCACAACAAGTAATAGAAAAATCTCTTATGGCTTTTTCAATGCAAATTTGTTTTGTTTGGAAAGATTTTTAAGCTCCTCCCATATCTGACGTCACACTTTTCTAGTCCATTCCTCGTATGAAATTTTCGGAAACAGACAATCAAATTAATAGTGCGGGAGGAGAATGAAGAAGAGTGCGTACATTTGCAAGAACAACCTTAGGTGACGTAAGTGGTGCTGCTGGCACACTGACCCAGTGTGCGGAAAAACGATCTCCAAAATTTAATTCTGCGGTTAGATTAAGCGCTGTTGTCAAATGAAAAACAAAATTAGACGAGTTACAGTCCATTTTGAGAAATCGTTTTAGATTTATACCTACGATGTTAACCGTCAAAATCACTGTTAGCATTATACGTCTTCGTTGAATCCATTTTAACGTTTTAATAGACAGATCTTGTTTATAACTATTCTAATGAGAATAGTTCTATAAATGGCCTTAAAGTCATTTAAAATATTAGAAGCAGATTCATTGACGGCTAAATAGTGTCCTTAACATTCTTAGATTTATGTAATTTACAATTAAAAATTGAAATATAGTATCGTACAAATTTCAGAGATGGTCTAACATTAAAATGTCATTAATCCCAAATTTTTTCGGTGAAACTTCTGCATAGTGTGTTTCTTTCTTCACCATACGAATATAAGTTTGCGTTAAAACAGTTCGTTCACCCACATCCGTTGTTGCCAGCTGACAGTGTCATTTTTTTTGCTTTTACGCAAATTATTATTCGTTTATCTTATTTTAAAAGATTAATTATACTAAAAGGCTTGTTACGAAATGCATTTCAACAACTGAATTGCATATTAATCTTTGTAATTATTCCTACATTACTATTGCTGTAAACTGTTTTAAAAACAACTGGAACTTCGATATATTTTATTATGGAAATATTTGTGTTTTTTGACACATGTTTCCCTACCATCCTTTGCTCCCAAGTAGCCAACACTTTTGCTAGCCAAGTGCAATACCTTACTTAATTATGCCGCACTAATGACGGCTAACGAGCCAGAAACATATGTCTGCGGTTACCATTCCTACTCGTGACCCTATGATACTTTTTGCGTACATGCCCATGGATTTGCCCCCTTTATATATATATATATATATATATATATATATGAATAATGGTATAGTGACTGGTTCAATATAACGTGAAGTCAATAGTGGAGTTGCAGTCAATGTTATGGCCAATGTAAATGAAGAAAACTCTTTTATTTTTGTCAAGCTTTCGAATTTATTTAATTCTTTTTCAAGACATCTATAGTGAAGAAAAAAAATTTTTATATAATAAAAATTTTTTTTATAATGTTTTATATGTGATAACTTACTAATACGTGAGGTTATGAAAAAAGCTGCGAATTCTGTTTGATAAAATTAAAGTAAATCATATTATTAAAATACATAAAAACATATACGTTTAAAACTTATTATTTGATTGACTTTTAATATGTCTTCAATTTCTTTTTTATATATGTATGTTTTTTTATGTATCTATGGTATTTATTTTAAATTTAACTTATAAATATAAAAAAAACTTTTAATAAATTAAAACAGGATTACAAACATAAAGATTAATATAATATTAAAATAAACAAAAATAAAAACATAAAAAATAACAACTTTCATAAATTTAACATTTAAAAAAATTTTTTTATAAAAAATTTTTGAAATTAAAGTTCTGTATTTCACGAATATAGTAAGTTACTTGATATAAAAATAAAATCTAAATAAATTAATCATTACAATGTTTTGCTTTCCTACTGTGTTAAAATAAATACCATAGATACCTACATAAAAAAACATACATATATAAAAAAGAAATTGAAGACATATTAAAAGTCAATCAAATAATAAGTTTTAAACGTATATGTTTTTATGTATTTTAATAATATGATTTACTTTAATTTTATCAAACAGAATTCGCAGCTTTTTTCATAACCTCACGTATTAGTAAGTTATCACATATAAAACATTATAAAAAAAAATTTTATTATATAAAAAATTTTTTTCTTCACTATAGATGTCTTGAAAAAGAATTAAATAAATTCGAAAGCTTGACAAAAATAAAAGAGTTTTCTTCATTTACATTGGCCATAACATTGACTGCAACTCCACTATTGACTTCACGTTATATATATATATATGTATATATATATATATATTTTTTTTTTTGTTTGTTTGTTTGAAATGAATAGGCTCCGAAACTACTGGACTGATTTCAAAAATTCTTTCACCGTTGGCAAGCTACACTATTCCCGAGTGACATAGGCTATGTTTCATTTTCAAAAAAATTAGGGATCCTTACTAAAATGCCATTAATGTAACCAAAAATGACCTTAAAATCCTTACATAGCGTGCGCTGAGAATACTATTGATTATAGAATAAAATAATGTACTACGATTTTGAAGAATATATACATATAACAGGTGATGGTAGAAACGTGAAATTTGGAAACATATTTATTATCATAATGTGAACACCCACTAAGAAGGGATTTTAAAAAACATTGAAGGGGGGAAATAAAGGTTGATAGTTTGTATTGAAAAATCTTTAAATCGTCACCGATTTTTATAAAAATTAAAATTCAGACTCTAAAAATATTCCATTGGACACTTGTTGTATGGTTTATTAGAATTTACCCCTAAGGGTGCAAATAAAAGGTTAATTTATTAATTGATAATATTTAAAAATTACTTCGTTTTCAATGAAAATTATTATGTGGATTCCTACTGATAACATGTTACAAATCATGAAAAATTGTTTTGGAAATCTTAAAAAAAACGTTGAAAATTGTAAAAAAATTGTTAAAAATATTGAAAAATTTTTGAAAATGGTGAAAAAATGTAGAAAATTATAAAGAAATCCTGAAAAACGTGAATAATCCTAAGAAATTCTTGACAATCTTGAAAAGTTGATAAAAACGGTTAAACAATTGTCAAAAACCATGAAACAAAGGTTGAAAGTTGTACAACAATAAAAAATTGATGAAAATTTTGAAAAATGTTAAAAATTTAGAAAGATTGGAAATAGTGAAAAAAAAACGTTGAAAATTGTGGCAGTTAATAATCTTTAAAAATTACGGAAGATTATAAAAAATATTTAAAAATCTTGATATAATGTAGATACTTACGCAGTCGAAGTTCGTATTAATACGAATAGTAGGATTGTTTTCATTAGCAGATGTGCTCACTCCCGTACATTTTTGTATTAAACGATAAGCCCCGCCTACTTTATACTTTATACCTACTCGGCGTTCGACCGACATGCGACATGCAACATGCACTTAAAAACGATCTAATAAAAGTTTCACTTTAAAAAAATGGGGAATAATCGAAAAAATAAAAATAAAAACAGGATGGGATGAAAAACTAGCAAAAATTGGAAAATACCGAAAAATCAAAAAAAAATTAAAAAGGAATAAAAAAAATTGTAAAAAATCGAAAAAAATAAAATAAAAAAGGGACAAAAGCGTAAAAATGAAAAAATACCAAAAAATTTAAAAACTAGTAAATAGACAAAAAATATAATAAAATCAACAAAAACAGTAATAAAATAATGGAGAACACTAAAAAAAAAACAAGAAAAAATCGTAAAAATTGGAAATACCAGAAAATGAAGGGGTAAAAAAAGTGATACACAAAAGGAAACTAAGGTGTGGTTTGCACATATCCACAGATAACCTTTAAAATAGACTTTTTGGGAAAACATGAGGTGTCAAATCTAAAATGATTTATTGGTCATATCTAACGGTTGCTACCTATGCTGTGCTGGTTTGACGGGAAAAAATATCGCAACAAAAGGCAATAACAGACTTGCAATAGGTGCAAAGACTCGCTTGTGTCCTAGTATGGCCTTGAAGCTAAATCTAGACTTTCCCCCTTACATTTACATGTATAGAGGATTGCTCCGAAAAGTGCCTATAGGTTAAAGTGTCTAAAACTCAGTGATCTTACAGGACATTTTAAGACTCTATGGGTCCGAGCAACCCAATTCATAAATATTACTACATACATTATGTCTCCAAAACTCGATTTCGAATTCACACTAAATGTTACTATTAACGAGTGTGTGTTAACACAAAACGAAATCGCTGAACTTACGCATTAGTTCGGTTCGAAACTGGATTAAGGAACTCAGTGCAACCTACTGGAAACACACTACAACAAAAAGACAAGCAAAAAGGTTACTACGACAATCACTGCACTACCCTTCATTTATTTTTAAATGTAGATGAAATGGCTAAACATATTATCTGTAAGTGTAGAGTAATTGTTCACCAACGACTTAAATATATGGGACAGGTCTTCTTAAAGCCTGATAAGTTACAAACGTATCTCTTAAGCGGATAAAATACATTCTTAAAAGTCTAGATCCTATGGACTTATAAATTGAACTTTATTCATTATAATATAATACACTATCTATACCCGCGACGTCGTCCGCGTGGCGTGTTGATTGTTATATAAAAAATTCTCCCCCGACTTTGTTAAAGGGGTGGGGGGAGAATCATTTATACACCAGATGTTAAGTCTAAAGAAGACAAATACATCTGTGAAATCCGCATTTGAATCGGATCAGTAATTTTAATGTAATGCGCGCACAAACATACAGACAGACAAAAAGATCTAACCACATTTTTGGGTCCTATATCGATGTAGTAACACCCCCCGCTAATTACTTTTTAAAAATCTTTAATGTACAGAAATGTCATTTCTACAGTTTTATTATATGTATAGATTATTTTTTACGCCCCCGTACCCCCTTGTGGGTGGAATTTCGTAAAATCCGTCCCCAATTGACCTCAAAATTATGAAAATAACTATTTTGCAAATTTTCAAACCTGTAGCACTTTTATTTTTATTTTTCACGCCCCCGCAACCCGCTTTGTGGGTGGAATTTTGTAAAATCCGTTTACAATAGGTAATTGACCTCAAAATTATAAAAATATTTATTTTGCAAAGTTTCAAACCTGTAGGACTTATAGATTTTTTTTTTTATTTTTTACGCCCCCGCAACCTCCCTTGTGGGTGAAATTTCTTTAAATCCGTACACAATTGACCTCCAAATTATAAAAATAACTATAAGTTTTGTTTGATTACCCTGTACGAAAATAGTATTATACGTTACAAGGTCGGTAGGTGACTTATTACAGTACGAGTTGGTTTAAGGACGAGGCGACGTAGGAGCCGAGTCGGGAAATAAAAACGGGTACTATAATAACACCTAACGACCATGTATCGTATTATATTTTATTTCATCCTGTTTTTATAAATTAATAAATTCATAAAAAATTTAAAAATAGTTCGTAACTTGACTAGTTACGTCAAATTACCTTAACTGTCAGTTACTGTCAAATATTTTTAAAATTTTGTATTAATTGTTAATTCGTGTTTTAAATTAAAATAAAATAAAAAGTAAGTAATTAATTATTTTATTTTTATTTTATAGTCATTATAGTGTTTTTAAATGTCAAAAATTAAAAGTAATTGTCGTCCCCTAAGCAATCGGAGCAGAGTTGCTAGGGAACACATTACAGTACATGATACCGTAATGTTTCACTTACCGGCGCCAAATTGATTATAGGGAAGTTTATTTACTGGACAGGATGAAATAAAAAATCATTAGGTAGTAATTAATTTAAAATTTCCAGATCGCATCAAAAAATCCATCAAAGACACATTTTAGGACAATGGATCTGCCTGGTAGCGTATCTGTGGCGAAAAGGCACTAATCGAAAAAGTAAAAAAACAGTTCAGAGGTATTGACCGAAACTGCATATTGACCAAATTTCAAACCAAACAACAACGTACAGCCCAATTGTCATAGCTTAAAACGAACAATAGCCATACTTTGTGCAATTTTATCTTTACTTTTTGTTTGACCTCTGTATTTTATAGAAATGGCCATTTACCAATAAAGCGGATAGGTAATAAAAAAGAACCAGAAAATAAGCTTTTAGAATGTGAAAACCTGGTCAAAATAGGTAAAGCCGTCTTCAAGCTACAGCGTTTTAAAGATATTGGTAGCAAAGTTTTGACACATTTTTTGTTTAGTAGTGTCTCCGGGGCTAAAGGGATGTAATAAAAAAACTGGGCAAAACGTCTAAAGATATCGATATTACTTTGCTAATGACCTATATAATTAAATGCAAAAAAATTATTACCAGAATCACACACCTCTAAACTTTTTGTAATTTTGCATCTGTTCATTGACCATGAATATTTGATTATTTTTCAAAAATTATTTTGCGCCATGTCATCTAGACGAAATGGGCTTTAGCATACCGAAATCCACAGCTAAAAATATTTTTATTTCAAAAGTTACTACAAGTTAAATATGGTGCTAAAAATTGCTTGTCCCGATTTTTTTGACGAGCAGTTTATTATACTGTATGAGTGAAATGTGATGTTAAAAGTTAAAATCTATATATATATAGGAGATTTCCACGTATATACTCACTCATCACGATATCTCGGAAACCATAGGACTTAGAGACTTGAAATTTGGTAGAAATATTACTTTTGCTATGTAGAGGTCAGCTAAGAACGGATTTTACGAAATTCCACCCACAAGGGGTTTTGCGGGGGCGTTAAAAATAAAAAAAAAATATTTTTTTCCACTCATAGCTTTTAGAACTCTGAAACTTGGCAAGAATATTTCTTTTGTAATGTTTGAATTCACTAATAACTAATTTTTATGATTTTCCACCCCCAGAGGGTTGAGCGGGGGCGTTAAATATTTAAAAAAATCGTATCTTTCAATATATATATATATATATATATATATATATATATATATATATATATATATATATATATATATATATATATAACGAACAGAGCGTTTTGTGACAGTCTAAGAATGTCCAAAGATGATACATAAAGTATCTAGTGCCTTACTGTCAAAAGTAATAATTATTACTTTTGACAGTAAGGCACTAGATACTTTATGTATTATATATATATATATATATATATATATATATATATATATATATATATATATATATATATATATATATATATATATCGTTTACAGAGAGCGTTGGTCCAATAAATTTAATGGCTTTTGTTATTTTTCTTTAATCCCCGTGCAAAGCCGGGCCGGGCTGCTAGTTTGTAATATTATTGAAGGCATAGTTTATACTTTAATTAAAGTGGATAATTGAGTGATAATGGCAGAATACCGCTTTTGCTATAAAATGGATTAGACGGATATGTTTTTTACCTCTATAAAGTTAGCACTACTACATGCGAAATAAAAGATGGCATTATGTGATTAATTTGTCGCTTTTTTGTCGTGCAAAAATAAAATTTGTCGCGAAATTTTTTTGCCTTAAATCGATGATAGTGCTAACATAGCATCAAACAAACGGTGTACTCTTTTCAGTCTTTTACGAATTCGCGATAGTAGCTGCAAAGTCAGTTGCAATTCCCTTCGATGATACGACGTGCCCTAGGAAGTTACCTCAGGCTGGAAGAGTATACATTTCTTGGGGTTCAACTGCAAATTGGCATCCCTCAGCCTGCTAAAGATGTCTTTTAAATTTGATAGGTATTCGTCAAAGGTTTTTCTCATTACAATTATGTCGCCGACGTAGACCAGACATGTCTTCCATATGAGTCCTCGAAGTACCAGTTCCATTAGACGTTCAAATGTAGCAGGAGCGTTACAAAGTCCAAATGGCATTACTCGGAATTGATACAGCCCATTACCGGTTGAAAATGCCGTCTTCTCCTTGTCGTCTGGATGGATTGCTACCTGCCAATATTCAAATCCAGCGTCAAGAACCATTTTCAATTGGCCAATACGTTTAATGTGTCATCTGTTTTGGGTATTGGGTAACTGTCTTTCTTGGTAATGTCGTTCAAATTTCGGTAATCTACGCAGAATCTTGTAGACCTTCTTGGTAACCAGTACCATAGGAGATCACCAGGGAATATTGGATCCCTCGATTATTCCCTCCTGTAGCATGTCCTTCGTGATCGACGTGGCTTCTTCTTGCTTAGCAAAGGGCTGCCGTCTTGGTGCTTGTCGAATGGGGGCAGCATTACCAGTATTGATCCGGTGCTGAACGAGACTTGTACGACCCGTGTTTTTCTCTTTTGCAAATAGACTGCCTTCGTGCTTGTCGAATGGGGGCAGCATTACCAGTATTGATCCGGTGCTGAACGAGACTTGTACGACCCGTGTTTTTCTCTTTTGCAAATAGACTGCCTTCCGTCCGTGAATTCCGCCTTTCTTCTCTCTTCTTCCGAGAGATTTCCCCACGATTTCTCAAAAGTGGCCACGAGCTCTTCGGAAATTTGGTGCTCTTTAATCCTTGTCATCTTAACCACTGGCTCACACACTCCAATGGTAAACTCCTTCTTAAGAGTGATTCGGCTGTTCGTCGGGTTCGGCACTTGCGCTGAAACGACTTTGTAGCTGTCGTCCACTAGGCATTGGGCCACACATACATCCAGGAGTTTTTCGGGCGGCATTTTTCGCTGCTTCAAACTCCAGAGGATAAACAAGAACATCCTGAAATGTTTGGTGACGTCCCAGTCTTAACGCTTGCTTTAGGAATTGACTGGCATACCTAACTTCCAGGGCTGATACAACCACTTCATATTTGCACTGCTTCTCAATCGGTATAATTTGCAATATTTCGGAAGCTTCCTTTTATTTTCTCTTCTCGTTCTTCCTTTGTGAGCTGTTCTTCAGCGTCTCGGTCTTCCTTTCTGCGCTGTTCTTCAGCCTCGCGTTCTTAATTTCTACGCTGTTTTTCAGCCTCTCGTTCTTCCTTTCTACGCTGTTCTTCAGCCTCTCGTTCTTCCTTTCTGCCTGTTCTAGATGCAGTTCCATAGCTGCCAAAAATTTCCCAATTTCTTCCATCTCGTCGTAATTAGTAGTTCTTATGTTTACCATAGACTTCAACGCCTTCTGTCACTTATCCCACTTCTGACACCAATTGCTATATTTTTCTCCGTGGATTCGGGAGTCATGAACAGCAGACAAACTTAACAATTTATTGATAAACACAAATAAATAACAATTTCTTAAAATAATCTACACAACTTTGATACAGTCACAATTACTGAATAACGGCTTTCTAAAATACCTCGTATAACAATTCGCACCTATTTCACTATCACCGTTTATCGCATTACCATTACAATTACAATTATATCTCTCCGTCCAAGGCGGTCCCTTATACATGAAATTAAATCCTTCTAGAAGCATCTCCAAAGTTACAACGAAAAACAACCTTGCTAGAATCGAACGTTCTAACAGCCACTGCAATATTCACAGATTCTAAGAACGGCGACTTACTCACACTACTCTCTGAGTGACAGGTCCGGACCGGCTCGTCACAGTATTTATGAGAAATATTGAGTATTTTGAAGTTTGTAGCATATATTGTTTCTTATGCCACAACTCCGTAATGTAAGAGGGAAGGCACTATTGCATCGTAAACCATAAAAAGAGTATTTAGATTGATTATATTGCGTAATTCGTAGAACTTTGGAATTGTTGACCTAATCTTTTTAGAAAGGTACAAAGCATGTTCCTTCAACTTGAGATAACAATCAAGTAATATACCGAGATATTTAAAGGAGCTCACTCTTTCAACATTATTTTCCAGTAGACAACTGCAGGCATTGTTTGTGAAGTAATTACAGGAATGAGCATGAATGGCAATATGTATTATGTAACATGGGAAAGAAACAAAATAGATGTAGGGTATATACAAAAGGTTTTATAGATCGTAGAGTAGTAAGGTCACCTGGGCCAATCGACCCACTAATAATCCACAATATATAAAGCTACAAAATATAGTGGGTTAAACGATATTTTCAACAAGTTTCTTACCGTATCCGTTGAATATTCCATGTGTCAGATATAAAGGTGCTCGTCCAGTAGTACTGTCCTTGGAAAACGTATATTTTATAATCTTAGGATCAGTTAAAACTACCGTATACACACTGCCTAAACTCAAACCGTAAACACTTCCGTACTTTTTGGATAAATTTGTCAATGTAACATACGGGTTTTTAGCATCTAACCAAGGTAAATATCCAAAAATCGGTAATCCCCAAGGTCCTGGTGGTAAAGCATAATTTTTCCAGAAAAAATATACAATTAGTATGATTAATAAAGTGAATAAAATGAGTAACATCTGAAAATAATAAGAATTATTAAACAATTTGAAAGTATTTCTAATATAGTATTAAAAATAGAAATAAATTCATACCCAAGTAATGTTTATATAATGTAAAATATGTTTAAACTGCATTAAAATAATTTTCACAATGCTACCACCCATAGTCATGGCTGATATGCTAAATAATTTTATATATTCTCATTGCAATTATTAATTAATGTTTATGAGTTATCTAGTTATTTTTTATGACTGTGATAACCTATCAATAAGTACATTGGACTAACAAATATTCTTAAAGCAATGTAAACTGCTTTGAAGATAAGACTATAGGTAGTGCAGTTAACGACAAAATAACAAAGGAAGTGATGAATTGAAACAAAATTGTTATCTGTTTTTTTACACTATTTTATTATAAATATTTAACCGGTGTTGGAAATTAAAAAATATATATATTTTTTTGCCAAACTAGCTATAACTTTTGGTTGCAAACAAAAACAAGGGAGAAATTTATTTCAAGGTTACCTGTATTATTTGTTTTTATTGCAAACATTGAGACCAGAATGCACATATGTTGCATTCTAGTCATAATACACCGAAAGGGATTTTAAATAAAATTTTAATTAATAAATTTGTAATGTATCTATTTCAAATATAACACAGGTCATGTAATTTTACCAATTAAGTTTATTTAAATATTCAAAGACCAAACTAAAGGATAAATTAAACACATGTATCTATTCTCTAAAATCTTCCAAGAATATATGCATAAGTCAATACACAACAACCTAATTGTACTTCCAATAATTTAAAACAAGATAAAAGTTTCTTGGTCATAAAAGTAATTAGTTAGATTCCATCGAACTACCAAACTGTATAGAACTATAACCTTCTTGAGTTTATTATACATTAGAACTTCTTGAATTGTGGTTTTATTTCATCAAGAAAAGATAGAACAATTACCAATAAATTAAGTGTCCGAAATAAGCGTCCAAATAAACAATAACCTTTAAAATGAGATTAGGTACTTTTATGCGTCCAAATATAATTTGTTTACAAAAATCGATAATATTTCAAAGCAAGAATTTAATTACATATTTAATAACACTCGATAACACTAATAAATCGTCTAATTTGCCGCGCATTTTCAAGGTCATAGACTTTACATAACTACCAGCTACTTGCGGTAATATCTCTAATCAGTGTTGCCGCTTCTTTATTAACATTAATTAAGATAAATCAATTAACCACTGACGATGCGTTTAATCAACGAAATATTTACTAATCTCATGCTAAAATGTTTCGTGTCTTAAAGAAAATTTCAACCCAACTTAAGTGACATTTTAAAATGGTCCCTCTTTTTAAATCGAATGGATCTTTTGAGCGAAATGGACTTACAGAAAATCTATATCAGCAGGTTTCCTCTTTAAGCTTCGATTAAAAGTTGGTTTATTTGGCAATTAAAACGCAGTTTGCGTTGAGAAATAAAATTCTCAAATCTTTTAGTTTTGCAATTTAAACATATTTTTGGCGATAATCTAACTTTATTAGTTATTGTCCTGTTTAAGCACATTCCAATGGTTTGATAGACTTTAATATGGATTACTTTAAAGTTTCTTTTTTAAATGCCCTATGTTGGTTTTATATCTACAATTCATTCTGGACTACGTCTACTTCACGATTCTATTCCTTTTTTACACCTATTTTAAGGGTCACTTTAATTTAAACGCACGATGACTAGTTATAAAACTAGTACAAGAATGGTTATTGTCGGTAAAACTGTTGGAACATATGTACCTTAAACAAGAAGGTTAAAAATAGAAAAAATAAACACATACTACCCAGACTGCGCGCTGAGATCCTGACATGATCCTGGAGAGCAAAAGAGAAAAAAGATGGGCAAAGTTTACCTACTACGTGACGTAAACAAAAGTGGGGTTGCTATTTAAAATATAACTTAACTGTTTATTATAAAAAAAATCAAGTGTTAGCGACAAGGTACTGTTTTTGCTTTCGGCTCTGACTATTCAAGTACTGTGTGTAAGATTTATTTACATTTTCAATAATAGGTATAAAATAAAAATGTTTTGTTAAAAAACCGGCATACAAAAGATCAACTTTTTGGTATGTTTTGTAATGCTCTGAATTCGAATCCGGATTACAAATTATCCCGGTTGCGTATATTCGAGACATAAACCAGCATTCTGTAAAAAAATATTGGCAGCTAGGAATTTCGATCCAGGTTCTAAAAATTTTATACGAACACCATTGATTGATCCTCCTCATTATCTGCTTTCACCTTCGTATATTAAGCTGGGTTTCGTAAAGCAGTATGTCAAAGTTCTTCATAGAAACGGCACTTGTTTTCAGTATTTAGGAAGAAAATTCCCTGCAATTTTCAATGGACCACAAATTCGGAGCTAATTTGACGATAAAAATTTTGTTAGCACTATAAATGTTTTAAATTTGTTTGTCAGAACTTTTTGGGAAATACAATAAGTGAGAAATACCAAAATTTAGTAAAGGAACAGGTGGTACATTTAAAAAAATAGGGTTACTAGGATTCGTCCTTGGAGACTATAGTGAAGAACAAGGTGAAAAATTTCAACAAGACCTAAGTGTCATGGAAGGTCGGTATTAAGAAAGATAGGTTGTTAATATGATGGCGGATTTTTAATGGATATTAAAAAGAAAAACAAATGAAACTAGAAAGCAAAAAAGAGAAATCCGTTGTGCACATCGTTCGATGACAAAAGAGCGCGATATAAGCAAAAAACAGTTTTATTTTTTAATTTTTTTTTAGACATTTTCAGAGTTTTTACAACAAATTACATGGAATTTTGATTCCTTATGGACAATAAAGAAACTAGATTTGTATTACGGGCTTCAAAATAAATAAGAAATCTACCCACATTAGGTCAAAACACTCTTATTTTTTGCGGTTTCATCGATTTTTAGTGTTTTTCGTAGTTCACTCAAAACTCAAGCCGAACGGAATCAGGATTTAAATTCAGGGCATCAAAAAACATACAAAAAAGTTGGTCTAGGCATTATATGTCTAAGGATGAGATTATAAAATATTAACCTTGAAATAAATTCGTGTACTTTATTCACAAATAAATTGTAGTTTTATAATTAGCATTATATATTACATTTTGCTGTGAAATTTCTAAGGTCAAAATGTGATATGATATTTACTATCTACCTAAAATATATTTTATTATGTATTATACTGCAGAGCAGTGCTACTAATTCACCGAAATGTAAACTCTTAAGACTTTTTCAGATGACTGAATATTTTTAATTAATGGCGGGAAATATTAAAAAAAAAATTAGGGACATTCTTCATACTCCGGCAACACTGCATATAACCTAACAAAAAGATACAAGATCCGGCCTGTCTGTTTCTAAAATAACTTTATTCCTTTCGGCTATATTTCAATGTATAATACTACAAAAATTCAATTTACTAACATACAAAGCAGCATCTTACCATTCTACAGTAATTGAGGCCATACCACAAGAACAATTACACTACTTTAGTATTGCCAAAAGCCACCTTCCTACAAGACGACTGACACAGCAAGAAGTTGATACCGAAAAAGCCGGGCAGGTTTGTACCGGGCACGGTTGAAAATTTTTGGATGCGCTGTTAAAAAATTCCGCCTTTTTTTAAAATATATCTCACGCTTATCGATAGTAAACCAACAGATGCGGTAGTCATACTTATATTTTGTAATAAAATTGATATAAACTTTAAAACAATTGGCAATTTCTCAGCAGATTTCTTCAAATAGTTGTAGATATATTTCTTTTCGTATATAAATTTACTAGTACATTTGTAAAAATATTTTCCTAAAGTAAAATAAATATTTTAATATGAGTAAAATCGGTTGACAAAAAGTTATCCAGAACCGTTTCTAAAGTTGGTAATATTTATCGACAGAGGTAAACATAGTTTAAATATTTTTCATTTTTCCGTATATTTCACGTGTGGTTATGAATGTTTGTTTACTATAAATAATATAAATAATTAATTATTTGAAAATAAATATTATGACATGTTGATTGTTGTTTTTAACCAAAGAAGCAGATATTTTTTATAAATTAAAAAAAATGATCCAATTTTTAATCAGGGCTTTTAGCTCTGCCATTAAAACGCTATAAAAACCATAATTATGTAAATATGATAGCAAGAGCACGTGAGTGAGACAATAACTGGCGTAAGCCTCCGGCGACATACCGGTAATTTGAAAACGGATCTGAGATTTTTTTAGAAAATGTCTAGCAATAACCAGCCAATTCGTTGAACCCCAGCAGTGCAGTGGTTGGCCTTAGATTTTCATAAAAATGGTTGCGTTGCACCCGCGGTAATCGACCTCTGATCAGGGACGGACCAAGATGTGTTAAATGCACCAGAAATAGTTAAAGAAGATAAAAAATATCTTGACTAAGGATGGCATAAAAGTGGTTTAATATAACTAATTGATATCGGATATTACAACGATTTTAGTTAAATCGATAGGTACTAATAACCTATCAACAAAGAAGGAAAAGTCAATCAAATAAATTCTAAAACAATGATGAGTGAAGAATACAACTAAAGACAACAGTTTCACTTTTTAATGCAATCTCTAACACCTTGTAATTTTTTATATTCTTTTTATGAGTTTCGCTATAATATTTCAGTTTTTCTGGTTTACCTTTCTTTATGAAGAATAAAGAAGCTTTTTCTACATGTTAAAATAAAGAAAAATATTTAAGTCCGACCCTAGAACTGGTGTTAATAAGGCTGATGCCACTAAGGGAGCGGCATTCTGTTAATGAAGTTGGCTCAACATTTTTTTAACACGTTAGTTTTAAACTGGAAAGGTACTTTAAAGAAAGAGAAAAAAAAACTTTCTTATACTAAATTTTGTTTGCTTCTATTATTTAATTTCCACATTTGTTTCTATAATTATCTAAACAAGTAAACCAAATAATCATCTACTAAATTATAATACAGTTTAGCGTCATTTTGGATTTGTTTATGAGCATCAGGATGTTCTCCGTTAAAAAAACATTTTAGTGCAGGCGTTCTATAGCCTTTAATTATACGCAATGATAAAAATCCATGTCAATACAAATATGCATTTGTATATATAATAGATATTAATTTAAAATGTGCTCCATATACACTTATAATATGAGCCAATTTGAATTAATCTCCATATAAATTATGAATTGTGTCGATGTGAATTTGTACTTAACATAAATTATACCTATACAAATTCTTTAAAGTTAATTGTTGCATAATATAGAGGTTTAAAAAATCTTAAAGTAACTGTGTTTTGTAGGAGAAAAATAAGAGTTTCCCAAAGGTACACAATGAATATGTTTATAATCATCTACGATAAAAACAAGCAAAGAATATAAATTGTTAATTGTTGTAATTAAATTCGCAACAAATCAACAAACTTACGGGCGCGTAAACGATGCTGTGTTGAAAATAATTGTACAAACCGTCATTAAAGAAGTCATTGCAAGTTTTTTGACCCCCCTTTGCACATGTGAGTGGAATCCATTGCTTTATCATTTTTATTTGTAGAACAAGTTTCTTCGCTATACAATTTACATCGGCCTAAAAGGTCATTGTGATCGTTTCATTTTTTTTAGTTTTAAAGGTTACTTGTCCGAGGTAAATAGAATTAATTCATTTCAACGACCAGAAAATTATTCTCTGTGCCTCTAGAACAACGTTTTCTTTGCGTTATTAACACTTGTTTCATTTCGATTCATTCTTAAATTATAGCTCATAATAATATAAACTCCTCAAAGAATAATGAAATAGAATTACTATTTTTGTTAATAATTATTACTGATTCGATTCAAGACGCATGACAAGTTCATTTTGAATCCAGGAATTATTCCATTTTTCTATAGTATGAGAATTGCATTGGAACAATAAAGAAATTTGATTAAAATTACAATTTCTGTATCTTAATGAAATATGTCAACTTTAATATATTAAATAGATTTGTATTTTAGTATTTTATAATAATAAAAAAAATTTAGATAATCGTTACAAATCAATTTAGATATTATTAAGAAAAAAATCTATCTAATAAAATGAGAAATAAAGCCAAACTTTTTTCCTCTTACCACTTTTAACTATTTTCAGTATACCGCTAATACTAAATTGTATACTAACTCAAGTTTTAACAGTTTATGTCTTAAGTTGTTTCAAAGGTAGCATAACATCTCATGTTTACTTTTGTTGATGATGTTTTTTCCATAGAGTAAGGGTGCGCCTATTCCAACATTTTATCAGATATGGCTAAAACATTTTTTATAAATAAACCTTGTTAATAATGTTATATACCTTAGTGATGGTTTATTTGTTTAAATCTTCAAATTTCATTAAACACATATATTTTGAATTTTAAAAATATTCTGTTTCATACGTATACCGCTATTACTATATATGGTACGCCTTGCTTACAGAAGTATTGGAGGATTATAGAAAGGAATAGGTATATGTATACAGCCTAGGGACGTCACTGACCACACTGAACCTCCGCCTCGCAATGTGATTTGCATAAGAATCGTATCTAGATCGCAGGGCAACAACCCTTAAGAATTCCTTTACACAGCCATGGGATAAAAATGTGTAGTCTGTATTTTTACAGCTTTCAAATCATTTAATCTGATCTAACTGAAGGTGTTAACAATTACCTATTTTTTTTTTGTATATATCAAGGTAATAATTCTTAAATTTGTATTAACAAAATAGTTATTTACCTAACGTGTTTGGGAAGTAGAATTTTTCGCATGAGCACTTTATTTAGTGCGAATGCGAAAAATTCCGTCCCAAAAAAGTTAGGTATAGTATTTTTCAACAAAATTGGTTGAGAGTTAATGGCAGAGAATAAACTACTTAAGTCCTCCCTATTGTGATGGGCAATAAACAAGCAGGTAGATAACAGATTATCAATATGGGCCGGACTAAAAATTATATATTTAGTGTAGTTAAGTATATTATGTTATTTAAAAAGGATTGCTGCTCTAAGAAAAACAAGACTTTAATGATATGTCATATGTTATGTTTGTATTAATTTTAATAATTCTAAATAATAATAAATTTTAATAACCTAAATAATAAAAAAAAATAAATACTACGTACTTAAATTTACATTATTTGTACATGTTATTAATCTGTTATATATACGTAGTTCTATTTCACTGTCGCTATTTTCATCAACATTCATTATAATCGGTTCAATTACATTATGATTCAGAGTCTGGTAAGAATTTTCAACAGTTATTACATGACGGACTGAATTTTTCCAACTATCTACCGAAATATCATTAACACATTTTCTTATTAAGTGTACAACAGTACCACTTAAAGTAGGAGAAATATTTTCTGACCTTACCTTTGTTTTCAGTTCTCAGTTTTCAGTTTTCAATATTAGTTCTACTGCGGGAGTCGCAGCACTGTATGTCCCATCTTCTCGGCCACAGCATCACAAATATATACTTTTTAGAAAACGCGTTTATAACTTGTAAAAGTTCACTTTTTTTGTAAGATTCCTCAAAATATATATCATTTGCTGCCATGTAGTCTTGAATTTATAATTTTTTGCTGTTTGAGCATGGGGTTTTATGTAATTGGCGACTGTGATAGCTTGCATTGTCCATTACTATCACGCTATTTGGAGGAATGTTTGGTAGAAGACAATTCTTGAACCATTCTTCAAAAAGCTCTGCCGTTGTATCTTCATGATAGTCCACGCAGGAGTCTATAGTCAAAGCACATGTTTCACTTGCAGCATCACTAATGTTAAATCCCCTCTTACGTAAACAATTAGGTATTATTTCTAACAATTTCCTTAGCATCGAGAGATAAATGTTTGTTTTTTACCGAAACCGGGAGAGGAACTCTATGAGAAGCTTCTGTACTATTTTGCCACGGACGCCACATGTTTTGGTACAATAATGATAAGCAAGTACAATCCAACTGAGCACTACTAGAAAGAAATAAAGACTGACTTATTTCATATATATTATTAAAAATGAAAAGTTGATTATGATTTATTTAAGATTATTTATTGTTAATAATATAAGCGCCTTATAGAAATTTTAACCATAACCTTAATTTTTGTTCATTGCTAGATTATAAATTTCTCCAAATTAATACTAAATCAACCAAGAATTAATAGACATAAACTTTCACAGTCCGACCCTTTAAGTTATATTATCATAGATAAGTGTGTTTAACGTTGAAACGCCTGCTTGTTTATTGCCCATCACAATAGGGTGCACTTAAATAGTTTATTTACTGCCATCATAACTCTCAATCAATTTTTTGAAAAATACTATACAATTTAAATATAAATTTTAAAATTTCTTTTTCTTTTAACAGTTTGTAACAATAACATGATATAACAAATGTCAAATTTAAATTATTTGACATTTTTTACAAATTTTAAAAAAATATTAAATTCAAAATGATTGAGAGTAATAGCAGTGATAGCGAAGTTCTTGAAATTAACAAAAAAAATTGAACAAGCAATTAATAGTTTGCTTCTTCAAAAAAGTCGAGACTTATAAAAAAATTTTGGATTGGTTTATGGATCAAAAAGTCAAGAATTTTATTGAAAATGTTATGCTAGCGTATTTTGTTAACCAGCAAAGTGGTATAAGGTCTCTCTGGTGCATTTATTGAATGCTCAAATTATGTTTATTAACATATCCCTTAGGGCTAATAACATCTAGGCTTTAATATTGTTATATCTTATTACTTCCATACTTAATCTAGCCTTAATATTACCGATTCAACAGCAGATAGTTAGCTTCAAAACAAAATGTAACCTTATATGTCAATCTGACGATGCTTAGTAAAGCGAAACATATGTCATTTTTAAAAAAACATTAAAAGTGAAAGTTTTATATAAAAAACTAAGGTTTTTTTATTATTTTTATTATTCTTAATATAAAAACACTTTTGTTACTAACTGTTTAAAACAAATTACGGTAAAGTAAAAAGCACGAGTGCGTAAAAGTAACTTTTACGCACTCCGGCGGTAACTGTAAAATACGCATTTAAAAGCAATGAGTACAAAAAAGTATTATTACATCACACATATTGTCACTAGAGAGCAGCATTAATAATATGAATATTTAATCAACTCAAGTTCTAAGTTATAAAAAGCGTCTCCAAAAAATTACAGATTCTATTGAAAGTCAAGTGGGATGTAGTGAAACAATATTAATGTCCACATTCTTGTATTCTTGAAGCTTGGATAACGTGAAATTCTACAATGTTATACAGTAGAATAAAAAAGTTAACAAAAAGACGATACGATAGAAGCTGTACACTGTACCATAAATTTTAAGATGAGGATGCTGCTAAGATCGATATCGACAGAGTTGAATAACTGCTAGCAGGTATATGGTTTTTTCTGGCTAGGGAAATGACCTTGTAGGCCAGACAGTGGCCTATCTGGTGGTTCTAAGTTCACTACCCACGCAGAACGTTGGCCACCACTTGCCACCTTCTGGGCGCGTGACCATTCAAACCCTATCCTTTCCATCACACACTGTAATTCCATTTTTGTCATACAACATTAAAATATAATATTTTCAAATATAATAAAAAATATTGTTTTAAGCGTTTAATGTAGTTTTTCGTTAAAACTTATTTTTTATATAAATAGAAATTTTAAAGACTTCTTAAGACAAACCTACATTTTTATATATTAAAGAATGTTTCTTTAAGTAGTCACGGTGTAAGTCCATAATCTTTTGTGATTGAAATGTAGATCAAGGTTAGATGAGTTATTATTATTTGAATACAATCAAACTATTTACATGTGTTATCTTGCAAATGAACTGTTTGTAAAAATAAATTGCGAAAATCGATTTTAATCGTTTTTTTTTTAATTAATAAACATTTATTTGTTTGATTCAGAGCGCGCTGAGCGTCAGATGAAAAATATCAACAAAAACGTATATGAAGCAAAATATCATCTCAAGCAAATTCATTAACATGTAAAAATGAAATTTAAGTATTTATCATTATAATTTCATGTAGCAAACTAAAATATTTCATGTCAACAAAATTCGTCAAACTTTGCCATCAAGATACCAAATACCTATAGCAGTTATAGAAAATTGTGTTAGGTTGTTTATACGTGAGTATTGTTTAAAGAAAATGTGTTTACATACATGTACCCTTTAATTTAAGATTGCCCATATGGGGGCGCATTAAAGTGTCTGCCGGCTCTGTAAAAACACAGCTTGGCGTCGAGTAACGAATAACCCAATTCTATCGATGTAAGTGGGTCGGTAACCTAGATTCACATTTCAGAAAAGTGATTGCCCCGGCGGACGCGGCAATGTTGATGGACTTTCTTGTAGTGTCGGTGCGCCCAAGTACACTGACCCCCTGATTTCACTGTCGTACCATCTCCTTGTTGGCCGACCTTTCGCCACAGGGACGATGCCGATGCCCCCTGAAGAATAAGATCGAATCAGATAAAATATGTATGTGCTATGTATGTTTGGTCGGAGGCGTGTGCCGATTATTGTTACTTGTTACTGGTATTCCCATACAGGGTGTCTAAAATTTAATTATAATCGTATGTTTATACCTATATTGCACCTTAGTTAATTCGTAAACACACAACAAAATCAATCCCTGAGAGATCCAAGACTAATACGGTGCATTACAAGATACAAATTCATATCTCCAACTGAAAGTCAATCAAGGGCTTAGGGGCTACTATGTAATCTCAGTTTTTTGTACATTAAAATGTTTACATTCAAAATTAAATTGTAAATGGTCCTATGTAAAGAAAGAATCTGATAAAATTTTTCCTAAATTTGACACACATTAGTTAATAGTGTATATATAAGACTAGAGTTTAGTTAATAAAATATACCTAAATTTATTAATACTGGTGAAAATATAGGTACTTCAAAATAGAGAAACCTTAAATGAGTCATTGGTGGATTTTATTAAAAGTAGACGAACAAATGACAGTGATTTGTTACGAGTTAAAATATAACTGTTTCAAAGTAGGTACTTATAGTCCTTTGTATTCAAAAGTAGTATATACATAATATTTATTTATAAATTTAAATAGAAAGTATTGAGTGTACTAATATAGTTTCATCGACAAAAGAATCCATTCAATTATAAATTTTATTTTTATTTTTTCACATTGTATCTGGAGCACTTTTCCGCATCAATTTTTCTTTAATCTACTTACAATTTATGATAAGGTGAAATTTCAGTCGCAATTTGTTATTGATTTTTAAAGCGAATGTATGTTATGACCCATTTTCCCACGATGTGGCGCTTACTACATGCCATGCACTTTCGCTTTGTAAACTAACATCAAAACAAAATAAAAATGCAAGTTTCCATAAATTATTCGTCTATTTTTAAAGTGAAAGAGATTCGTTTCTTTGTGGCTTTTTATTAATGCTATGTTTGTTAACGATGGTTTCTCCTTATTTTCCTGCATTTATATTTTAAGAAACTATAGGATTATAAAAAAGTTATTGTATGTATATTACCTACGCATTTCATTTAAACACAGAAAAGTAAAGATTAATCTGAGATTATTTAAAATTTTGAAATTTTTATTCAAGGTTTGATAAAATATATATTGTAATGGAAATACCTTCGTCGGTCTTCCTTTAACCTATTATTAAACTTCTCCTGGGCTGGGATCAATCCATCAATCCTTTACTATCATATCTACCATTTATAATTTAAATATTAATTAAACACAATAAATAAAACAAAAAATATTTTCTCTTCCTAAGACCAATCTCTATTGGTTCTGTTCCTTTAATCTCTCCTACACTTCTTCTCTACTGTTCTTCTTCTCATATGCTACCTTTGAACACCCTTGCTTTCATCTCCTCCAACTATCAGATGACTTGGCTATTCAAATGTTTACCCCATTTTCTACCTTTAAATCTGTTGTTTTTTTTTTATATTTTTTCCTCTATTTAAATATATACCTACGTTTTCTTAGTTAATAGATTTTTATTAACTTTTTTTATTTTATTAAATTATAACAAATCTATTTTTCCATTTTTATATATTTTTTTTAAATCTTTTTAACATTTCATTCTGTAAGTCATATACAGAACGTGCCCAACGGGATTGTTGAAAAAAATAAATCCATTACTATATATATATATATATATATATATATATATATATATATATACATAGTAAAGGAAATTTTTTATCATATTATAATATATTAAAACACTTAGGGGGACTTCAACACAATTTATTCATCAAAATTGTTAAAATACACAGAACTCTGATGGAATATGTCTAAACAGTTGGACAATTACAATGAACTATTCGAACTATTTGAACTCCCCTTAACTGCCCATACATCCCCTTATATAGAACAAATAAACATTCTAGAATTTACGAGAAACCTAATCAGTACACACACGAAGTATCACACTAGAAATAGTGAGAACATTCTAGAATAAATAACCTAAAAACAGTCTTTCAAGTAAAGGTCATTTTCTTAATCAGTTATCCCGTTACACTGCCTCCTCCTTAGATTCATTCCTCCTGAAATGTTATTTCCTAAATCAGGATCCCGCACACTCCTTGAGCCAGCCGAACCATCTTCTTGGACCTGCTGCACACCTCCACTGTGGTTTTCTTGGTAAGGTGCTAACCGATCATGATGGACCACGACAGGTTTCCCTCTGGGAATTTTCACGACCCGATTAATGACATCGTTAATCTTTTTCTTGATGGTGTATGGACCTTCCCAGTTCTTCTGTAATTTGGGACAAATGCGTCGCCGTCGAAGGTTATAGAGCCAGACTAAATCTCCAACTTGGTAACTCTTTTTCATTGTCTGCGTGTCATAGTACCTCTTCATCCGATCACTAGATAATTAAAGTTTTCCACGCACCAGGTTGTATATATTTTCCATTCGATTCTGAAGATCAGCGACATATTCTTCACGGGCCACTTCTTCAGCAGGTTTACAACTAAACACCAAGTCACATGGTAGCCTCATTTCTCTACCGAACAGGACCTTCGCAGGCGTTTGGCCTGTTGATCCGTTAATGGCCGATCGAATTGCCATTAGAAATAGTGGAATATGTCAATCCCAATCCCTCTAACACGCTGACACCACTTTTGACAGATAGTTGGTTATAGTCCGATTAATTCGTTCCACCATTCCATCAGACTGTGGTTTTCGTTTTGTGGATGACTAATCTTTGGCAAACTTCTTGAAACAGCTGGCTCTCAAAATTTCTCCATTGTAATGTAATTCTAGTGGTACCCCAAAACGGGTTACGAATTCTTCAACTAATATACATGCTAAAGTGGTGGCTTCAAGATCTTTTTCAGCACGGGATCGTTTACTTGTTGCTCTTCCAGCATAAAGCTCTAGTCTTCTGGCACAACTTTAACTAAGGCAAGTTTTTCCTCATTTTGATCTACGTGGGTACAATGGGGGCAATCAGGTCGACATGGCCTTCTGGAAAATGCATCAGCATTAAATGTCTTGTTCCAGGTCTGTGCTCGATTTCAATATCATATTCCTGCAGTTTTTCGAGCCATCTAGCTATCTGTCGTTCTGGGTTCCTAAAGCTTAGTAGCCACTTTAAAGAGACATGGTCTGTTCTGATCAGGAATTTTCTGCCATACAGATATTTATAAAAGTGCTCGACGGATTTTAAAACTGCTAACAGTTCCCGCCAAATTACACAGTAGTTCTTTTCACCTTTCGATAAAGTTTTGCTGAAGTATCCAACCACTCTTTCCTTACCATCTTATACCTGTGACAAGACGGCTCCAATTTCCACATTACTGGCGTTGGAGTACAGGATAAGCTTACCGTCAGACAGTGGATACCTAAGCAAAAATAGGGGCTAACGTCAGCTGTTTCATTAATAGTTAAAACGCCTTTTGACATTCCTTATCCCAACAGAAGGACTTGTCTTGTTCTGTCAAACCTGTCAAGGGTTTTGACGATGTCTCCAAAATTATTGACATATCGTCGGTAATACGACCAAAGACCCAAAAAACGTCAAAGCTGATGTTTGTCGATAGGGATTGGCCATTCTTGAACGGCTTAAATCTTAGTGGGGTCCACAGCAACGCCATCATTGCTTACTTTATGTCCTAAATAGTTGACCTTTTTTCTGGAAAAAGTATCATTTCTTAACATTCAATGTTAGATTAGCTTTCTGTAATCTTTTAAAGACTTCTTCCAGGTTTGATAAAGGTTCCTTGAAGGTCTTGTCCATTATGATGTCATCTAGATAAACTAGACAATTTCCCCATGACAATCCCTGGAGAATGTTCTCCATTAGCCGTTCAAACCTCGCAGGAGCATTACAGAGGCCAAACGGAAGGACAGTGAATTGCCATAAACCTGATCCACTGTTAAAAGCAGTCTTTTCTTTTTCTGCAGGATTTATTTTAACCTGCCAGTATCCGCTTTTAAGGTCCAAGGTAGAAAACAATGTAGAACCCGCCAAAGCGTCGAGGGCATCATCAATCCTTGGGAGAGGATAACTGTCCTTCTTAGTAACACCAATAAGCTTTCGTTAGTCGACACAAAACCCCATTAATCCGTCTTTTTTTCTCACTAATACCACAGGAGCAGCCCACGGACTACTGGATGGTTCGACTATGCCATTTCGAATCATTTCTTTAAGGGATCTGTCTGCTTCTTCCTTCTTAACTTGGGGTAGCCGTCGGAGTACCTGTCGGATCGGACGTGCATCGCCAGTATCAATTTTATGTTGGACAGCATCAGTTCTTCCAAGTTTATTTTTAGAACCAAATACAGGTTTAACACGGTAAAGTAGGTCTCTTACCTGTTTCTTTTCTAATTTGGACAAAGAGGGATGTAATTTTGTCGTTAATTGTTTCATTCCGTTGGTCTCATCTGTTTTCATAACGTTTACCTTGTGAATTACGGCCGTTACCGTGTCCTTTCGAAGAAGAACTAGATAACCGTTCAAATAGATGACTCGGATGGGTACCTCTTTGGCAGATCTAACAAGAGTCTTATCAACAAGGAGACCTTTTCCCAATTAATGGTCATGGTTCGTTGGCTCTATCATGGCTGGGGCTCCATCTGGATGCAGTCCATCCAACCGCACTGTTACGACACATTCGCAGCTAGCCGGAAGTTCGATATCATCGATTAGCTTAATCGACACATCGTCAACTTGTTTTCGATGCAGGAATATTTACCAGTACGAAGGATACGTCGGCGAAGATCCGAATGGAAACCACAGTGGAGCATAACGTCCATGCCCAGAACAACATCTTCATCAACGTCAGCCACCAGAGTAAACAGGAGAGATTGAACCAAACTGTAGCGTCACCTGTATCTCACCGGCGTAGACTCTAGCAGTCTAGCAGATTCTCCGGTGTCTACCAGCATGAAGTTCTTACCGCCAATGAGGCCATCTATATATAAGCTGCCCACGTGGTGTCGCAGAGTTGCCAATTTAAAGGTTTGGGGGGCTTCGGGATTGTTTAGGGTCGATCCGTTCTAGTTTTCCTGCTGCTGGGGTACTTCAGCAGGAGATTTTTCTTTTTGGAGGCAAGTATTTCTTATATGGCCTAGTTCTCCGCAGTTTCAGCACCTCACTAAGCGCCTTCTTTTTGGAGATAACTTTATTAACTTTTCTACTACCGCCTCGACGTCGCTGACGGAATGAACGGCATGGTCGTAGTTACCGGTGACTTCCCTTAGTTGAGCAACTCCACGTGAGGCCTCCGTCGCCGCATCAACTCCTTTTTTCAACTGCTCTAGACCTATCTCCTCTCGTCCATTTCCAAATACTTTTCTGTCATATGTTTCTTTAATAATATACTCTTCTGATAACATAATTTCCTTTTATTCTTTTTATAGTAAGTTAAAATTTGCTTATTGCCAAATATTTTTATTAAAATTCTACAATTTTTTTTTAATTTTCTTTTTGTCATGACAATCTCCAAAATTAATCAATCTGATCTATATAATTTTCATAACAACAAAAAAAAACTAGAAAAAAATAACGTAATCCATACTACCAATATGTAAATGGCAGATCACTTTCTCAAATTTTAACTGAAGGAACTTCAATAGCAATGTATAATTTTTTCTGGTTTTTGTGATGCTGTGTTTTTCCATTAATTTTAATCTTTCTTATGACCTGGTATGATTTTAATTTCAACAAAGTTTTATTATTCATATATTGTTTAAAGACTTTTTGATAAAGGAATAAATTTTTTCCAAAAGCCCATCTAAAAGTGAAATAGTTTTACTTACCTCTGGGCCAAAGCAAGCTGACTACATTCCTAATATCGCTAGTTTTTTTTTAATATTCATTAGTCCCTAATACCGATTTTTCTCTATTTATTCCAAAAATATGTTACCAGGTTATTTATCCTGTATATATTAAAGGCTGACTAAACCTTTAATAAAAAATCTTAAGAATTAAAAGTGTAGTTAACCCAGTTAAATGAATAGTAAATTATTTATAACAGTAAATTCAGACAAGTTTGACCCAATTCATTTTATCTATTCAACCCTGAATGAAAATATATCTAATATTAATTAATTTATATTATTTATCCTTGACGTTGATCTCTATTTCAATTAGGTCTGATAAAGTTATTAGTATTTTTACGGCGATCTTAACATAATCGCCATTGACCTATTTTTCCTCTTAGTAGAACAGTTGTAATAACACATATTTTGATAATTTTTATTTCTTAGAAACATATTAATACTTAAATGCAATTAAGATTGTTTAATTAATTATGTTTGGGCAAATTACATGCAGCTTAAAAACTGAATATACAGAATAAAGAAAGTGAAGAAAAAGTAAAAATTTAGTCGGTTTTAGACAAAAAGTTAAATAAAAAAAACAACTATTTAAAACAATCAAATAAATCAATTGATTTGATAATATCTTTTAATTTACTTATCGTTTATTGAACATTCTGCCTAAAGAAGCAGAAAAATCGAAACCGGAGCACAAACAAATAACAAATCCGTCATTGATAAGTCAAAGACCGAAGAGAAAGAAGTGAGGTCAATGGCAGAAGAAGAACCCATTAGACAGTGTAGGAGAAGCTTTCGAAGCATTCTCTGCCTACAATGATGACCTATTTTCGAAACATAGTATCTAGTGCAATAGGTGAAACTTGAAGATGTCAAAGACCCATGACAGTGAAATGCCTTTACCTCACTCTACAATTATCACCAAGAAAGTTATTGTTGAATTTCAGAGAACGATGTAGTTTATTATCCGTGAAATGAACTTTGATCTCAATTTTAATCGACTGATATTTGGCTTAAAGAAATGCTAATTTTTAATATACAAGGAGGAAATCTAATTGACAACTATTTTAACAAAAAATAAACTAATTTAAATTAGACAAAAAATATTTTCAGTAAAATTCGTTTTTATACACTGTAGCAATCGGACACTGCATTGTGATATCTCTTCATAATGTAGGTATTACAATAAAATACATATAAACTTTATCATGTAAAGAAGTTTAATAAAAATATAAAGACTTTAGTATTATTTAAAATTTTATCTACCAAGATATTGTTAATTAAAAAAAATATCTTCATTTTTACTATTAATCAAAAGAAGCTGACTAACCCATCTTGATATTTTTTTTTCTTCTTGAAGATTTAATACAATTCACTTTACACTTTATACCACATAAACCATTATTACTTTAAAAATGTTAATGATTTTTGATGTACAAATAAAGGTTTGATTTATAACACATACAAATTACGTTTATGAGCTGCCTTTTACTATATAGTACATAAGATAATTAGTTCGTATTTATTATCGTATAAAATAAATATTTGCATTGTATTATAGTAATATTTGAAATACAATAAATTTATCACACCATATACATCGGTATTAGTCAGTGACGGATTTAAGCTTGCAGCCACCCTAGGCCCCGTTCGATGCGCCGCCCTTTTTGATAAAATGAATTTCATTATTATTTGAATTTTAAAATAATTTTATTTATTGAAATATAAATTTTCAAATATAAGTAATAAATAAAGTGTGCGTGAAGTGCTTTTTGCGCACTTACGTGATATATAGCACTCGCTTCACTCGTGCTCTAAACATCGCGTGCGTGCGCAAAAAGCATACTTCACGAACTGTTTCATAAATAACTATTTTTTAATATTAAGTAATCAATTCGAAAATTTATTTTTCCTGGCTTTGGTTAATTAATTACCTACTTGGACAAGTTGAGCTTCAATAGACAATAATGCAAAGTCTATCTTGAGTGAAAAAAGATCTTTCTTTTCTCCTGAAGAATTTGTAGCCGAAATACTCCAAAAAATACGGAGAGCAATGTCCACATTCGGATAAACATCTCGAAAAATCCTTGAATGCAATACATTGCATATTTTTTGTGCAGAGCGTACCTACATCTTCCTTATTTGCTAAGGAATCTTTGAGTAGAAAATGTAAATGAATACATTCGTTGTCTAACCTCACTCCCAAATCGTCACGATAGTTACTGATACTATTTTAGATAAATCATCAAAAAAATGAAAATTTTCGTAAAGCTCTTTTCGTATGCACTTTTACGCCCGGCCAATTGTACACTCAGAGTATCTAGAATAGGGTAATAAACATATGTGCGAAAATTTTCTTGTCCAGAAGAAGGTGTTCTTTCATTTACCCGTGACTCATCGTCTTCTGTTTTTTTTGCGACGAGTAGGTATCATAACGATAATAATCGAGAACTCCAGATAGTGCTTTGGCTTTTTGTTCATACTCTGTCTCTCTCTCATGTCTTGAAGAAATAGAGCCAAAGAACTATAGAACTGAACAACGGAAGATAAATGAGCTTGAAATTTTTGTAGTTTCTTACAAGCAGCATTAAAACGCATATTGTGTCAGTGTCAGTGATAAAATGGATACAGTTAAAAACAAAAGTTCCACACCGGATTTTGTACAATATATCTTAATAATAAAAAAACATTTTATGTAGCCACTCGGCACCTAATTTCATAATCTGTTAATTATAATAAATATTTTACCAATCCAGGTTGAAAAACAGTCGAAACAAACAGGGTACAAAAATTGATTAAGAGGCATATAGAATTGACTATCAACCTGGATCCCCTCCCCTATCCCTCGGCACAAATGCCTAAACCGTATGTGACCAAAGTAGCTCTCTAACGGTGGAACGGGGGCTAATAAAAAAATACTAAAGATTTTAATTACTTCTAAAACTTAAATAAAATCAAAATTCGTTTATAAGCCCCAAAAACTATTTTTTCGGTAATTATAAATCGTTAGAGATAACAGATTTTAATAGGTTGCCTCTACCGAAAAAAACGGTAGCCTCTACCGAAGACTCTCTACTGATTTTAATCGGTTGCCTCTACTGAAAAAAAATATCGGTAACCTCTACCGATTATTTTTTTCCGTGTAATTGATCTATTAAAAAATTAACATTTTGAGAAGTAAATTAATGAATTGAATTATAATATAAATATTCTATAGATTTTTTTTTCTATAGAGGAAAGAACAACGGGCCCAAGATAGACCCAAGCTTGGCCCAGCTCTGTAAAACTCTGGGCCAAGCATGTAAACCAAGCGTGGTATTACCTTTGATTATATTCTAAATTTAACAAAACGAACGTTTCTTGAAATGGCTTTTATTTATCAAAATATTCGCATGAATAAAAATCAGATATTAACCATTTAAGAGATTTATAGGTATTCTTATTTACTTCATTTAGATTTAAATCCTGTTTCAGATGTGTATAAATAAATAGCTTTCGAGTTCGCTTATGAGTAAATATCTACTAAAATCTAATAGTTAGTTTTCTATCATATTACTTCTGATGTCATAGTTACAAGATTGTTTATTTATTAATGTCAATTAATGTCAAATATCTTGAGAAAAACAATTTTGAATATTATCATTTTTAATATTTAATAGTTAATGTTCATACTAATTTATGTAAACATAACGTTATAACCTCACAGAGATAAATTAAAGTATAAATTTATAATAGATTTCTACTTACATTCTGCCACTAATGAAATATTATAGCTGCTTGAAAATGAAATAAATATATTTCGAAAGCTTATACTAACCCAATATTCACTTTTACTAACATTTGTCTTTTCAGCAAATATTACTATTTACATTTTGGCAGTTTTACCAACATTTCAAAGTTTTATACCTTGGAACAAAGTTTAATTTTTAAATAAATTTATACAAATTATATAGATACATTTACATTTTTTATCTTTGTTTATAATTATCTTAGAAACTAATTGATAAAAATAAATTTGACAAAATGTGTCATAATTATTCCTGACACAAAAACGCATCAGTCAAGAGCTTTTGTCATTAACAACAAGTATACAAATAATTAAAGAATATACTTACCTTCAAAAAAATATAGAAGAAGATAGATTTTTTCTGCAAGTCAGGCATGGACAATTAACAAAGCAACCATTGGGACACAATTATGTAGCTGAATTTTCCAGACCAATTGTCACTTATTTACAATTATACAAAATAGAAACATATACTGGTCATTGTTTTCGTCGAACGGCAGCTACCTTTATTTGTAAATAATGGTGGAGATGTTCTCAATTTAAAACGTTTAGGAAGTTGGAAATCAAGTGCTGTTGCTGAAGGTTTTGAAAATTCACTAGACAGCCAAACAAAAATTGCGGGCATGATAACCCATGATCAAAAAGAACCTATTCCTAGTCCGTCAACATCCAGCACACAAAAATACTCTTTCTTCTATGAAAATCCTAAACAGGGAATAACAATTAGTAATTAAAGCCATGACAATTCTACGATAAATTTTTACTTATATACCTACTAATTCTAACGTTTCAAATAGTGTTTAATTTTATGTTGACTATTATAAATTAACCTACCTATTGTTCGGTCTGTTGTTGTTGTTACGTTTCTCTTAATAATAAATTCCACTGGAATTAATAAAAATGTATAATGTCTATACAATCGTTTATTCTACAATACAATTCGTTGTTATAATTCTAAAATCTGTAATCATTACAAAACTTAGTTGGGAACATCTATTGTTTACATTTGAGGTTATTTTTTGTCCTTTCTTTCCGATGTGTGTTCGGCTTTACTTAGTATAGATTTATCTCAATCTTTTTTCAGTAGGTACATACATAGGTTTTTAAAGAAATTTTATTGTATTTGAAGTTTACAGGCGCTAGAGGTGTTTTATATTATTATGAGTGTTGTTCCTTTCTCAATGTCATGTAGAATATTTTGGTGTCTAGTCTGTAAACTTCAACTCTTTAACCTTCTTTTTTTATTCGAAACGTACTTATTCAAAAAAAATATTAATACGTGCGTAAATATAAAGGAAAAGAGTTTATGTATAAAAAAGATGAAAAATTTGAATCCAACTCATTGCATTGTAAATACACTGTACCTATGCTTGAAAATGGTATAGGGTACACAAATTTTAACCAATTTTTAGTATTTTTTTACTTTTTTTTTTACGGTATTTCATGCAAAATTAATAATTCAAATTAAAATCAAAACATTAACAAATTTGAAAAAATAAAATGATAAAGAACTGTTATTTTCAATGTATAAAAATAATTTATGTTGCTCATAGTTGGGTACCTATACACCTACTTAGCGTTAGTGAGCGCAGCTCCTTCACCAAAATGTAAAATCAGATATTTAACCAAAATTAAAGAAATAAATAATCTTTATTCTCTGCTTAAATTTAAACTATATTATATAAGATTTCTATAAAATTAAATAAATATGTAAAGATTGGAAAATAAATTGAATAAATCAAAGAACTTATGATAGCAAAAAACAGTAAGTATTTGAGGACGCGTTCTAGATTTAAACGGCAAACAATTAAAAGATTAAAAGAATAGTCATTGATAGAATTAGGGTTACCCATTTCCACTCCAATAATTTCTCGTATTTTTCTTAAATCTGACAGCTTTGTGGTCGTGACCAAAGCAAATCTGTGATATCGTGTAAACGGCAAATGATTCATGCAATCGGAAAATACCTTTACAAAAAACGAAACCAGTAAAGATGCCAATTACAAACTTTCTATAGAATATGTTACAGTGTTATATACAAATTAATAATAATAATATAGAAACTATAATTGACAGTACTACCACAGAAATTAAAATATTGTTCAAATTCCAACTGGAGACTCAAATTAATTTTAAGAGATATCTAATATACTGAAGCATTGGTAGTGAATATAATACCTATAGAAAATATTAAATTACTTAAGAAAAACAAGTTATAATGGTGTCGTGGGACACCAGGTAGGAACTAAGTTCCTTCGGCTAATGTAGAATCGACACTACTCGCTTGTGTATACGACTGTAGCGCCTGCGCACGTCTCATTTAACGGTTTTATTCCCTGGACTTTTTGTTACGGTTTTACTATTACATTTTTTTCAGTTCTGTCTCGCAGCAAAATCCCTATCTCCTCCAAGCCTTGGATTATACTACGTTATAGGTTAATAATTACATTTCTTTTGGTTGTAGATATTTTCATAATTTGAACTTTTCGTCTGGGCAGCTTATACATCAATAAATTCTCTAAATATATAATTTTTATAATGATAATGATCGGAATAAGATAATTGAATTAATTTTATTTAAAGTTAAAATAATAACATGTTTAACACTGGAAAAAAAACTAAAAAAAAAATTACCATCCCGCGTATTCTATCCTCCAACGATATCCAATCGTGAAGAGTTATCATATGCTAGTCAAATTATTTTTATGTATTTACTTCATAAATTTTGATTATATCACAAAAGTTGACATCGTTGGATATTTCTATATTGTTTACAATGTTTATATTATATTATTAAACTTACCTTTCGTTAGGAGATTCTGTAATGAGAAGATCATCTTTTGCCTGATTCATTATACCTATCTATTATATTTTTTGTAAACACTTTCAAGAAAGTTTCGGTGACACTTAAAAATTATATCATAACTGTCAATATTATGTCTATCGTATACTGAACACTGAGTAGAGGCTAGCGTTGTGTGGAGGCTAGCGGTAACCTGCCTACTAGATTTTTCTACGGACTTTTTGTTAGGGTATTTTCGTTGCGGTTTTACTATTACATTTTTTCCAGTTCGGTCGCACAGCAAAATCCCTATCTCATCCAAGCCTGCCGTAAGGAACTTAGTTCCAATAACAAATTCTTAGAGGAAAATTATTAAGATCTAGTTTTAATAATAAATAATATATTTTATGATTTTTAAAAACTAAAAAAAATGTACTCAAATAGCAATTAAAGGATAGGTACTCCATAAGTTCGTTATAACATGTGAATGTTAAGAGTAAGAATTTAGATAGGTACTCAAAATAATTTAGTATCTATCTGCTAGTATTAGACAAGAATAGTTTTTATAGAAACAGTTCATTATGTCTTATAAAATTCGTTGTAATTTTAAACACACTGTACAAAACTATGCAAAAAGATTTTTAATCTGACATCCTCTTGATCAGTTGTTGATTGTATCCACGAGGAGATGAAACTTGAATACAGAATGTCGCAGTGTGCGTGTGTGTGTTTATTCTACTTTTAAAGAGGTGAATGAACTTTTCGATACGCTTGTTGCGAATTTTTGGCACTTGGTACTACTTTTCCCGGTGTGTTGCTCAGAGCGAAGAATGTCTTTTAAAAAAAGAATATTTTATTATCGATTAATAGTCCAGTTACTCGAAATATACGCTTTTTACTGTCACTTTAAAAGTTATTGTTGCTTGATTAATATATTATACAGAGACAACTAAAACTCTATGGATCATCATTTTTTAAAAGAACATAATTTATTTAACGATAATTTGATGTTTCTTTCCTACTCGGCTATTGAACTCTTTTTACATTTTTATGATTTTCTGTAACAGAATAAAACGAGGTAGATAAAAAAATGGCTTAAAACAAAAAATAACAGTAAACCAATATATTCGAACTCTTATTTAGTAGCATAATTAATGAAAAGTATATCAATGGAAATAAAGTGGTTAATGAACAGGTTCAATTATATTCACCAATTATTTATTAAATTACCCAACGATATCTAATCTTTTAGCGTCAGTTGGTTATTTTGGTAATTCTTCATCGATTTTGGATGACTTACAGACAAAATTGTGTAAAATCTGCCTGTGGTTGATGATAAAAACGAAATATCTCAATATACTTTAATAGTTTTTAAAAAAATCAGTTGGCAACACCAAGGAACCGGGTACATATAGCACCATTCGTAATTATTGATTCTAAACTTTTAATAGGTGAATAACCACGTTGAAAAGCCTTGATGTCAATGAACCCGATCGACGACAATCAAGAAGACGTTGCGTTCATCAACAATCCAACCTTCAAATGTTCCTGTTTTCTTTGAAACTAATAGGTATAAAAAATAATTATTACTATAAATGCAGTTATGGTAGAGCTTAATAAATTGGCTCGTATATTATTTAAATTTTTTAAGAGAAATTGGATTTTACATACCAACACAATATTAAATTTCTCTAATTTGTATAGAATTTTCATTGTTACATGATTAAAAAAAGGGATTCTGTCAAATCCTGGTACAACAGGAATATCATATCCAAAGTAGTGTGTCAATAAATGATGTTTAGTGATCAATTACATCATTTACATACTCAATATTAGTATATAGAATTTTGTTTAAAGTTGGCAACAACGAGTTATCCGTCGAAGTTAGTATGGGACATGAGCAGCACGCCGTGTTCTTACTGACCCACTGGCACTGTCGTCAGTGCCGTGTCCTCCCGACTCGGTGCTAATGATGGTGATGGTAAAGATGGTGTGACGGTGCCATGCCAACGCTGTAATAGGCGATACTAAAGTCGTAGCGTGCTGGGCCAGTCGCGATTACGATATGCAGATTTCACGCTGCTGGCTGTTCCGTATACACAGTGGAACTGATATCTTTGTGATTTGTTCATATAGATCTTCTTCATTTGGGATTTTTCAATTATTCATAAATCTGCTGTTTAAACTTATATTAAGAAGTTCTGTTATAATGTTTCAGTTTACTGATAAACTCTATCATTTCGTGTATCATGGAACTTTATTTAGACTGGTTATAACCGAAAGAAGTATTAATAAATTAATTATTTGAGATATCTCTTATAACATCTTTGATAAACAAGGAATAGCATTAGAAAGAAACTGAAAAAACGGCACATCCGACAAGACTCAAACCTACAATCTCTAGGTTGTGACTAGAATCTTCAACATATAATTAAAAACACCGACTAATTGCCATAGACGTTCTTGGTTGAATGATTAAAAGCGCTATCGACTATAGAGGTCGCAGGTTCGAGAGTCATTTTTTTCTATTTGTCCGTAATGTCATTTGATATTTAGTTAATTTCTAAATTACAAAAAAGGAAATATTTCTGCAGGAAGATAAACTTTGGAGCATAATACAGCATCTATACAGGGTGGCTGAGACTAAACGTTACTAACTTCACTCTGCTGTTATTTGTGTGGTTTTTATTTTCGCGCGTCAATTTTCTAACAGATTAAAGTTTGGTTAGTTGTTTACATGTGGTCAAAAAAGAATTGTTCTAAATTAATATCTTCATAAAAAATCGTAATGGAATTCAAACGTAATAGTGAATTTGAATGTGAATAAACTGTTTGTGTATCAAACCATATCTCGATACAACGAAACTGGTAGCATCGCTAAACGCAACAGAGGCGGTTCTAAATAGACAGCAACATCAAAAGAAATGATTCGAAAGGTGAAGAAACGAATCCAACAAAATCCTCGTCCAAGTGCCAATCAATTAGCAACACGTCTGCATGTTTTACGATACAGCATTCAATCCATATCGAATAATGAACTACACTTGAAGCTCTACAAGATACAAAAAGTTCAAGATCTTACGCAGGCACAAAAAATGTTTGGCTTGAAAGAATACGAGCATTGAAAGCCTTGGTCGAACGTGATGGGATTCCAAAAATTGTCTTTTCTGATGAGAAAATTTTCACCATTTAACAGTATGTGAATAAGCAAAATGATCGTGTTTGGTTAGAGCACAAGTCCAACGATAATTTGAACGCAAGAGTTGCCATACGCAAGCAATCACCAGCTTCATGTATGGTTTGGGCTGCAGTGACTGCAGATGAACGCACTCCTCTGGTTTTCACCGAACAGGGAGTCAAGGTAAACCAGAAGGTGTACCGCCAAAAGATCCTTAACGATGCTTTGCTACCTTGGGCATGTAAACACTTTGGTACGAACCGTTGGACATTCCAACAGAACTCGGCACCGTCACACAAAACTCAAGCGACACAGCAATTTGTACAAAATTGCATGCGTTCCGCGGCTAATTTCGTCGAAAGAATGGCCACCATATTCACCGGACGTGAATCCCATGAATTTCTCTATATGGTCTATTTTGGAGAGTAAGGTGTCCACTAAAAAATACGAAAGTGTTATGGCATTGAAGTCAGCTTTTGTTGAAGAATGGAAGAAAATTCTGCAAGGCCACGTTCGTTCAGCATGCAATGCATTCTATGGAAGACTGAATCAAATAATTATAGACATAGAAGGTCATATGGAGCAGTAACAAGTTTTTCTTAAAATGTAATTTGTTTTTAACATATTTTACGAAATTTTAATAAAAAATCATCAAAATTAAAAAAGTTACAGCGTTTTCATTTGGTAACACTTGGTCTCAGCCACCCTGTATAATTGTTTCAGTACTTCCTATTAATTATATCTAGTTGAATAAGTGAATAGTTATATATGTTGCCGTCTTATAGAAGTAGCTTAAGGTATATGTATGTATGTATGTGCATAATCAGGTGTGACAGATACCTGCGAGCTATAAGATCTACTGGGTCCCCCTTTTCTTGCTAAAATTTTAAGACTTATAGCAGCTCTTCTTGTCCTATCTTTCTTAGAAAATGCATGATATCGTTGGGCTTCAAGTTCTTCTTTTCTATTTCGTATGATCCTATGTATCTGACCCTAGAATTACGTAATGCAATGTATTCTGAGAGTATATGTATTGAGGTTTCGTCCTCTTCCTCACACAATCTACACTTTGCTTCATCTACTAATACTAGTTTCTTCATGTGTCCTCTTAATCAGCAGTGTCCGGTAAATATTCCCGTTATAATACGGAGGTTGCTTTTACTGAGGTTTAGACAGCTGAAAGATCTCTTGTGGTTATGGTTTTCCAGGAGCGTCGGTTGTCTTAGTCCTTCTAGATCGGTCCAGTACCTGAATTTTTCTCTTCCCACTAATTTTCTTAATTTTTCTAATATGTAGGTACTATTGCTGATTCCACAAGATGGTTCGGTTCCCAAATATGGGGTTTCAGCTCCTTTTGTGTCAGCTTATCTGCTGTTTCGTTTCCTTCTATTCCTATGTGTTCTGGAACCCATGCATAAGATCCTATTTGTCATGGAACCTATCAGGGGGTAACAATGTTATTTTGTCGTAGTCCATTTAGTTTGCCTAAGCATTCCCAGGCCATCTTTGAACTGATTGTGTATGAGTTCAGAGCTTTGATGGCTGCTTGACTATCTGACATGATTACAATCGTTTGTCTACGATAGTTCCTTTCGATATTAAATTCTAAACATCTTTCAATGGCACGGATTTCGGCTTAAGGTGTACAACTAGACAAACAGTTAAATTCATTCGGCTACAACGATATAGTGACACAGTTGATAGCATAAGCATACCAGTCATCAGTCTCTTCCAGTTGAAGGTAACCATTCATTTTATATGTCTTTCCTAGTATATGAACAAAATGTCATATTCAAAAGAGGAAAGTTTACTGCCGCTAGAGTATCGAAAATATACATAGATATATAGAAATTAATATTAAATAGTATATTACGCTACAAGGGACGAAAGTTGAATTTTCGGCCCTGCGCGTCATAATGCCCGAGGCGAAAAGCAGAGGGCAACATGACGCGCAGGACCGAGATTTCAACTTTTGGCCCGTGTAGTGTATACTATTTTTCTTCATACCTCGGTCGAAAGTACTTGCGGAACGAGCGGAGCGAGTGCAGCTGGTCGTGGGACAGGCATCAAATACATTCGAAGAGTCAAGTTTTGTCATTGATGATTATTTTTAAGGTTATAGATAGAAATAGAATTGACACGAGAATAAACAGTCCCTAGTTACAAGTGTAAGGGGCCATTCATTAATTACGTAAGGACAATTTTGGTCAATTTTGACCCCCCTACCTCCATGTAAGTATACGTAAGATTTCTCGAACCCCCCTTCCCCTTTCTTACGTAAGATTCTATCTTGATCTTCTAAATAATAAACTGTTATGTGAGGAAAGGATCAGTTTCACTAAAACTTACAGTTGAACGTGGATCCATAATTTTTATTTTTTAACAAGGAATAATTTAAATAATACTAGCAAACATAAATTAGTAAAACTACAAACTCATAACATTGTTCATAAAATAATATTTGACTAGTTTTAAATTAGTCTCAAAAACATAAATTAAATAGTTAAAGCTAGATGATCAATTGAAATCATTAATCTTCATCTGGACTGAACGGATTTTTAATCCATGTCATCCAATCAGAGACAATTGGTAGCTCATCAGATGTAACGGTAGATGGAGTTTCGTTAGGGACGTTTGTAGGCACCTCACTTTCCTCTAGCCTCTATTACGTAAGAATGAATTTTACCCCCCTCCCCCCAACGTAAGAACTTGTAGAGATTTTCTTAACCCCCCCTCCCCCTCAATACCCTTACGTAATTAATGAATGGCCCCTAACTACGCATGAGAAATTTTTCCTCCCGCCGTAAACAGGGAGTAAATGTTAAAGACGACAAAACATCATGACGCGCAGGGCCGAAAATTCAACTTTCGTCCCGCCGTAAACAGGGAGTAAATGTTAAACTTTCTTCCCTGCAATTAGGGACGAAAGAACGTACTTTCGACCGAGGTATGAAGAAAAAAATATTAATATGAATGAATGAGATAAACAAATAATATTAATTAAAATTAATGATTATCTTTTATTAGAATACTTGCAGTATAGGAAATTATTCATTTGATAATGATCACTAATTATACATATTAAGAACATGCTACATATATAACTAAGAAATACAGTTACAACTGTACACTGTGTAGCTTAAACTGTATTTGTAGTAAAATGGTAATGAAGCATACGAACATATTTACATTTGGGTAATTTAAATTTATCAAAAAAGTGTGTCAACAGGTGTACGCTCCTTTTTAACCAGTAGCTGTTCAAGTTTTGGCAGAAATATTTGGAAATTGAGTATGTTAATGACTTTTACAGTATATTTATAAAGTCATCAGTTTTTTTAGAAGTATTTCTTTTAAAAAAGTTCTTTTTTCTTTAATTCTCACATTAAATCATTTTTTTCAGTTGGTTCTTACTGAAAATAAAGTAGGAACTATGCTAGACTATATTGTTACTGCATATTTCTTTCATAGTAAATATTTATAAAAATCCATATTAGATAAAGTTGACCTTCGTTTAACATGTGCAGTTTTATCTATAAGTTCACGACCTACATTAAGAAAATAATTATTATATTGAATTCTTTTATTCATTTTTAATAGATTTCTATTGTAATTCGTATTCTTCAATACTACTGTATAAAGTTATCATACATGGAAATCACGAAATGTGATCCATTCATAACAGTTCACATTATTAAATTTAACAAGAAGATTGATACAGCCAATTAAGTCTTAAAAAACAATGAATTTTGAATGATTTGGTACATATTTATGATGAGAATAGATACTTTTTACTTTTTGCACACTTTTTACAGGAGTTAAATTAAACAACAATAAATTTTACCAGATAATTTTTCGGAGGTTTGATGGTAATAATAATAAAAATAACCATTTCACCAACGAGTATGGAATGTACCATTATTTCACGCAAATGCAAAATTTTATCATACGAGCTTATGCCAACCCCGTTTGACTTTGAAGTATAATTCAATATCCGTCGGGGCACATACCCCGGGAAGTAGTTGTTTCTTCTTAGTTAAATGGTCAATGTATTTGAAAATGGTTTTCAAACACTCGTAAAGCGATAGAATAAATAATATTCTGCATTCTGCATCATCTGTTGATTGATAACTCGCTTTATTAAATAAGACACTATTACAGTTTCTTGTAATAATACTTTAATAGTATCAAGGCGTGAGTCTTGTTGTCAAGTCGAATTTTGGTTTGCCGTTAGAGGTGAAGATGTCACTACTATCACATCTTTTACACTTTCGTTATTGAAAGATACCTATATATTGATTGTGATTTTAGTGTAGTCTTCAGTCAGCGATTATGCTTTAAGCTCGCTAACGGATAACATATACCTTGTACTGACGAGGTGCAAATACACCGAAACCGGTCTACAAGTTATGTTGTCCCTTCTAACTGCAAACCAAAATGGTTGGTTTAAAATATCTATTAGATATGCCAACCCCGTTTGACTTTGAAGTATAATTCAATATCCGTCGGGGCACATGGCCCGGGAAGTAGTTGTTTCTTCTTAGTTTAATGGTCAATGTCTTTGAAAACGTTTTTCAAAAACTCGTAAAGCGATAGAATAATTAATATTCTGCATTCTGCAACATTTGTTGAATTATTTTGTTGTTTAGTTTGACATGAATTACCTTGGGTTATCGATAACCTGCTTGAAATTTTGGCCTCAAACCTTGTCAGCTGCATTTTTTTTTTATTTGAACTGATCAACTTTTTTCAATAAATTACCAATAGCCTCTTTAGAACTGTGTTATTACTATTACTGGTGGTGTATTATCAAATTGTTAAAAATTGCGACTAACATCAGTAAGCAAATTCAAAAACTTTAATGAGATAATAAAACCTTAGCTAAACAGTTTAAATTTCAAGTGATTTAATTTTAACAGTTCGGCAGTTCATTAGAATTCAATATAGAAGTCACTCAAAATTCTCAAACTACGGTTGTCGTTGTCTATACATTTTGGTATGTAAGGAGAAAACTGAAACCTGCCCCTAATCAAACTTATATGGGAACACCCATTAATTTCGAAAAATAGAGTTTAGTTTAAAGTACAGTTTATTACAAAAAAAAAATATATTACAATTATTACCACCGTACAAAAAATTTAGATTTCAATAAAAATGATGTTGCTGAAAATGACAATTTACCAATAAAGCTATTTAAATAAGCAGTATTTACACCTCTAGCATCGATGTAATCACGAATTCAACGAGGCAGGCTATGTATCAAATTGTCTTCTTGGGGAAAATTTGTCCATATCTCTAAAACCGGTCAGTCGTGTTACTAAGACCATTTTGACCAAGAAAGCCACTCTAAAACTGCAACACCTTCCGTTTCTAAGAAATATTTAGCAACTCTACTGGTATGTGAAAGGCCATTATCTTGCATAAATAACAAAATGCCAAACACCTCCCCCCCCCAAAGCCTGACTACAGGTTGCAATACTAAATCTACAAATCTTTGACCTGTAATGTTTGTCGAATAAAAATTAAAGGAGTTCTTTCACCAATCATAATTACAAAACATTACATCCAATTTTTGTTTTGGCTTGAAATTTCCGGAACCCTTAACTGTCTTCTGCTAAATAATTCCTAAGCGATGGTTTTCACAAAAACACTCGCACGTGTAGGTTGCAAAAGTTGGCTTTGAGGCTCTGTAGTTACTCTTTCACGACTTCTCCTAAGTATGTTTCCAGAAATTCTGAATAGGCTTTTAAAACATTCCGTTGTGTAACCCCCACCGTTCTTGCTATCTGCCTTTTTGACATACCTTATTTTTCCAGATCAATAATTCTTCCCCTCTAGACTTCCGATAAACTAACGTATGGAATTTTTGTTTAACTTTAGAAAATAAAGAAATTTTAAACTTAATGCGAATTGCAAGGAAAATAGTAAACTCGACACTGCCAGGTAAAATATCATTATTTATTCTATTTATCTACATGTACTTTTTTACTGCTTGCAACAATAGCTATTATCCTAACAAGTGCGGAAAGGTATACTTTTCCGCACGCGAACTGCCGATGCCCGAACGACGCGAAGCGGAGTTCGGGCAAGCAGTTAAGTGCGGGAAAGTTAATTTCCGCAAGAGTTAGGATCAATATTTTTTCTACAAGCAAAATCACCTCGAAAATTATTTAGATACTTGAAAAGATGCGATTGTGACAATTAAATCTTTCAGAGTGTCAATAAATACACGACTGTAACTATAGCAACCCTACTTATACAGGTGAGTTTGTTGTTGCTTTGAGTAAGGTTTACAGGGGTGATTTAATAAATTATGATTTTTTTAAAAACAAACATTTTAAAAATCCCTATTTTCATGTAAAATAATCTTAATTTTTATTACTATTTGTATGTAGTCCAACAAGATAAAGATAATAATAAAATAATTTGTCAAAAAGGTTATCGGAAAACATCTCTAATTAATAAAAAAAAAAATGCGTGCGGGAAAGAGATATTTTCTGAATAAAAATGCGTGCGGGAAAGTGTTGTTTTACGCATGCTTGTAGAAAAAAAAAATTCGTATTAATAGGTAATTTCATAAAAGTTTGGTTGTGTGCAATGAGTTCAAAAGTGACTAATAAATAAGATAAACTAAGAAGATTTACATTGAAGAAACACTCCTTTGCGACCAAGGTGAGAAAAATTCGTTGATTGATTGTCAAGCTTTCGGAAATTTATTCAAGACTCACACAATCTGCGGGAATGACATTGATTCTATACTTGAAAATAAGTTGGAAATGACAGCATTGTATTGTAGTAGTAGAATAAATTTTTTGTAAAAATATTGTAAGTACCACACTTTTATGACATTATAATTAACATCATTAATTTGTATTTGGAGACAAATAAAATTAAAAGAATACTAAAATAGAAAAAAAATGTTTAGGCAGTCAACGGGACTGCCAACATAGCCGTAAAAACGAAAATAGTATATTGTGTATCTAGTAGGAAAAGCGATACATTCCAGGACAATGTAAATTGAAGTCCGGGAATGTGCTTTTACTACGAGATACACATACTATTTTTTCTAAAATCACATTAAATATAATCGTAAATTAAGAACTGTTTTTGATTATCATCTTATTTTCTATGAACCCGTTTCGTTGACAATGTTTGTTAATCATTGTTTATTAGTGTACCAAAAGTGTCAGTTCGGTTAGTTACATATTGCTTAAAATATTTTAAATTATATTAAAAATGGACAGTGACGATGATGTCCAGAGGTGCAAAACGCCTCCAGAGTTACTAAACACCGCTACTAATGTGGTTTTAAATTTATTGCCAAATAAATCCAAGGCAAAATACGAATTTGCTTATAAACGTTTTATGGATCATTCCCGTACAGTAGGGAAAAAATATTCCCGTACAGTACGGATTACGGAAAAGTTCTTTGCCCAGGACTAAACGGACTAAAACACGAGAATAGTGTATTTTGCGGCTCGAATTTGATCCGAGAAACTAGACATTTCTAAGCGATTTCAGAAAAACTGCATTTTTTTGGTAATTTGGCAGTTTAGCGGCTCAAGTTTGACAACCATAACCGTAAACCCAATCTCATTGCCGGTGTTGTTGGGAGTTAAAAATTCGTTAGGTAGTACAATATTCACATGTGTGTGCCATAATCTCATTATCAGTACACTAACACAAAAAGACACTACACCTACTTACAAAAAAAAAACATTGTCTAACGCACTAAAACTACAAAAATCGTAATCGTATAAAAAATGTAAAAATTATAAAGGTCTATTGCCACTAACAACTAAAAAAAAATGAGTCTAAATAGTTTAAACATTGATCAACTGCCACACACCAAAATTTCAAATGCTCAAATTTACAACGTTCTTTATTGATTAAGGTTATTACAGTCTCAAGCTCGGGCTGCTAAATTACAAAATTACTTTAATCTGATTTTCAAATCTATCAGAGCTCCACGAATTCGTAAGATTTCCCCTACCAAAAATCGTCTAGCGCGCCCATAGTTTTCACTTCAAAAAATAAATAAAAATAATTTTGGTGCAAAAAAAATTGACAATTATTTAATGAGAATGAGATAGTAAACATAAAAATTAAAGAGTTAAGACGATAAAAAAATGGAAAAACAAGTTACAAAAAAGTAAGTAACTAATAAAAAAGAAAATATGAAAAAGATTCTTTGGAATATAATAATGGCCCTATATTAAAATTTATTTGGTCCACCACGTAACAATTGCCCTGAAAGGCCTGTTATATGGCATTATTTATGTACGATCGTTAAGGTTCAATGAACCATTGTAATGGACCTAAATGCCAAAATATACGTATCACTAAAAAATCGCGTACTGCTTCAACTTTCCAAAACAGCAATAAAAGGTTAAGTTTTGCTCGATTGGTAGGATTGTTTCCACATATAATTTATGGCACGAATCCAGTTTTGAAAAAAGTGAAATAAGCAGTTAAGACATTTAAATTGTTCAACATCATTAATTTATAATTTTTATTATACACTATTGATGATTATTTATAACGGGTTTACGTAAAAATATTAATCTAAGGTTATTTCCTTTGTAAATAAATCATTTTTTTAACATAGTTTTGAATATAGTAAATCTATATTATCTTTAAGGAAGCTTTTTTCTTTTAAAACTTGAAAAATAGAGCTGCTAGATGAAGCTTCATAAAAATCCTTCAGTTATTAACATTTTAAAAATCAAATATCCATATAACGATTTTGATTAAGTGAAGAACAACATATTCCAGTATGTTTTGGGCACTACAGGTAAAACGTCCGGCAAATAAAGTGTCTGGTAAAGAAATGAAACTTTTTTCAATCTCGGCTAGTCTAATTTTAATTTAGCTTATCATCTTTAACGATGTACATATCAGCAATAGGGAACCGGACAACTTTTCAGCCATATAGCCATAAAAAATAATATTTTAATTAAATAAATCCTCTGGAGTACTTGAAAACGTCAAAAACATAATTTATTTAAAATTGGCGCGAAAACAGCACTTCATGTCAATTCAGATCGCGTGACGTCATTTGTGAGGTAAACAAACTACGAGCCATATTACAAGTGATCAGTGCTTGGATAAATTAAGTATTTTGTGTTTCTTAATCATCATGGACCGAAAAAGATATCGTTGGTGTGTTGTACATCGATGTGGAAATACATCAGTAACTACTCCAAATAAAATTTTCATTGATGTACCTCGAACACCAGACATACGAAAGAAATGGTTAGACCTAGCAAGACGAAAGTGCGATGGAATGTTTGTTATTTTACCAATTTACTTTTGCCAAGATCCAAGATCACTTTGATGTAAGTACTGTACCTAAAGTGTTATTACACAGCCCATAACACAAATAATCATATTTAGTGTGTACGTAATATAGGAAAATATCTTGGTAAATAATGAAACTAGTTTTAGGTTATGTTTTCTTTTGTTATTTCTATGGTTAAGATAAACAAAAAGAAGTTGAAATACTTACACAAATGTTTTCACACTTCTAAATTCAGCAGAACAAAAGTCGGAATTAGTGGCAAAGAAACTGCCGACGATTAAAATATCAACTTTTGGGAGATTTCTATTGTCGGCTTTTGTATAACCTTGTTCCATGATAAAAACTTAACAGAAGGCTTCAAGCACTTGCGACAACTTCTGTTATGACTATAGTACTTCAATTCGTAACTAATTACAATAAAATATTTTTAGAAAAATGCAAATAAATTATAGAAAAACGCGAAATAACATACAAAGCTGTGTTGTTTACTTATGGCTACTCACAAATGACGTCACGCACTGTGATTGGCGTTTGGGTTCTTACGCTGCACAGATAATTTAATTTAATTTATTAACGGATACACCATTTTACCAAAATACATTCTATAAAACTATATAACAAAATTATAAATTTTAAACAGATACATCACATAAATCACTTAAAATAATAATAAGGAAAAAAAAAACTTAACATTCCCAGGAGACAAATCCTTACAAACGTCTCAGCGCTCTCTTAAAACTAAGCAGAGTGACATCAAAACGAAAATCCATACCATTAAAGTCACTCTGCATTCTCACCAATGGAGCATGCAAGCCATAATTATTTCACTGGTACTCCAAGTAGAATAAATTAGTTGATCTTGTTCGATGAACGGTGGAAAAGTTAAGACGATTTAGAAGATAACTACAATTAATACCACCGTTCATCAGTTTGTATAGAAAACACATATCAGCATGAAGCCTTCTTTTTTGCAAAGAACATAAGTTAAGTCTAGCAAGGGCTTCATTGTAATCTGTGTGACCATCCAACAAAGGAATTTTCAACTTAAAGGCGCAGGAACGCAGAAATCTCCTCTGGACAGCCTCAAGCTCTGTAATATGTGTCGTATACTGAGGAGACCAGACCTGGCTTGCATACTCCAATATGGAGCGTACAAAACAACAATATAAAATTTTATAAACTTCACATGAAAGGTCCCTGCCAAACCTTGTCACAAAACCCAAGCTCCTATTAGCGCGTTTCACCAGCGATCTGATATGGCTGTTTAATAAAAGCTTACTGTCCAAAATTACCCCCAAATCAACCACCTCACTAACTCTCTTAAGAATCACACCATCAATGTCATAATCATAAACCACTGGATGTCTAAGTTTAGCAAAAGTAATGCAGCTACACTTCCCAATATTTAAGTCCAGACCGTTCATTTTAGACCAACAAGATAAATTATTTACGTCAGACTGCAATAAATCGCAATCTGCCGGAGTGTGAATTTCTTTAAATAATTTTAGGTCATCGGCAAACATTAGGAAGTTAGACTGACTCACAAAGTCACTTATGTCATTTACAAATAGTAAAAACAGCAGCGGTCCACAGTGAGAGCCCTGAGGAACCCCCGAAGAGACAGCAATCTCAGTCAAAATAAAGTTATTTATTTTAACACGCTGAACACGACCACTAAGAAAACTACCTAGCCACATAACAATCTTATCTCCCAAACCAAGAGCTCTCAATTTAGCCAGTAATAATGTGTGATCAACTTTGTCAAATGCCTTGGAGAAATCAGTGTAAACACTGTCAACTTGTAGTCTTTTTCCAAAGGCACCCAATAGATTGGTCACTGTGGAACGCTCCGAGCAAAAACCATGCTGTCCCTCCAAGATAATTCCCCGGCACCCCCATGACAAGGATGATGTAACTAACGAATCAAAGAGCTTGGGTATTGCTGATTGTATACAAATATCCCTGTAATTTCTTACATCACTGCGGTCTCCGGACTTAAAGATTGGAGTTATAAATGAACTCTTCCAGAAATTTGGAAAAATTCCTTGCTTTAAGGAGGCATTGAATAATAGGCACAATGGCTTGCTCAACGTAAAAACTCACTTTTTTAAGAGCAAAGATGGTACTCCATCTGGGCCACAGGAAAGCTTAGATTTGCAACCAAGTATACCATTAAATATAGATTGAAGATCAATATTAATTTCTTGCAAATTAATGTTATTATCAAGAGATGAGTAATAATCGGGGATCTGCAGCTGGGCATCTGCATACACAGATGAAAAAAACTCGGCAAAAAGATTAACAGTCTCAGCACCACCACTACCAGTAGTGTTGTCCAGAAACATGACTGCTGGGTAGCCCCTAGACTGTCTTGAATTATTAACATGTCTCCAAAACAAAACCGGGTCAGTATTAATGTCATTTTGTATCTTTAAAATATAATTACTATAACACTCCTCTTTTAACTGATTACAACTAGCTCTTAAATTAGAAAACACAATATAATCACTATGTAGTTTGGTTTGCATATACTTTTTATGGGCTATTTTCTTATCAAAAACCAGTGCCTGAAGTTCCCTGGTAAACCAAGCTGGAAGGTTGGAACTTTTAAATCTCTTAATTGGTGCACAAACATTAATAAAATCGAACAGAACAGAATAGAACTGCTCTGTAGCAATATTGACATCAGATCGATCCAGCATGGTATCCCAGTCAACACCAGCCAGCAAATCGTTAAGGAGAGTATAATCACAGTTCTTGAAGTCAAGATAGTACACATCATGCTTTAAGTTTTCCTGCATATAATTTACAGGAATAGTAACAATGTATGCTGCATGGTGGGCCGTAACATTAAGAAGCAAATCCACAGCAGTTACAACTTTCACATCTAATTGGTTAGAAAACACAAGATCCAAAAATACACCGTTAGAGTTGGGAATGCTGTTAATCTGCAACATGTAAAGGTATGCCACGATGTTACATAACACATTTGCACAGCTAGCAGGAGGACAATGCACATCTATTTCCTGATTCATTTCACTCCAGGTTGCCTCTGGTAGATTATAATCACCCACCAAAATCAATTGCGCATTACTATCCATCTCAGCAAGGTGAACTGCAGACTCGGCATGGTGGATATAAGCTTCTGGGGATGAGTTGGGAGGCAAAGTAAACTACACCAAGAATATATTTGGCAGGACCACAAACAACCTTTACAAATAACTGTTCCACATCAACATGGAGTATCGGCAAGCGTACAGATTTAAATTTTTTATGCACTGTAAGAAGAACACTACCACCGAGGGATTTAACACTATTATGTATGTTACGATCAGTGCGATAAACATTGTAGTTACTTAACTGCAATTCAGAATCTTTAATACTGTCGCACAGCCATGTTTCCACTAAAAATAGTATATCATAAACTGAACTTGCTGCACTTTTGGAAAACTCCAATAGCTTTGTTTTCATACCGCCAACATTTTGAAAATAACAATTTAGTTGGCTTGGTCCAGATTTTCCACGTTTTTTGACAAACGGGTAGGAGCCTGATCAGTGTTGTGTTGTATCCGGACTATATGAGGAGTACCATTCTTGTAACGTATAACAATATTGTTTTCGCCATTTTCCCTTCGCTGTTTTAATTCCTCATTTAATCTTTTATACTGTTTTTGCTGCGATGGTGTAAAATCAGCATTAAGTCTTATATTAGTACCACTAAGCATTCTTTTAAGCCTAAGGCATTCCTTTACCTTCAGTTCGTCTGGAAAAACCACCTTCATGGGTCTTGGTTTATTGGCAACCTTCTTACCAACCTTAATGACTTTAAATTCTGTTGGCACATTAATATCAAGTTTTTCCAAAATGTTAGTTACTTCTTGTTTATCGTGACTGACTCTCACAGTCGACTCATTAGAGTTACTTTCTTCGGCATTATAAACCATAATGTTTCTTGCCCTCGAGTGTCTGTCCTGCATCTCCGAGACAATATCAACATTCAAACCATCATCAGCCACCCCGAATGATCCCGGGGCAATGGAAGTACCAGTGGCTCTTTCACCAATGGTCTCCCGAAGCTTACAAACATCATTCTGCAGCTCAGCCACCTTAGTCTCTAAAAACTCGATCTTTGCATCCTTGGTACGCAGATTTTCTTTGATCTCGGAGAGTGTAGATCGATGATTTTTTTTTGTTCAAAAAGAAGATCGAAGATACAAGAAATCACAGAGAGAACATCTTTATTAGTAGAATTCGGCTTTTTAAGTAAACTGGAAATTTGATCTTTTAACTTAACCTCACTCATTTCCGTGGGTACTTCTGTGTTTACTCTCGGCACATTTGAAACAAAAGATTCACAGTATTTCTCCGTTTCCTTATCGTTGGCGGACCTTAAATCGAAGGATGAGCTACCACGATTGTCAGTAACTGCACCACTAACAACCCCGAAAGACAGTCGCTTAACCTCACTCTTTGAACATAGTTTACATTCCCAATTATGGGATTTAGTTTTCTTATGCAAAGCACAAACTTTGTCATATTCCGATTTTGAAAGACCCGAGCATCCTTTATGCACCCAAGAGCAGCAGGAAGAACACTCTATTGAGGCTTGATTGCATTTAATGTCACGATCACAATAACAACAAATACACACATCCGCCATGTTTTTTTGACATTACGCAACTTTATTTATTGATTTAAAAATATAAATCATTATTTCTTAAAAAAAAATATTGTGTGATATTGTTGTATAACAAACTTTATTTTAAAACACATCTTAGATTTTTTTTCGATTACTGTCCGGTACCCTATTATTTGGTAAGTTTATAAAATATTCTAATCTACAGGTGAAAATTAGTACATACGCTATTTTTATTTTAAAGAATCAAAAATAAAGTTTCATTTTTCAAGAGAAAAAAGGTGAATGTACCTCTGATGCCAAACCAGCCCAACCCATACATATAGCATACCCTGAATCCCAACTGGAGCAAAATAGTAAAAAAAATAACCGGACTAACAGGTGATATTTGAGTTCTATGGTCCGGGGTCAATGATCCGGGTGGGTGCACGAGACTCCAGCTCAGGCGGCAAACCATATAACGGCCAGTGGGAACTTTCACTCTCATAGGTAGATGATCCATGCTGGTATTTGGATTATTGCGATTTTGACGAGGATGCGGTATGTTTTATTACGAAAAATAGGACTTAATACGATTACGTATCAAGAAAAAAAACGTGATAATAAATTTAAGATAACTCTCATTAGGATAGTTAAACATATATGTATTGTTTATTAAATTAATCTGAGTTTACAGCAAAATTAAATAGTTATTCTAAAAAATAACCATTTAAATTCTTCACTAGAACTAGCTAACTTTTTAAAAGGAAAGAGAACCACCAATTTAAACTTCTGTTGAGTATTCTGACATTTTATTAAAAAAATGTACCATTATCAGTCTCTAATCCCTAGCCCACGACAACAATATTGTAATTTACTTGTGTGCCACTACTTTTTATATCTACAAATCTAACAAATTTTCTAGGAGAATATAACATATCATTAGTTGGAGGTATTTTTGAAAATTGTATAAATTTTGCTATTTTATTCAATAAATATTTGATTTAGATATGAGACACCAGATTGTTATTCTATTTATTATGAACGCTTTTTTCTAAACTTTCATATCCTAAATTTCTTGCAATATCTATACATATAATAAAACTGTAGAAATGTATATGTTTGTGCGCGCATCACATCAAAACTACTGATCCTATTCGAATGCGGTTTTCAAAGACGTATTTGTTTTCTTTCAACTTAACATCTGGTGTATAAAACTTTCTCCCCCCCCCTTTAACGGGGTGAGGAAAGAAATTTTTATACAAAAATCAACACGCCACGCGAACGACGTCGCGGGTACATCGAAATAGAACCCAAAAATGTGGTTACATTTTTTTGTCTGTCTGTCTGTATGTTTGTTCGCGCATCACATGAAAACCACTGATCCGATTCGAATGCGGTTTTCACAGATGTATTTGTATTCTTTCAACTTAACATCTGGTGTATAAAAATTTATCTCCCATTCCTTAAATGGGGTGGAGTAAGAAATTTTTATACAACAATCACACGCCACGCGAACGACGTTGCGAGTACAACTAGTTATTCAATAAATGTTTATATTCAGATCCAAAGTTCACAGTTGTCCATAAAAATTACGTAAATTTCCAATAATTGTTTAGATCCTCTATGAGGAAATTACATGTATTATTACAGTTTAAAATTCCAGTGTGTTGTCAAATAACGGACATCTTACTCAAGTTTCACTTTCATAGGTTGACGAACGTTAGATTAGAAGCACACCTATTTCTGTTACCAATTACAAACTTGGTAGTGATTGGTGTGAAGATGATTCGGTACTTAAAAACAAAAAAATCTAGCGGCTGATCTCCAAACGTACTGTGCCGTAAACCATAATTAAAAGAGCGGTACTTTTTTATTTATTGACAAGTTTGGTCTAGTGACACTGAGTGACTCAAGAAAGGAGATGATGCGGATATTATAAACAACTCTGATTCTATACAGGGTGAAACATATCTATAAAAAAAAATTCAGTTAAAAAAGTTACTAAAATTGTATCACATGTATTCTAGCTGCTAGTAAATATTGTATTATTATATCTGTTAATGTAGTAAATAATAAATGCCTAAATAAACTAATTAATAATAAATTTGATAATGGATTCAGAAAAAAAAACAAGATAATACACGACCAGAAATGAACATAAAAAAATATTTTAAAGGTTTTTATTTCGATAGACTTTTCATTCAACTGTACAAAAAAATTATAAATAATACGGTACTTTTAGATATTTTTTTCTAATCTACCTTTTTCTACCTAACTACACCCATACAGATATTTCAATAATATCCATTCATCTGCCTACCTGCACCTATAATTATCGAGAAATTGTATGTACTCATATCATTTATATCAACATTACTCTGCCTAAGGAACTGAATAGACAAAGTATGTAAACGTTGGTCCACTGACCTACTGACAACAACAAATCGGCTATTTTTAAGTTCCAATGAATTTTTTGGATGATCAGGTTCGTTCACCTCTATAGAACGACAGAGACGGCTCTAAAACTACCACAATATTTTAATTATTAATTAAAAAAACCGATCCAGGTCAACAAATTTTCAAAGAATTAACAACCCAATAATATTGAAAAAATATCTTTATTGCTCTTCTTTAACTCTTATTATTCTGTATTCTCACTATTAGTTTTTCTTATTAAACTAAAATATATTTTTCTTAATATTAGTTCTCTTTGGTGGTACCTCCACCATTGGTCCATCCATTAACTTTTCCCTTATTGCCCATCTTAAATCTAAATGATTATTTTCTCCTGGAAACTTAATAGTTTTCCATGTCTTTTGATATTGATGGTATAAGGCTACAGGGTCTGATTTACTAGGTTTTATTTGAATGGTAGGTCTAAGAACTAAAAAATATAAAATAATCATCTTTTACAAATAGCCAATAAAAATAACTAGTTCAAAGTTAACATTATCAATTCACAATGATATTGAAATAGATAATAATAAGTCTAAATAAAACTGTAAATAAATTGTTTTAATACGTGTAATAATTAAATAAAAAATAAGTCTTTGGATTACAAGTCTAAGGTGTGCAAAGTAAATTTTAATAATATTAATAATAATAATTAATTCAACCTTTTCTATTTAAATATCAAGAATGGGATTCCCGATCCCTGGTTTGCATTATAAATTATAATAAGACAATTTATAATCGGTATTTATCCTCATACCATTATGCAATTGCAGTAACTTTTTCTTGAACAAATATACGCCTTGTGTTATGTAAGGATAGATTACAATGTAGGCACAGGTATTCCCAGTTTAAGAAATACATTATTTTCTAGATTTATTGATATATTATTTATCTTTATGGAATGGGTCATGATTATAATCACAATGATTTTATATTAATTTAAATCATTTGCTTTAAAAGGTGAGAGATAACAATCACATAAATATTATCTTTGCATAATTAGAGAACATTTTTAACAATAGTATTAATTTTATAAAAATAATTGGAAAAAGATATCCCACCAAAAACATTTTCATGTAAAATGTTGCCAAGACGAGCCCATATGACTCGCACTGTCAAAAAGTTATCAGATCTCATGTAGAGCCAAGCTTCTAACACTACACGCCCTAACTCTACAAGGCCTAACTTCACAAACTCTACACCTTAGTCAAAATATGTGGCTTGGCCATTTCGCTACATTCACATCGGCGTAAGGTGAAAAATCAATTCACTGTTCATTACTTTTGTGTTATACAATAGTTCTTGTAGTAACGAACGGCCAAGCCACATATTTTGACTAAGGTGTAGAGTTTGTGAAGTTAGGCCTTGTAGAGTTAGGGCGTGTAGTGTTAGAAGCTTGGCTCTACATGAGATCTGATAACTTTTTGACAGTGCGAGTCATATGGGCTCGTCTTGGCAACATTTTACATGAAAATGTTTTTGGTGGGATTTCATTTCTTTTTGTAAGTTGTTTGTAACAATTTTTTTTTATTTATGTCTAAGACAATCGACAATCAACAAAACAAGACAATCGACGCGCTCGCTGTCAAGGACAATTTTTTTTTATTTTTAGCTACTGTGTGGACGTAAGAGGCAGGAGACGTTCTCGCACACTTCTATTCATTCATATTTATATGATCTGATCTGAAGTATATGTCTCTCAATATATGTCGATATGTCTCAATATATGTCGATTAAATTATTTTTTTTTTTTTTTTTTTTTTTTTAACAAGGAGTACTTATACATATATATATATATCTGGGGGCACCAAGTTTTAGATTAGATTATTAGATTAGACCTCTAGCGTCATCAAAATTTAATTTAAAATTACAGGTCTCATACAAACCCCCATCCCCTAGTTTAAGGGGTTGGGGGATGAAAGTTACAAGTTTTATAATTTTTTTGTTGTTTGTGTGCTAATACTAGCTTACATCCAAAATTTCAGCTTTCTAGGACATTAGGAAATACCTTAATAATTTTGATGATCATCAGTGAGTCAGTGACGAAATCAGCGTTTTTTAGATATAAATAAAATCTGAAGTATAAAAGCTAATGTAATTAAAACTTAATATGTTCAATAAGTCCGCTATTGACAATATATCCCGAAAATTTTGTTGATCTAGCATAATCCAAACCCAAGTTATGAGGGTTCAAAAAAACGACGAAGCGCTTCGAGAAAAGGTAGGTAGTGCCCGTGCGCTTCGCTTGGCTCGTCTTGGCGGGGGCACTACCGTGCCCCCAGATCACGGTATAATAAAATCCTACGGTATATATAGAGAGATTTTGGAAAATAAATCCCAAAACAAGTTCGTTTTAATAAAGTATTCGACTATTTCAATTAAGAAAATATGAAAAGCTGAATTCTTAAAAACCCATAATATATGTAATAAATACACTGGCCCGCAAAATTAACCGGACATCGAAAATTTGGTTCAAATTCAATCCTTAATAACTTTTTTGTATTGCATCGATTTTGATAATTTTTTGCCGAAGTTTAGGCCATTTTATGATCATCAAGTTGATTTTTACTCTAAACTTTTAAACACCCTGTGGAAAAAATTGATAACCGAATAATGATTCTGTTTGCTGCATTTTCAAGTCACATCTTTTCTTAACAACTTGTTTTTTTATTCATTTCGATATCTGTATCCTTAAAGAAAAAGAACTGGTTAAAGGAAACAATGCAATAATGCTTTATTATCAAGAATTTGTTTTTAAAAATAGTGCAAAATTGGCTGTTATGTCTTCAAGTCCTTTGAGAGCGAACAACCTCTGCTCCAGCTTTGGTAAGAAGACTGGCAGATGTTCACGGTACCTTGGTTTCACCTGATACCTCCCGTACACAGAAGGTTAGTGGATCAGAATTTAACATCTCGTGTACCTGCTACAGGTCCTCTATTAGATGCGGGTCATCGAAGGCAGGGCCTGGAGTTTGCTCGAAACCATACAGATTGGGACTTGGACGAATGGCGAAATGTTCTTTTTACAGACGACTCTCGGTTTACGTGATATTCACCTGACGGACGTTAAAGAGTATGGAGAAGGCACGAAGAAAGATACTCTCGATGTTGTATCTCTCCTAGAGTGCAATTTGGTGGCGGAGGGGTGATGGTGTGGGGCGGCATTTCACTCGAAGCCCGTACAGACCTTGTTACACTTTAAGGGGCTATTAACGCCGATAGATACATTAGGGAGTGCTTAGCAGAACATGTGGTGCCTTATAAGCAGTTTATAGGAGAAAATTTTATCTTGATGCAAGACAATGCTCGACCGCACATAGCACAAATAACTAAGCAATATTTAATCGACGTTGACGTTCATGAATTGGACTGGCCCCCAAGAAGTCCAGACCTCAACCCTATTAAACACTTATGGGAAGAAGAGTTAGGCAGAACTACGGCGAGTTTCAAACTTTAACTGCGTTAGAAGCACTGACAAACGAGTGGCAATAAATACCCAAAGATGCGATTGCTTCTTTAATTGAATCTATGCCCCACAGAATGAGAGCCGTTATTCATGCTCGTGGAGAAAATACCCGATTTTAGAAAAAATTAATAAATCTTAATACCGCCGTTATCCATGTTATTTTTTAATTCTTTTGTTGCTAATAAAACATAATTGCATTTTTTTCTTAAAGCCAGTGCTTTTTCTTTAAGGATACGGATATCAAAATGAATAAAAAAACAAGTTGTTAAGAAAAGATGCGGCTTGAAAATGCAGCAAAAAGAATCATTATTCGGTTTTCAATTTTTTCCACAGGGTGTTTAAAAGTTTAGAGTAAAAATCAACTTTTTATTAACCCCTGTATAACAACAAATCCGTTGGAAATTTTTGTAGCTTCGATATGAAAAAAAAAATGATGATCATAAAATGGCCTAAATCTCGGCAAAAAATTATCAAAATCGATGCAATACAAAAAAGTTATTAAGGATTGAATATAAACCAAATTTTCGATGTCCGGTTAATTTTGCGGGCCAGTGTATTAATATTCTCTTAAATCAATTTTCTATAACTTTTACACTAAATATAGACAAAGATATATCAACTACTATAGAACTTTAAGCAAAATATTTTAAATATTTGAGAGACCAAAAAACAGAAATATCACTCAAATATTAGTAACATTTAATATATAAATAAAATAAATACAATAAATCTGATATTAATATTCAAAATTTCTACCTTGGGTTTTCGATTTTTTAAACTTCGTACTTGTAGTAACTGTAGATGCTTGACTTTGTTTTGAATTCGCTCTTATATTACTTTTCGTCTCGGATGATTCTGTTTCTAATTCAATTTTAGAATTATCAGTGTTTTGTTTGCTTCTGTCAGAACTTAAACTCAATTTAGTTTCTATTATTTTATCGTCAGTTTGGTTACTCTTGGTCTCTTCATTGTTTTTTCTAAGATGTGTACAATGGTTGTGATCAGAATTTTTCTTTTTAGCCTGGGTTATATGAACAGCAATTTGTGGTTGTAAGTTTTCATGTTTACCAACAATTTTACCCTTAAAAGCTTCTGTAGGTGAATTGTGAAGTGTCTCAAAAATATCAAATTTAGATGGCGATTTTACTCTTTTATGCTTATTTATGTCACTGCAGGAATTTTGTAAATAATTATTTGGTGTAGTACAATTATTACGTTCCAAATATTTACGGCGTCTATATTCATACTTGATAATTTTCTTAAGATCTAAAACAATACAATACAGATATCAAGTAAACATATATTATAAACACTTCGGTGTCTAATTTGTTACTGCTGGAACAGTTTTCATAACATTAAATGTAAAATGTTAACCTACTGCATGTGAATAAAGTATTGTTAAATTTGGGGTTTTAAACATTACAATTTAAAATTATAGGTACATCAATACTACTAAAGTTTGTTTTGTATGCAAGGAGTAAGTAAAAGTAAGTAAAAACTTTATTTAAAATAGGATACCCTAATAGAAACATAAAAAATGGAATATTTTAAAAGCATTAAAAGTACAATAAAAATTATTAAACATATAGTAGTAAATAACAATACAAAGAATTTAAATAGTCAAAATATACCTACAATAAGGAGTAAAATAAAATAATGATTAAGAAAAGTTATAAAAATGTCATAATTAAAACACAGTTAAAAGAAAATAACACAATTTAAAAAATAACACAATGACCATGCAATAATACACCACGCAAAGCAATTACTTATTGCAACACTTAATATTTTCTAAGAGCTTATATCTAAAACTATAAATTGAGGAGCAACTTTTAATATAAAAAGGAAGTTTATTGTAACTATTAAAACCTTTAAAGAAAAGACAACTAATGGTAGATTTTTTATTAGTTTTGGAAATATAAATATTGTTGTTGTTTCTTGTAGGATAACTATGAATACTTATGTTGAAAGTAATGAACTCTTTAAAATACGGAAGTGAAAGATTGTTAATTATTTTGTAAATGAAAATCAATGTTAAATGGTAAAATCTCTGTTAAATAGAAAGTCATTGTAGTGAGTTTATCATTAAAGGTATAGGCGTAAGTCTGTTACATTTGAGGATAACTCTCATACATCTGTTTTGCAGTTTTTGAAGTTGTGCTGTTTGATTAAGGTTAAATAAGTAAATCATTCATGTGCAATCATCAAAATAAGGTTGTATGATTGACTGATATACCAAAGTTAAGTCGACAAGTGTTTAGATAATCTAGAAAAAAGTATCATTTTTTTGTGTATATCTTCTTAACCATGTAGTCACAGTGCTCATTAAATGAGAGCTTTGGTTTGATCTACTGCTACCTTAACTCCTGGTACTTTTATCAATTTACTTTTTACTCTTAACATCTTCAGAGTGCAAAATAACTTTGATGGGTCGAATTTTATTAACAATTTTAAACTGGTCTTGTTAATGTTGTCATCCTCCAAAATATTTTGCACAACTTGTTTGTCTTCTGAGATACGTTCATTTTGTGTTGGCTTATGAAATTCGTTAACGTTAAAAATGATCAGGTTTAAAGCTCTACTTTGTCTATCTAACATCTCAGAAATGACATTTTCCATATTGTTAGTCATATCCTTTGAATCTTCAGTGGTATTTTGTTGTACAGAATTATTTTATTAATGCAATCCTCAAGTTCACTTACCTCTTTAAGGAGTGCTGTTACTTTGTAAAAGCCACCTTCACAAAAGAATTTAAATTTCCTCTTGGTTTTCAGTTGCAAACATTTAATTTCCGCCACAGTTAGACTTCCACAATTAGAACAGAGTAATGATTTGTAGCTATCGCACGAAAATAATTGTGAACTTTCAAAAGATTCTTTACACTTTACACAGTTGTTGATACAGTTTGGAAAGAGAAGAACAATGTATACTATTCTACATAAAAGCATTTCTTAATGCTTTTCTGAGTGATAATGCAGATTTATTGAATTTTATAATTTAAGTATGAACACTTACCTGTTATAAATTCTTTTAACTGTTCTGCATTTATATTAGTATAACCCAGTTCATTTAAATATAATAAAACTTCTCTAGGATCGATTTTTTGAGACATTTTTAAACACATTTAAATTTTTATAACGTTTCTTCCATTTAACCTGGTATGGTATCAATCAGATCATAAAACAGAAAATCCCATTACAAACTGTCAGCTGACAGCACTTCTTTTTAATTTTATTGGACTTAATCTATACAAGCTATACAGCTAAACAATTTATATTTTATATAAATATTAACGCTAATTTTAATTTAACGCATTATATTAGTAACATTAATAAAAATAATTTTTTTTATTTTAAATGGCATATCCTTTTCAGTCCAAACTTTTAAATTGTGGTTACTATTTGTTCTGTTCAGTACAGACATTCTCTTGGTGTTGCTGTTTTATGGCAGACATCCTGAAGAAATGTCAAGTGTCAATTGTGAATTATATATTTTGATAATCATAATATCATAATACTCATTTTAATAACACTAAATTGTGTATATTTATAATAAGTGTAATATGGATAAGTACGAAGTCATTGGTACGCTAGGAGAAGGTTCTTTTGGCCGAGTTTATAAAGCAAAGCAGTTATCCACAGGGTCATTTGTGGCTTTAAAAGTTATTAGCAAGGTGTGTAAAACAGTTTTATTTTAATTTGTAACTAAAATCGTATATTTATTTTACATACAATTTTATGTTTAATAAACCTCAATTCATTAACAAACCATATATCCGATCTAGCCCTTTTTTTATATATTTACGTTCGTTTTTACAAAGAATTAAACATTTTTAAACTTTTTTCAAAAATGTCATTTTCGGAAAATTTTGTATTCTGTTTCTGTATTCTTAAAGTAAGTTCGATGCCTTGTTTCATAACTGTTATTTTCCCATATATCTAACTCTGCTTTTTAAATATTTTGGTAAAAACTATTCTTTGTTTTATATACACAAAGCCAATAACAGTAACTGCAGTGGTGTCTAAATATTTCATTTAAGAATCGTTCGCATTGTCCTATTTTTAATTTTTGCAGTTTTGAAATTTCATCACTAATTAAAACAACAGCGACATAATGCCTAAAATTTAGCGCAATAATTGCCTTATACACAGTTATACAAATATACATAGTTATATAATTATGTAACGTTTATTTATTTTTACAGTTTATTATTTAATTTATTTATACAACTAATACACTTAATTTATGTTATAACACAATTTATTTACAATATACTAATTTATATGAACACTGAATACTGATTTATATAAACACTTATTTACTTAGATTCAACTCAAAACTCAACTAACTAACTTTCAAAATAAAAGTCTATTTATATGCGCTTCGAACAATGAAGAAACATCTCGATATCTCGCGTAAGGGCAGAGATTCTTCCAGTCGTATGTGGAATCTTCGATATGGTTCAATAGAACATTCTACGGCGTCGCCCGCCGGTGGGACTCGCCCATATGGCCAACCAGGACAGAGCCGGAGTCGCATTACATTGCCCCCTCCTTAAGAGATAGTTTCTCCTGGAACTAGAGCTGGATGGGAGTGATTGTATCTGCAGTCGGATCCTCTTCTACAATTTCCAGTTGTATAAAAAAAACAGGGGACGGTCTTCGTTGTAAACTGGACACTGGGCGAATGGCTGCAAACCAATACTTGGACTTCGGTATCTTGAAAGATTACTTCCACCATGTTTCGAATGACCCTCCAGTCTAACTCCTTACACTCGATCTTTGGCATTGCTATATTCTGTATATTGGACTCCAGTACGTGTTCCCTCAGGCTAAGTAAAGATTCCCATACATCTTGATAAGTGGGTCGGTCGTGATAGGTGTTCTTTGTCACTAGACAGAAGAGGTAACGTGATCCATCTTGGAGTCTCAAAGCTTTTCCGGGGGCTGGCAATTGGCTTTGCAGTTCTGATAGTCGACCAAACTTTTTTCGGAAAACGGACGCTAATCCTCGGGCGTCGCTGATACTGGCAGGAATATTATGGACCAACGAGCAGTCATCTGGAAGCGTGAACAGGTCTTGATGTTTCTCAATGGTTACGCCAAATCTTGCTTTCCCGGTACCCCCATAAGCACCCATAAACTCATCGAAGGCAAAATCAGGAGTCTCTTGGAGTCGATTTACATCTTCTTCTTGGTTATGATCTCCTTCAAACGGTGCCAGCCGGTTTCCATGTACCACTTTCGGTTTTCCATTTGGAATCTTACTTATTCGGTATATGACATCATTGATTCTTTTCTTAACGATGTATGGACCTTCCCAAGACGTTTGTAGCTTCGGCGAGTAACCCTTCTGTCTTCTTGGGTTATGAAGCCAGACTTTGTCTCCTTCTTCGAAACATCCTTCCGTGGCTTGAGTATCATACCGTTTCTTCATTCTATCACTGGCAATTTGAATATGTGAGCGAACCAGTTCATGCATATCGTCCATTTTCCTTCGTAACTGGATCACATAATCTTCTCCAGCTATATCTTCTCCAGGTCGGCATCCAAACTCAAGGTCGCATGGTAGCCTCATCTCTCGTCCGAACAAGACCTTTGCTGGTGTTTGGCCTGTTGTTTCATTGACTGCGGATCGGTAAGCCATCGCGAAGAGCGAAAGGTATTGATCCCAGTCCCGCTGGTGGTTGGACACTACTTTGGACAGATACTTTCCAATGGTCTTATTCATTCTTTCTACCATTCCATCTGATTGTGGATGTAACGCTGTAGTTCTTGTTTTCTTCATTCCTAGAGTATCGCAAATTCCTTGGAAAAGCTGGCTTTCGAAATTTCTACCTTGGTCACTATGGATCTCCAAGGGTACTCCAAATCAACTGATAAACTCTCTTATTAAGACATCTGCAACAGTTGTGGCCTCTTGATTTGGAATGGCGTAGACTTCTACCCACTTCGTGAAATAATCCATAACCACCAACATGTACTTATTTCCATTCTCAGTCGTCGGAAATGGTCCAGCAATGTCTAAAGCAATCCTCTCGAATGGGCTACCGACGTTGTATTGTTTCATAGGAGCTTTCCTTTTCCGCTGCGGTCCATTACTCGCAGCACAGATGGTACACTTCTTACACCAGCTCTTCACATCATCGGAACTATTCATCCAATAAAACCTTTCCCGTACTCGTTGAAGGGTTTTCTTAACACCGAGATGACCTCCTGATGGACTGTCATGTAACTGTCGGAGTACTTCAGCCACTCTAGTTTTTGGAATAACTAACTGCTTTCTGATTTCTGAACCATCATCATTCTCGAGTACTCGTTTTAATAAGTCTTCTTCCAGGATGAAAGAGTTCCACTGAGCCCAATAGGATTTAAGTACTGGACAGAATTTTGACACTTCTTGCCAAGTAGGTCGTCGATCTTCTCTCTTCCATTGGCGCATTTTCTTTAAAACAGGATCATTTTCTTGTTCCTCTCTAATTTTAGTCGGTGCCCAGTAATCGTTAACTACAGTTCGTAGTATAGCAGTTTCTTTGGATTCTGTCTTGTTGCAATGGGAGCAATCTGCTGGGCACGGTCTTCTGGAAAGAGAATCGGCGTTTCTATGGCTTACTCCAGCTCGATGTTCGATCCTAAAGTCGTACTCTTGTAACCGTTCGATCCACCTGGCAATTTGACCTTCAGGGTGCTTGAATTGCATTAACCATTTAAGGGCTGCATGATCGGTCCGGATTAAAAATTTTCTTCCATAAAGGTATTGATAGAAATGTTCCACGGACTTCACAACTGCCAGAAGTTCTCTTCTCGTAACGCAGTAATTCCGCTCAGGTTTAGAGAGCACTTTACTAAAATACCCCAGAACCCTTTCTTGCCCATCTTGAATCTGAGAAAGAACTCCTCCAATTCCTACATTACTGGCATCGGTATCTAAAATAAATTCCCCCTCTGGTTGTGGGTAGCCCAGTATCGGTGCTGTTGTTAAATGCTTCTTTAGAGTTTCAAAGGCCGTTTGACAGTGGTCATCCCAGCAGAATTCTCTTGCTTCTTCAGTAAGTCGTGTTAATGGCTTAGCAATATCTGCAAACTTCCTTATGAACCTTCGATAGTACGTGCATAACCCAAGAAAACTTCTTACTTGATGTTTATCGGTTGGTTGTGGCCAATGCTTGATGGAAGCAACTTTGTCGTTATCTACAGCCACGCCTTCCTTGCTGACAACATGACCCAGGTACTTAACTTTATTTTGGAATAACTGACATTTCTTGGGGTTCAACATCAGTTGGGCAGCTTGAAGTCTTTTAAAAACATTGTCTAAGTTCTTTAGATGATCTTCAAATGTCTCTCCCAAGACTATGATGTCGTCTAAATAGACCAGACATGTCTTCCAAGATAACCCTCTCAATACATTTTCCATAAGCCTTTCAAATGTCGCTGGAGCATTACATAGTCCGAATGGCATAACATTAAATTGCCATAGTCCGGAACCGGTGGTAAAGGCTGTCTTTTCCTTGTCTACTGGGTCCATTTCTACCTGCCAGTAGCCAGATTTCAAGTCTAAGGTAGAGAATAATTTACTTCCAGCCAAAGTGTCCAAGGTGTCGTCGATTCGAGGCAGAGGATAACTGTCCTTTTTGGTAACATTGTTCAACTGACGGTAGTCTACACAGAACCTAGTAGTTCCATCCTTTTTCTTAACCAAGACTACCGGAGAGACCCATGGGCTGGTAGAAGGTTCTATCACCCCGTCTTCCTCCATTTCTCGAACAATCCTTTCAGCTTCCTTTCTCTTTGCCTGCGGTAATCTTCTAGCTGTTTGACGAATTGGCTTGGCATCCCCTGTGTCAATTTTATGCTTCACTGTAGAGGTTCTTCCTGTCTTACCTCCTTTTGGCACAAAAATGTTCCGATATTGATGGAGAAAGTCTTTAACTCTTCTTTTCTCTATTCGATTCAGAGATGGACCAGCAACTGCCACCATGTGTTCGAACTTGTCGTTGGAATTATCCGAAGTGGCCGTCTGACGAATTATGGACGATACTGGTACACAGGTTCCAATTCTGGTATCTTTCTTGATTGTAATAGGGTGATCATTGATGTTTATAATTCGTACCGGAATTTCTCTAGCAGAAGTGACCAATCCTTTTCCGATCAAAATTCCTCGACCGACGTCTTCATCATGGTTCAAAGGTTCCATCATGGCAGGTGTTCCTGCATCAACAGTTCCCTGAAGACGTGCCACTACGATAGTTTCACTTCTACCAGGTATCACAGTATCCTCTTCTAGAGCTGCTGGCACGGTTCTGTCCTCATACGGATGAAGGAATACTTCTTCGGCACCTACTTTAATAACTCTGTTTTTGAAATCCAGCTGGAAACCATGTAAGTTCATCACGTCCATTCCTAATATCACATCTTCCTCGATATCAGCGACAATGACATAATGCGCGAACTTTTCTGTACCAATTCCTATTTGAACTTGGACTTCCCCATGGATGTTAGCTCTTTCACCTGTGGCGGTCCGCAGCCTTAGCCTTGTTGGTAGAAGTTTCTTGCTGCTACTTATAGTTGTTGGTCGTATAATGGTCCTGGTCGCTCCAGTATCTATCAACAGTGTATACTTTTTACCATTTACTTCACCATCTACATATACACTGTCATCGCGACATTTCAGAGAGGCTATGAGTATGAGAGGGTCTTTTAAAAGGTTACGGGTCGAAGCTGCCCCCTCTAGGCCGACCCGTTCTAGTTTTCCTGTGGAGTTGTTTCTCGATTTGCATTGGCCACTGGACGTTTACATGATTTGATGAAGTGTCCCATTTCGCCACAATTGTAACACACGCGGGGCCTCTTCTTTTTGTTTTCAGCAAAGTTCTTCATCATGTTAACTAATTGGTCCAATTTATTTTCGTCTTCTTCGTCTTTTACAGACCTTACTTTACTGTATCCCCCACAAGCCTTCGAAGCCGCTTCATACTCAAGCGCAGCGGACAAGACATCGACTAAAGTTTTGTGACGGGCTAAACGAAGAGTCTTGTTCATTTCAGGATCACGGAGCCCATCAAGAAATGCTTCTACTGCTAAACATTCTATCATTCCTTCATCAGCTGCAGGATAGGCAAATCTGACCAACCTGGCAATATCTACTTCATATTCCTGAAGGGTCTCTTCTCGCTTCTGTTTTCGTATCTTCAACTGTGACCGGTGCAAATTCTCCAGATGTTCATGACCATATCGCATGTTTAATCTCTTCTTAAGTTGTTCAAAGTCATCCGTCTCTTCCACCGGTATAGTCTGAAGAACGTCGCAAGCATCTCCTCTAAGAGCGATCGTGAGATTTACAGCCTTTTCTTTTTCTGACCATCCGTTCGCTCGTGCAGCTGTTTCAAACTGTTTAAGGTAATTTTCCCATGACATTTTTCCATCAAAGGTTGGGGCTTTAATGCGGACCGAACATTCACTGCTTTCCAGTTTTGGTTTTTGTTCCACTTTACAGCTTATCTTTTCTTCATCATTTTTCTCTTTTGATTCTTCCACACTAATCCTTTCTCCCTTTCCCATTTCTTCCATTTTTCGTTCAATCTCTTTTATTTTCTCCTCGAATGAAGTCATCTCATTCTTTAGAGAAGACATATCTGATGACATGGATGAAATCTCAGAAGAGACTTTATTTTCTAAAGAAGCAACTTTAGTATCCAAAGATGAAATTTCAGAAGAAACTTTATTTTCCAAAGAAGAAATTTCAGAAGAAACTTTATTTTCCAAAGAAGAAATTTCAGAAGAAATGTCTGTTTTCAGAGAAGACATATCGGTAGAAATGTCAGTTTTCAGAGAAGACATATCGGTAGAAACCTTATTTTCCAAAGAAGATATTTCAGTAGAAATATTTTTTATAGAAGACATCAATGATGAAGTATCGTCAGCAAATAAAAACTCCTCCGGGTCTAATCCTTGATCAACTATCGCTTGTCTAAGTCGCTCCACCAACTCCGACTTCTTTCCTGTAGTGTCCAATTCACGGTCTTCAAGTTCCCGACGCAAGTCTGCCACTTTTAAATCACAAAGTTTTTTCGACATTTTTCTACACTATTTATTTACACTATCCCACTTCTGACACCAATGTAACGTTTATTTATTTTTACAGTTTATTATTTAATTTATTTATACAACTAATACACTTAATTTATGTTATAACACAATTTATTTACAATATACTAATTTATATGAACACTGAATACTGATTTATATAAACACTTATTTACTTAGATTCAACTCAAAACTCAACTAACTAACTTTCAAAATAAAAGTCTATTTATATGCGCTTCGAACAATGAAGAAACATCTCGATATCTCGCGTAAGGGCAGAGATTCTTCCAGTCGTATGTGGAATCTTCGATATGGTTCAATAGAACATTCTACGGCGTCGCCCGCCGGTGGGACTCGCCCATATGGCCAACCAGGACAGAGCCGGAGTCGCATTACAATTACTTATTCTACAAAGAAAATAAACTTTTTTAAAGATTTTTTAACTATATAGTCTAAATGTGCGTTGAAATTTAATTTTTTCATTTATAGTTGTTCCCAAATACTTCATATCTTTAGTCTGTTCAATGCTTTCTCTTCTTAGTCTTCTTACGTAAATTTTAATTCTACCATTACACTTTCTAGTTATACTATATTTTGGTGTCATATGTGTAAACTACAAAATTTTGCCTAACATTATATATGGTTGAAATCAGAAAAAAATTATCCTTACGTTTCTGATATTTTTTTTTATTTATAAAAAATTAAACAAATATATTTGTTAAATTTAAACAATAGATTGTAAAATCGTGAATGCATACAACATGCTGTGAGGGTAGGCGAAAAGGTCTCTTTTATTGGTCTTTTATTAGCATCCCACTGGGCTCAGGTAAGGGGTGAAGCGAAAGACTCTTTAACCACTTTTTCTTTAATTTCAATATATATTATTTCATTTTGTTCTAAAAAAATGGACTTTTTTACCACTAAATTCATATGCAGTTGTTGCAGTATTTCTCGTTCTGTTATAGTTCTCTCAATCCGCATGTTTTTCAGTCTGTACAGCCCTATCTGTTTCCTTTGCTACCTCTTTTATCTCTTGTCTGTACCACTCATTACATATGTGGTCTTCTTTAGTTTTAAACTCCCTCACAGGCGCCACTGTGTCCACTGTCCGTATAAAGTCCTCTACAAAAACATCAGCTGTACTATGTTCCAATGCGAAAGATCTGTATTGTTCATGACAGTTTGATCATCTTACAATGTATGTAACAATCAACCCTTAGTATGGAATGATGTGTTATTTTTGGTGCGTTCATTACTCTTACCTCATATTTATCATTTGTCATTGTTGAGTCATTCAAAGTTGTATAATGTTCTGTAACTCAACCACTTTTTGCTTTAGAGAATATGAGCGGTCCAATAATCTTAGTCATCACTGTAGCATGCATTAACATCCCCGTCTATATTAAAATCTCCAAATATAGTGTTTTATGATTACTAGAACCATTGACGTATAAAAAAAGAGAGACGTCTAATAGACCATATTTCGGCGGTCATTCATTAAACTTGTTAGTAAACAAGAGGTTTGTTGATATTACACCAGAAATTTACGCGGTTGCCGCATCGTTAAGACACGGCGCTCTCCATTGATAATTCTTTTTTGGTCATGAAAATATTAAAAATACCCCTTAATATGTTTGTTCTATTTTCATGATATTGTGTTTAAATAACCCCTATTTTTTATATTTCACTTAAAAAACATTCACCCAAATCATTTTTTATTACTTTGAAGAGAAAAATTTATTTTTATATTAACCTACTCAAATATTTGAGAACGGACGTGACAATGGTGTTAAAATATCGGACAGTCCCGTCTGCGTCCGTCGTTACGAGCGAGAGTATTCATTCGCGTTGTTGCCAGGATTGGTTGAACATCGCCTACTTCATATATCTGCCGATCTTAGCTAGCGGTGTTGCCACAACTGGTTGAACTTAAATTCTGATATTTAAAGACTGACCGCCTTGGGTATATGGAATTGGCAATGCATTAGGTGTCTCTCTTTTTTTATACGTCAATGACTAGAACTTTCTAGGTATTCCTCATACACCTGAAGAATGAAGCCGTACTCGCTGATTGAGAATGATACGGTACTGTAAGAAAAGGCCCCTTAAAAATGCCACGCAATTGAATTGTCTGAAACCAAGAAATATCTGGTTTAGCCTCACTTCGTATTAGAGTATATTTTATGCACTATTTTATTTATAATAATACCACCAATTCTATAGTTTCCTGTATTACATATTTCTATTTTATAATCATTAATTCCTAGTTCATGACTATCTATATCTTCTGTGATGTGGGTTTCCACTAAGCATAAAAGTTTCACCTGTTCTTCATGTACAAGATTATAGTTTCATCCCTGTGTCTCATGTACCCCTGCACATTGAGGCACATAGATACGAGGGGTAAACCGCTGGTGAATTTTGGTGTACAAGCTTTTGGTATTAGCAGGAATTAGTGGGTATTACGGGGAATTCCCGTGTATTACACAAGTATTACTGTGTATTACTAGGAATTACCGTGTATTACGAGGAATTCGTGGGAATTTTATGGGTATTATGTGGTATTACTACTGTGTAATACAGGTATTACTTGTAAACTAGGTGCTGCGCAACTACATAAATAGCACATGCGCCAAAGAAGATAAGTGGAAAAATTTCAAAGAGACAATATTGAAAGTGGCAAGACAAACATGCGGATATAGTAGAAGTAGTAAGACCAAGAAACAAACAAGCTGGTGGAGCGAAAATATAAAGAAAGAAATAAAAGAAAAGATTGTGGAAAAATTATTTATAAAGTAGAAGTCAACAAACATATGGCATATATAAAATACAAAGAATCAAAGTTAAAGAAATGATCAAAGAGGCAAAAAAAGAGGAATGGGAAGAGTTTGCAAGAAAAATGCAGGAAAAGAGTAAAGGAAACAAGAAGCTATTTTACAGAACATTGAGAAACATGAAAAAACCTAACAGAATCAAATAAAAGATCAACAAGGCAATATCATAACAGATGAAGAAAAAATTATCGAGCGATGGCAAGAATATTTCACAGGGCTACTAAATAGTGAAAATAAAAGAGTGGTAAATGAAAAGAGAAATGGGATAGACAACATAACCGAATCAGATATAACTGGAATACAAATGGAAGAACTTGAGGAAAATTAAACTAGGTAAAGCACCAGGATGTGATCAGCTAGATGCAGAATTACTAAAATACCTAGGACCAAAAGGAAAGAATCAATTGCTGTAAATATTAGATATGGCATGCAAAATTAAAAAGATACCTTCGGAATGGAAAATCGCAACAATCTTGCCAATACATAAGAAGGGAGATACTAGGGTATGCGAAAATTATAGAGGAATATCTCTCTTATGCGCAGGACTAAAGTATACGAAATAATAATAGAAAGTCTAGTCGTTGTCAAGAAAATTGGTTGATTTGTTAATGGCAAGGAAGTGCAACCTATTGTGATGGGCAATAAACAACCAGGTAACAGGTTATGGAAAAGGGCCGGACTAAAAATTGTATATTTAGTGTAGTTACTATTATGTTATTTAAAAAGGATTGCTGTTCTAAGAAAAACAAGACTTTAATGTTATGTCGTATGTTATGTTTGTATATGGGTTTTGAAACTTTTATAAGTTTTTCCTACGTATGTTTTAGGGCAATCACTACAGTTAAGTTTGTAAACACCAGATTTTTGTGACTTATTAATTTTGGATTTGTTGTTTTTAATGTATGAGCTTAGATTATTATTCGATCTAAAAGAAACTGTTAAGTTTTAAACTTATTTATACTTATATAAATTTTTTATTTAACTTAGTTATGGATAGTATTATAACAGCCAATTCAATCATAAATTTCTCCAAATTAATACTAAATCAACCAAGAATTAATAGACATAAACTTTCACAGTCCTTTAAGTAATATTTTCATAGATAAGGTTGAAAGGGCTGTATATACCTGCTGTTTATTGCCCTTCACAATAGGGTGCACTTCCTTGCCATTAACTCTAAACCAATTATCTTGAAAAATACTATAAATTATGTAAGTTGATAGAACCAATACTAGCAGATGCACAAAGTGGATTTAGACCAGCACACAGTGTACAAGACCACAATTTTACTTTGCAAAAAATAATAGAAAAAGATATAGTCAAAAATGAAGAAATATACTTAGCATTCCTAGACATGAAAAAGGCGTTTAATATGGTGGACACTGGACAGGACAGGAATCTGGAAGAGCCTAAAGAACAAGAAAATATATCAAGAGCTGCTCAAAGTGATATATAGTCTCTATGAAAATACAAATAACCAAGTAAGAACAAAAAACAAAACATTAAAAATCTTTAAAAATAACGAAGGAGTCAGACAGGGTGGTGTATTAAGCCCACTATTGTTCATAAGCGTGATGGACGAGGTAATAAAAGCTTGCTGACCAAAAACTAAAAAATATATTGCAGGATATAGAAACATGCAAGTATGTAGTGAAAATAGAAGCATGCGTATTTATAGATGATATAGTGCTTATAGCAAGAACAGAAAGAACAAGAGAACATGATAATATGGACAGAAGAACTAAAAACAAACAACTTAAGAGTAAATACCGAGAAAACTAAAGTGATGGTAGTAACAAAAAACAAAACAAAAACAAACATTAACATTGAAGGAAATAAAATCGAACAGGTAGAAAATATACAAGTATTTAGGAATAAATTTGAATAATAAAGGGACACAAGAAGACGAGATTGGCGCCAGAATAAATTCAGCAACAAGACTATATCATGCACTATACAAAAACTTCTTGAATAGAAAAGAAATAACAACAAAAACAAATATGATCGTATATCAAACAGTGTACCAACCTGTGTTAACCTACAGAGCAGAAAACTGGGTACTCGATAAAGACAAACAAAACGACTGCAAACAAGTGAAATGAAATATTTGAGAAAAGTACTGGGTGCTAGAAGAACAGATAGAAGAAGAAACGAAGACATTAGAAAAGAATTAGAACCGAAATCACTAAAGGATAAAGTAGCAGAAAAGGAAATGAAATGGTGGGGACACATGATCAGAATGAATGAAACTAGAAAAGTGAAGAAGATATAGGAGGCGAGAAAAATAGGGAAAAATAGGAGGGGACGACCAAGAAAACATGGAACAATAGCATAAGTGAGATTCTAGAAGAAAGGGGGAAGACATGGAGAGAGGCGAAGGAACTGGCTAGAGACAGAAAAGAGTGGCGTAAATTTGTAAATTAAAAAATTAAGAGAGCTTGTACACTTCGACATCTCCGGGTATAAGAGGTTTTCGATTATGTATGTATGTATGTATCTTTGATAATGAGTGGTAATTTGCTAATTTCACTGGATGAAATCTATATTCTTAACATTTAAAAATAGGATATCAACACAAATAGGCAAGGAATTACTAATTATTATTGTGAATTACTAGGTATTACAATGGAATTAGGGGTATTGCAGAGGAATTAGTGGTATTACTGGGGAATTGGTGGTATTACAGGGGAATTACTAGGTATTACTAAGGAATTACCATTATTACACAGGTATTACTGTGTATTACTCCATGAAAGTGGAATTAGTGTACAAAATTTTACCAGCGGTTTACCCCTCGCATAGATATATTATAAATTTAAGATTTGATATCGGTACCAATTACCATATTGTGTAGGCTTATTAGTGACGATACATATTTTGAATTTAATTGTTTTATTTTAGAGAGGGCGTTCGAATAAAGAGTTAAAAGGTTTCAGAAGAGAATGTGAAATTCAAAGAGATTTACACCATCCAAATATCATTCAAATGTTAGATTCATTTGAAACAGAAAACGAGGTAATTTTTTATTGTATATATTTAAATTAATACTTAAAAACTATTTTAGATTGTAGTTATTACTGAATTTGCTCACAAAGAACTTACAATGGTCTTAGGAAAAGTTGGATACTTATCAGAAGATAAAGTACAGAAAATAGTATGGGATTTAGTATCTGCTTTATATTATTTACATTCTAATAGAGTATTACACAGGTAATAACATATAAGTATGTTATGTTTGAGTTATATTAATTATTTTCTAGGGACTTGAAGCCACAAAATATTTTATTGGATATTAATAATGTTGCTAAACTGTGTGATTTTGGTTTTGCAAGAAACATGAGTACTGGAACTCACGTTTTAACATCGATTAAAGGTAAATTATAGACACTGTTGTTTTCATCATTTACATTAAAAAGTATGTATTTTAGGAACACCTTTATATATGGCACCTGAATTGATAGATGAAAAACCTTATGATTATACTGCTGATCTATGGTCATTAGGTTGTATAATATATGAACTTCTTATGGGATCGCCTCCATTTTGTACTTCTTCAATTTTACATTTAATAAGGCTTATTAGACATGAACAAATTCAATGGCCTACGTTTTTATCGAATAATTGTATTTCATTTTTAAGAGTAAGTGTTCATTCAAAGAATATCCAATTTTTCACTCAATATTAAAAATTTCAATTCTTCGGAAAAATTAGGCTAGTTTATCTTATTTTTACTGATGATTATCGTTTTAATAGCTTTTTTAATTTATCGGATTCTTCTTCTTTTTCTTAACCTTATCCCAAGCCTAGTTAGAGTTAGCGTTAGTCTTCCCTATCATTCGTTTACACCTGTCTGTATTTAATGCATCATCTGTTTCTCCATTTTATTTCTTTCAGATGAACTTCGGTCTTCCTATCTTCCTCTTACCCCCCCCCCCCCCCAATCTCTGAATCATCAACTGTTTTAGTTACATAATTTTTATCCCTCCTATCCACATGACCAAACTCTCTCAACCTATTTTTCTGTTGTTCAGCTGTCCCACTTGCACTGCACCTTATACTCTCTCATTTCGTACTCTTCTATCTCTCCTCGATAGTCCACACATCCAACGCAACATCTTTATCTCCGCCACTTCTAACGTTCTCCCTTGCTTTTTCTTTATTGACAAGGTATCTGAGTTATACATCAACGATGGTCTTACAACTCTCTTGTTCAGTCATCCATACTGAATTCTGTGGTTCATGTCACTCTTTAACTCTCCATTCTTTCCTAGCACAGACCCACTAAACAGATATGGACTCCGAACCGTTCCCTGGTGGAGCCCCATATGCACCATTAATCCTTTCATAACCCCAATACTGCTTTTTATTTCCGTTTTTGTTCCCTCTTGCACTAATCTGACATACACTTATGGGGACTTTAACACAATTTATCCACCAACAGATTCACAAGAACTCTGCTGGAAAACGTCTAAACAGTCTAACAATGACTATTCATTCCCTTCGCAGGCGTTTGGCCTGTTAATTCGTTAATGGCCGATCGAATTGTCATTAGGAATAGTAGAATAAGTCGTTTCCAATCCCTCTGACACCACTTTTGACAGATAGTTGTTTATAGTCGGATTCATTCGTTCCACCATTTCATCAGACTGAGGGTGCACCGGTGTGGTTCTAGTTTTGTGGATACTCAATCTTTGGCATTTCCACATTCAGCTTTCGATGAGGACCATTAATGACAGCACCTGTAGTGCATTTACGACACCAATCTTTAACATCGTTAGAGCAATTTACCCAGTAAAATCTATCTCGGATCTTTTGCAGCGTTTTTGTGATACCCAGATGTCCTCCAGAACTATCATTATGAATCTGTTTTAAAATTTCTGGTACAGCATTTCTTGGGACCACTATTTGTTTCCTTGTTTCTGTGCCTTCGGAATTTTTTACAACTCTTTTAACGAGCCCTTCGTCCAAAATTAAAGAGTTCCATTGGGACCAGTATGCTTTTAAAGCAGGAGAGGCTGAAGATATCTCTCTCCACAACGGAAGACATTCCATTCTTTTCCATTCTCGAATCTTTTTCAGAACGTGATCGTTTTCTTGTTGCTCCTCCATCATACAGCTCCCGTTTTCTGGCACAACCTAAACCAAGGCGTTCTGCTCCACGTGGGTACAATGAGGACAATCAGTTCGACATGGCCTTCTGGAAAGTGCATCAGCATTACAGTCTCTTGTTCCAGGTCTGTGCTCGATTTAATTATCATCTTCCTGCAGTTTTTCGAGCCATCTTGCTATCTGTTCTTTTGAGTTTCTACAGCTAAGTAGCCACTTTAAACTGACTTGATCTGTTCTGATCAGGAATCTTCTGTCATACATATATTTATAAAAGTGCTCAATGGATTTTAAAACTGCCAACAGTTTCTACCGGGTTACACAGTAGTTCTTTTCAGTTTTCGATAAAGTTTTGCTGAAATATCCAACCACTTTTTCTTTACCATCTTGTAACTGTTACAAGACGGCTCCAATTCCCACATTGCTGGCATCGGTGTCCAGAATATTCTTACCGTCAGGAAGCGGATAAGCAAGAATAGTGGCCGACGTCAGGTGTTTTTTCAATATTTCAAACGCCTTTTACATTCCTGATCCCAACAGAGGGACTTTTCTTGTTATGTGAAACGTGTCAAGGGTTTGGCGATGTTTCCAAAATTCTTGACATATTGTCGGTAATACCGGTTCTAAAGTCCCATTTTCGTGTCCTTTCGGAGAAGAACTGTATGATCGTTCAAGTTGATGACTCGAATAGGTACCTCTTTGGCGTATCTAACAAGAGTCTTTCCCACAAGGAGTCCTTTTACAAATTCATGGTCATGGTTCTTTGGCTCTATCATGGCTAGGGCTCCATCTGGGTGCAGTCCATCTAACCGCGCTGTTCCGACACATTCGCAGCTTGCCGGAAGTTCGATATCATCGATTGGCTTAATCGAGGCATCCTCAACTTGTTTTCGATACAGGAATATTTCTTCATTACCAGTACGAAGAATACGTCGGCGAAGATCCAAATGAAAACCACAGTGGAGCATAACGTACATGCCCAGAGCAACATCTTCGTCAACATCAGCCACCAGCACCGAGTGAACAAGTGAGGTTGAATCAAACTGTAACGCCGCCTGTATCTCACCGTAGACTATCAGATTCTCCGGTAGCGGCACACAGTCTAAAACTGATAAGCAACATCTTCTGCATATTCATGGTTGGTCGGACTAGAGTTTTTGCAGCTCCAGTGTCTATTAGCATGCTAAAGTTCTTTCCATCAATGAGGCCATGTACATATAAGCTGCCCACGTGGTTTCGTAGAGTTGCCAATTTAATGGTGTGAGGGGCTTCGGGATTGTATGGGGTCGACCCGTTTTAGTTTTCCTGCTGCTGGGGAACTTCAGCAGGAGATTTTTCTTTTTGGGGGCAAGTAATTCTTATATGGCTTAGTTCTTCGCAGTTCCAGCACCTCACTGGGCGCCGTTTTTTTGGGGATGACTTCATAAACCTTTCCACTACCGCCTCGACGTCGCTGACGGAATGAACGGTATAGTCGTTGTTACCAGTGACTTCCCTTAGTTGAGCAACTAGACGTGAGGCCTCCGTCGCCGCATCGAACTCTAGAGCAATGGTCAAGGCGTCCACAAGAGACTTCGGCCGCGCCAACCGTACAGCCCGTTGCAACTCGGCGTCTCGAAGACCATCGGTAAAGGTTTGGACCGCCAGGCACTCCAGGAAATCTTCCGTTGCGTTTGGATACGCAAACCGTACCATCCTTGCCACTTCTGCCTCGAACTCCTGGATAGTTTTTCCATTTTTCTGTTCTGACTCTTCAACTGCATTCGGTATATCGGTTGTGGATGAGTTTGGCCACAACGCATCTCAAGACGAAATTTTCAGCCTTCTCCTTGGATGACCATCCATTCGCTCGGGCTGCTGCTTCGAATTGTTTCAGGTAATTTGATCTTGAAGTCTTTCCGTCGAAGATTGGGGGTTTCATCGTCGTTCGTACCTGGGTCGCCTTCCCGTTTCCTCGTCGTTCGACGTCTACGTGGTAGGTTTCTATCCGTTCTGCATCTCCATCGCCGTGGTGGATGGTTTGGTTTCGGCGACAAGCTTCCAGTTCTCGTTTAAGTACCCTATCTCGTCTCGCAAGTTGGCCACTTGCTGATTTTGCTCGTTACGAAGAGTGCACATTTCGGAGCGCAGATATTTCAATAACATCTTCAAATATATCTCTCTCATTCTCCTCGTTCAACAGATTCTGGTAATATTTCTTCTTCCTTTTATTTTCTGATACGTTTGTAAAACTCTACCTTTTTTGTTCTTAATTTGTTGGATGGCAGTTATCTTTAGCTATGTTTAATATTTCTGTTTCTCCTTTAATAAGCATCATCGTTACTTTATAAGATCGGCTTGTGTGTCTCTCCGTCCGTGTGCGCTATAACTCTTGAACGGAAGATCACAGGGTCATGAAATTTGGTATATAGAATCCTCATGTCCTGGAGAAAAAACCTTATTGATTTTGGTCCAGGTTGGCTAACCCTAAAGTGTTAAATTTTAGCGGTTTTCCGATACTCGTGTAAATTTATTTTAAGCATTATATTATTTTGGAATATTGAACATAATTCGATTTATGTGTTCAAACCCGATGGTCCTTTCTTACTTCTTACATTAAGGTTGTTACTCTTAAAGTTTAAAAAGGTCTTTTCCATTGATTAACTATTAGTGTTACTGTGATCATAACATCTCATATAATCTTATTGAATATTAAAAGAATTTCTAGTTTTTAAATTTTCAACACACTCGAATTTAATATATGCATGCTATAACCAAACGTTGTATTTCCCATATATGGTGAAGTAGCTAAAATAAATAAAATCGTTTTACAAATGGAAATACATATTGGATAATTCATACAAAGTCTACACAGATGGATCCAAAAGCCCCCTAGGGACAGGTTGTTCTGTTTTTATTAAAAATTCTAAAACTTTGTTGAAGTACAAACTTAACTCGGATGCCTCCGTATTTACAGGGGAAATCGTAGCATTGAACAAAGCCGTAGATTGGGCTCTTGATAATATTCCATCGCATTCAAATTTACTTATAATGTCAGACAGTAAATCTGCCTTGATGGCATTGTCTAACGGTTAGACTAACCCAATAAACACAATTTATCGTAACCAAAACATAGTTCGAATTCTGGAAATATTATCGCTTCTGAATAACAAGCAAGTTAATACTGTTTTTATTTGGGTTAAAGGCCATTCAGATATAACTGGGAATGAAGTAGCAGACCAAATAGCCACAGAATGGGCTATGGGTGATCAAATACTTGGTTTAACACTACAAGATGCGATAGCAGTCTGTAAGCATAATACTAGAATCCGTTGGGAAGAGGATTGGGCAAAAGTAACTGCAAACAATGCTTATGTTGTATTGTTTATACAATAAAACTCTCCCCTCTACTTCGCTTGGTGATAGGAGCCATCCCAATAGAACAATAAATACCAAGTTCATCAGATGCCGTTTTGGACACGGTGCAGTGAATTCCATACTTTATAAGATGAAACTAACACCAAATCCACAATGTGATTGTGATAATAGTTACGATGACTTTGATTATTGGATTTTTCGATGCTCCTATAATTCAGATGCTACCTCCTTTCTCATTTCTGAACTGATCAAAATAAAAAGACCATTACCCCAGAGTTACACTTCTATAATGCATAAATGCCTATAAAGTCCCTGTGTCAAAGAAGTGTTTTATGAGTTTTATGAGACATTTGTAAAATTTCATTAGCTAGCTTTGATCCCTTTGTTTTGACCCTCATGTTTATATACCTTAACAGTATCCACTACCTACCTTGTGTGTTGCCAAGTCGCTATGACCGGTAGCATTAGCGTGAAATCAGTATCCCTGTCAAATATTCCCGTGTACATCTCCTTAAAAATCCACTCAGACTCTAAGATATAGATTAGGGTTTTCTTATGTTTCTTAAGAATTGCAAAATATGGCAAAACGGGCAAGACCCAAAGCCAATAAAAATATATACTTAGTTTTTTTTTCATAGGGTTTGCTACAAAAAAATCCTGCCAAAAGAATGATTTGGGCTGAAATTCTGGATCATCCTTTTGTGAAAAATCGTATAAATATTTTAAAAAAATCTTCACCACAATCACTTACAAAACCATTATCACCAAATACTTCCTATGCTAAAGAACAACAGAGGAAGGAAAGTATGAAACATAAAATGGTGAAGTAAGTTATTTATATTATTTATTCTAGTAATGGTTTTTTAATCATCAATTTTGTAGAACCTTAACAAAAAGTAGTGAAACACCAAAACATCAAAATATAAAAACAAGTAAACAATCTCAAAATTCAGCAGCAGAACAAAAATCCACAAATCAAGATTCTGAAAATAATAATGCTATAGAAGGAGCTACAAATAAAACTCTAACTTCAGTAGAAAATATTAATATTACTGATAATTCTAAAATGACTGAAACTACTAGTCAAAAAAGTAAGGTTTTAAAAATCTTTTAGTAGGGGAGGCCGGGATGCTAAATTTGCAGTTACTCGAGCGTCGTAGAGACCTATTGGATTCGATAGTTTAGGTCTCAAAATGAAAAAAAGTCTATTACAAGTTTTATATTTTAGCGATGGGGAGAGCGTGTAAAAATTTTTAAATATGTAAAAAAAAAGAGTTGTATAGAAATACTCGAGCGCGTCAGCCATTAGTAGTATAAACGCGCTTTATATTCCTGATAACCATTATATATTAATCTGACAATTAATGTGAGGGGGTTGCCTATAACAAGGGGTTGAAAAACGAAAAAAAAAAAAGTTACTCGAGCGTGTCAGAAATTCAAAGTGTAGGCATATTAAACCCTCAAAAGTGTCGTATTAAAATGTCTGACGTTTTGGGTGTGACATATAAAAATTATTGATTTTTGAATGTGTAAAAAAAAATGTGACCTTGAAATACTCCGGCGCGTCAGATTTTTATGCAGGGGGTTCATATTGATACAATAGTACCTCTGTAGAATAATCTGACAATTATATTAAGGGATATCGTTATTCTGACCATTTTTAACGAAATTGAACAACAACAACATATTCGCATTTACATATAAAATAGTTATAATTTATTCATATATAAAATTAAAAATAAGTCATTACAAATAAAAACCCGTATGTATAATTGACGTGTGAAATATAAATGTTAATCTTCATCTTCGCTGGATGATTCATCTTCGTACTTTGTTTCTGCTTCTCCAACTTCCTGGACGTCCTCGTCATCTCGTGGTTCTGTAACCATGAATGGTTATGGTAGATCATTGTGCTGCATTTATGTTATGATATTATCATAATAATATATAAAAAAACGTACCTGAATCAGAAGTATCTCCTAAAATATCAGGTGTTATTACGATGTCTTCATATGCTTCAGGAAGTTGGTTTCCAAGGAACCAAGTCGGTTCCAATTTTCCATCCACATTTCTCCATCCGCTGTACGCTTCACCTTTCCACCACGATTTTACCGACATCGCCCCATGGAAACCGTCAGATTAGTGGTTTCTCATGCTTCTGACAATATTTCCCATAGTTAAAAAAAAAACAGAAGCGCGCTCGAGTATTTCAAGATTACGTTTTTTTTTTTCAACTTTAGAGCTCGCTAATTTCTCAACGCCACGCTGAAATCGTCAGATTATTTAGATATACACTTTTCTACATGTAATTAACTTACCTTTACTTAATCTGACGCGCTCGAGTTTTTCAGAGGATCGATTTTTTTTTACTAATCTGACGGGTTCCCCTCAGCATACCCCGCCATATGAAGGGTTCATATTTGGTAGAGGTACATTAAAGGGTACAAGGATTCTCCCTATATAATAATCTGACACGTTCGTGTCACTTCAAAAATCCCCGCTTCGCCTCCCCTACTATTTTGTTTATTAAGATAATCCTAAATATGAACTAAAAGTCGTTTAAATCTCATTCATTCAGGGTTTTTTTCTCCAAAAAATTATTAAATAATTCGATTTAAGGTTCAATTAGAGCATTTAGTTTTATCGAAGACACTCAACCTATTGAAACTGAGGAATGGATAGCTTTTCTGACTAAAACAATTCAAGAAGTTATGAATGGTGAAATGGTTTCACTATCAGAAACTAGTCAAACCAACGTATTAGTTTCTCCTTTAAGGAATCCAAATGCTAGCTCTAAAGTTGTTAGTTTTGTTGTTAGACTTTTATCTATTCCTTTCGTTATTAAAGGAGTGACAAAAGATTCTTTGATTCAAATAAGAAAAGTAAGTTTTAATAAGCATTTTTTTGATAATTATTGTCCAGTTGAATTTGCGTTGATAATTATTCATCGGTTAAGAGATTTATCCTATTTTTACGCTTGTAGGTTTATTTAGAAGTAAAATTAGTTCCAAATTTAGTATATGCTTCAAAATTACTATTACGTGAAATTCGAGATGATTCTTCTTCAGATACACCATCTCCTGTTGATTTATCCGTACCACATGGAGTTGATAAGTATAAAAATTTAACAGAATTAACAGAGGATGATTTTCGGGCATTGGAATATATTTTTTTACTTATAGATCACTTGGTACATATAGATGATGATTTTTTAATTCAATTTTGTGATGCAGTCGTTGTATTAAATGTATATCCATTACTAAAATTGTTTTTATCTCTTATCTGTGAGTATATTCATATAAACATTTCGTTACCAAAAGTTTATTATCAAGATTTTTACAGTAAGATACATTTTTAGATAAACCAAAGACTCGAATAGTTGAAGATATTCTGGCCATTTTAACTCGTCTTATGAAACAATCACCAGAAAATGTTGATGTAGTGGAAAAAATTCTGTTATCAAATTATGAAGATCAAGATATTAATAAAATAAATTTAGTGGATCTATTGAGGCATTCCAGTCATCTTTTACGAGAAAGGGCTTGCTATTTGTTACTTTGGTTAAGTAAATCTCGTCAATTAAATGCTTTAAAGATATTTTGGAATTTTGCTGTGAGAGAAACTTTGGAAGCTTTAGTGTATGATTCTATAGAACCGGTTAGAAATGTAAGTACTTACCTTATTAAAGGGTGATAATAACAGTGGTGTAACTAATTGTTTAAGAGCCGTAGCAAATCCAGCTTAATATAAATAAGATCATTCAGTGATATAGTATTTTATAATAAATCACTTCGAAGTAATTTCATACAAACACTACTACAATTCCATTTTGTATGTTTTTTAAAATTTTGTTAGTGTTAAGTAGTTTAATGAGGAGGAAGTATAGTATCGTTCAACGATAACTTTTACTTTTCGACAACGACAAACAATTCACTTAACTGACCGGTGCAGGTTCGAACTTCGCGTGTATTATTTAGATACTCGATATTTTTTACGATTTTACAAATATTTGAAAGTTTTTTAAAGATTAATTATAATGTGCGATGTATTAGTCTGACTTTAAATTATATTGATTAAAGCACGCAAGCCTTCTCAACACGTCAAGGTTACATCTCTCGAGAAGGAAAATAGGTTAAAAATCTACAATGAAAATGAGTACCAATTGATACAGATTTAGATTCTGAATCACATAAAAAAAAGAAACTAATCCTCGTTAGAACTATCATCCCCACTAGATGTGTCATTCAAATCGATAACACAGGAATTAACCGTAAATACTCTATAAGTATTTTCAATTTTATGAACATGGCCAACGCAGGTATACCATAATTCATTCGAAATATCTTCCCTTATAGTGTCAATCACACTTCCTGATAAAGTTGAGGTCACATTTTTTTTCTAACTTTTCTTTTAATGTTGCTCCAAATCAACTCGAGTTAAATACACAATGATAAGGTGGCAAACGAATTACATTATGTCCATATTGCTTAGCCATGCTATCGACAACATAACTTGGTTTAACATTTAAAGGTTTTAATATAAAAAGCAAATTCTTTTTTAAAGAATAAACTATCCCTACGTTATCTAGGTACGAGGAAATAACATTTTAATATCGGAATTTCTTCAGTCTGTCGTGAATGGTAAGGAGCATTGTCCATCACTATGACTAGATTTTGAGAGGTAAATTTGGAAACAGTTGCTCTCCAAACCATTTTTAGAATAAGGAAGATGTCATGATGATAATCTGCTAATAAACTTAAAATATTTTTGGCCGAAAGCAGCAAACAATTTCCTATGTTGGGTGGAGCTTTTACAGATCATGTCGCTTCATCCTTTCTTCAAAATGTTGTGAGTGTCGTACCAAGTTTCATCAAGAAAACAATGGACTTTCCGTCCTGACGTGCTTGATCGCTTTCGTTTAAGTACACATTACGGGCCATAATGATTCTTTGCGATTCCATAATTGATTGTCTTTTATTCAAGGTTTGGTATCCCAATCCTAACGAGTGCAAAACATTACTCAAGGTATTGGTTGATTTATATGGATAACCGGGAACTTACATAACTTCTTGTTTGATCATTTGAAAAGACATTTCTAGAATAAAAATCATAATTTGAACCATTATTTTCCAACATCAATTGTTTATACATGTTTCGAACAATCATTTCAGCAGAGGGTGACATCCAAATACCATATTTATTGGTAGTATCTTCCCCGTTCTCTACTTCACATTCAGATGAAATTTTATCTCTATATCAAAATATTTATTTAAAAACTAAATTAAATTTGTATTTTATTAAATACCTTCTAGGACATTTTAAAAAGGTCTTCAATACGCCATATTACAACAAATAAGATTTTCACAAATTAAAATTTCAATCAATCAAGATATAATACTGGAAACATTTTAAACCACTAAATACCAATATTAGTACACTTAAACCACTCAAAACGGAAGTCCGAATAGCAACATGGAATGTCAAAAGCCTGTTCGAAACGGGAAAATTAGCTAATGTGTGCCATGAGATGAACAGACTGACTCTACAGATCCTAGGCATAAGCGAAGTGAGGCGGCCAAATACAGGAACACTGAATATAATGAACAAGACCTTCTATTATTCCGGTAACAAAGATCCGAAGCACTATAATGGCTTTGGTATAATACTAGATAAGGAGCTAAGTAGAGCGGTTTCATACTTCGTACCCCTATGAGATAGATGCATGTTAATACAGATAAGAGTATCTCCAATAAACATCAACATAATTCAAGTTTATGCCCCTATTGCCAACAACTCAAACGACGAACTAGAAGAATGATACGAAAATAACGATAAATTAATGAAGATGACAAATAAAGAAGACATTAACATAATTTTGGGACACTTTAATGCAAAGATAGGCAAGGGAAGCTTCCTAAATTTGGTTGGAGAGCACGGATTAGGCAGTTGAAACGAACGAGGTGACTGACTAATTGAGTTCTGCCAAAATTATGGAATGGTTGTAACCAATAACTAGTTTAAATTGCCGCCGCGAAGACTTTATTCGTGGACTTCACTTCTGCATACCGCTAACAGAATAGTACGGAATCAGATTGAATCGGGAGACTCAAATAAAATATGGGAACCTATAGAACATACACTGTAAAACGTTATAGAACAACAGCTGTCAAGAGTACCTAAGAGAGCGAAAAAAGATTGGATAATTACGGAATTGATGGATTAAAGAAGGCAACAGAAAAATAAGAACATCATTGAATATAAACGGCTGAATGGGGATATAAGAGCAAAGATTGGCTAAAGGAGAAATATGAGGAAATAAAAAATAAACAATAGAGGCATGACCACTTCAACATGTACAAAAAAATTAAAGAATTCACATATAACAATAAAAACCATTCTCAACATTTAATAAAGCATACCCAGGATAAACTAAAAGAGTGGGAAAGATACATTGAAGGCTTGTTTAAAGAAGATAGAGATGACCCTCTGATCAAAGATAATGAAGGAGCAGTAATCTTAAAGAATAAAGTAATGAAGGCCATAACACATAAATAAATAAAATTCCTGGGCCGGACGAAATTTATGCTAAGATTTTAAAGCTTAGAGAAGAAGAAAACCTGGATCTACTTTGTTAATTTGTTTAACCAAATTTACAATACAGGAGGACACCAGAAGAACGGATGAAATCCATATTTATACCTTTACCAAAACAACAACATTCTCGTAAAAGCAGTGACTTTAGATTAATAAGCCTGATGAACCACGCTCTTAAGATATTGCTTAAGATAGTACACAACAGACTTTTCAGAAGATGCGAAGCGGAGGTTGGACAGGATCAATTTGGGTTCCGTAGCAGTATGGGGATTAGGGAAATACTTGGGCTGTTGGATAAACTGCCAATTAAATCCTGAACAGGAAATAACCGCCAGAATTGCATACGCCAAAAACAGCTGTGTGAGACTACGAGGACTGCTCTATGACCCACATCTCGATATAAATATTCGATTAAGATTAACTAAATGCTTTATATGGTCAGTTTTACTCTACAGGGTTGAAATTTGGACCTTAAAAAACATCAAACATGAACAAATTAGAAGCCTTCGAGATGTGGTTACATCGGCGTATTGAAAAAATACCTTGGAAAGCTTAAGTACGGAACGGGGAAGTTTTAAACAGAATAAACAGAGAGAGAGAGAGAACTCCTTCAAACGATTAAAATGAGGAAGACAGCCTATTTGGGTCATTTGCTACGTAATCCAAAATATTACGGTAATATTAAGGTAATTATAAAAAGCAAAATACAAAATACAAATACAAAATACAAATGCTGGACGGAATTGCCTTTCGTAGAATTAATAAGTAAGACAGAAGACAGAGAAGAGTTTGCCGATGTTATCGCTAACCTCCAGTATGGAGGAGACCGGAAGAACGATTTACACCTTGCTGTATTACACCCAAAATGCCGTTTGGCGGCGGAGGTGTTATGGTATGGGCGGGTATTTGTTTCAACGAACACACTGAATTAGCAGTCAGATTCATAAGATAGTTATTGAAGAACCTTGTTATTCCCTCTTCAAGAGCTGCGATTAGCGTTGAATGAAGAAAGGAAACAGATATAATAAAGTTCAAAATATTTTTTGACAAATTTTCGTTTTATTTATTTACATTTTTCACAAATTGTGTTTTCTTCAGATGCTTAAATGCAACTAGTTACTTATTAAAAAAAAACAATGAAATTTATTACTCTGGTATTAAAGAAATTACGTAATTACTGCTAGTCCACCGCGCACAACACTTTTTTCGAAATGATTAATACATTCTTGAAACTTTGTGTATAGCTTCCTATTGCAGAGTCCAACAAAGGTTGAAATTATCTAAATTTAAAACTGCTGCTTTTTCGAGCTAGAAATAAACGAAATTTTTAAACTGTCGGACAGCAAAAACGCAGCAAGAAATTTGTCGGTGTTGAAGCCAATTAACCACACGGAATCCTTTTAATTAGAACTTTATTGAAATTTGTACAAAATGCTAGTTTTACAATTGAACGTTAATTAATTGTCAAAAGTGACTTATATATACATATAACAACTGAGATTCACAATTATAAATTTTGAACATCAACACTTCCTCTCAAAATGTAATAATTACTTATCTTCAACAACCTTTAAGCCCATCATTCTTCTTAGGTTATTGAATTGACTTCTAGGTAAAGCTTTTGTCATTATATCAGCAATTTGATTATTGCTCGAAACATAATTTATTTTCATTACACCATCTTGAAATTTTTCTCTTATGAAGTGAAATCTTATTTCAATATGTTTCGATCTTTTGTGGAATTCAGGATTTTTAATGAGTTTTATAGCACTCATATTGTCAACGTACAATATTGGCTTTTCTTTAAGTTCTGTTATGTCTTTAAACAAAAACTGCAACCAGATTAAGTCTTTAGTTGATTCACTAGCTGCTATGTACTCAGCTTCAGTGGTTGAAAGAACAACACTTCGTTGTTTGTGAGTTGACCAACATATTAGGGAGCCTGAATACATACAAGCAGTTCCAGTCCGCGATCTTCGTGTTTCTGAATCCCCTGCATAATCTGCATCGCTAAAAACCTTTAAAATACCTGCTTCTGTATTTTCTTTGTAATGAAGCCCTAAGTTCTTACTCCCTTTCAAGTATCTGAATATTCTTTTCACAGCACACCAATCTGATTTCGATGGGCAATTTAGCTTTTCAGATACAGTACTTACGGCAAATCCAATATCTGGTCGTGAAGCAATCATTAAAAACATTAAACTTCCCACTGCTTCACGATATGGAACATTTTCTTCCAGTTTTTCTTTACTTAAATTTTGAATATCTCCAATTTTCTCACATGGGGTACTATTAGGCTTACAATCAGGCATATTAAATTTTGTCAAGATCTTTCTTACATACGCTTCTTGATTAATAAAAATACCATTTTCCATTTTCTTAATTTCCAGACTAAGATAATTTTCTAAGGGTCCCACAGTAAATTTAAAGGAGTCTTTTAATGCTTGTATAAACGAGATAGCTTCATTTTCTTTCGATGTCACTATAAGACCATCGTCAACATATATAGCAATTAATAATTTATCATTTTCTCGATTCCTTACAAACAAGCATGGATCGGCTGAACTAGGTTTAAGATCTTCTTCTTTTAAGAACTTTACAAAACGTTCATTCCAACATCTTGGTGACTGTTTTAAACCGTATAAACTACGGTTCAATTTACAAACCCTATCCGTTCCGTCTTCAAAACCTTGAGGTTGTGCCATATATACTTCTTCTTTTAGGACTCCGTATAAAAAGGCTGTTTTAATGTCGAATTGGAAACAAATTAAATTTTCAGACGCTGCAACACTCAAAACTACTCGTATAGTATCAAAACGTGCTACAGGACTGAATACCTCATCGTAATCCATTCCAGACTTCTGTAAAAAAACCTTTCGCTACTAACCTAGCTTTATACCTGTTTACACTTCCATCTGTATTAGTTTTGATTTTAAAAACCCATCTGTTGGGAATTAACTTTCTATTTGGAGGTAGTGAGACCAAAGTCCAAGTACTATTTTCATGAAGTGATTCCATTTCCTCTTCCATAGCCTTCATCCATTTATCTTTGTCATCCGATTTGACGGCTTGGTTAAAATTCTCTGGTACTTCCAATATAAAACATTCTGCTAATAAAATATAGTCTTTCAGATAACGAGATAAACGAGTCATTCTTCTTCCACGACCGAGCATTTCCACGACTTCTTCTTGGGAGTCGTTAGGTGTGTTTTCTAGCAAGGAATCTTCCTCTACATCTCCACCTTCAATACTACTACTTTCTCCCTCTACTTCTCTGCCATCATTGTTCATATTGCTATTTTCATCCACTTCTTTTCTACCTTCATTGTTTATACTGATGTTACCTTCTTCCTCTAGCTCTATAATGTCGTTGTTTTTATCTTGTCTATTCAAATTTAGTGTTACTTCCAAAGGAATTTTCTTTTCAATAATTTCTTCTTCTCCAAATACGACATCTCTACTTCTAATTATTTTATTTTTATTTTGAATCCAAATTCTAAATCCATCTTTCTCACCGCAGTATCCAACAAAGTAACCAAGAATACTCTTTTTATCTAATTTACGTCTTTGTTGTTTTGGTACATGAACGTAACATTTGGATCCAAATATTCTAAAATGATCAATAGAATTAATTTCTTTATTTGTCCATAAAGCTAAAGGTGATTTGTTTCGAATAGGAGTAGGCCCTGTTCGATTTAAAAGATAAGTTGCAGTATTAATAGCCTCTGCCCACAAAAACAAAGGTAAACTCTTTGAGTGAATCATAGATCTTGCACATTCTACCAAGGTTCTATTTTCTCTTTCAGCAAGTCCATTTTGTTCTGGGGTATATGGCATTGTCACTCTGAAATTAATACCTTTATTTTGCAAAAGATTACGAACTTTAGAATTATCAAACTCTTTTCCACCGTCGCTTAGAAATTCTTTTATTGCAACTCTAGTAGTTTGAGCTTCTTCTAAAAATACTTTTAGGCTATCAAACACTTCGTCTTTTGTTTTTAAAAAGGAGTCCCGACGATACTTCGAAAAGTCATCTTTAAAACAAACATAATAATTTGCTCCTCCTAATGACGTGACTTGCATTGGACCACAAACATCTGCGTGAATTATTTCACCTGGCATGCTTGGTCTATTCTCACGTGTTTTAAACGGTAATTTTTGTTGCTTACCCCAAATGCATCCTTCACAAAACTCACTTTCTTCATCTGTTGCAATCTCTATTCCGTAAGTTTTTAGAATTCTTTTTACATGCCTCTTATTCTGATGACACACTCTTTCATGCCACAATTGCAAACTATTTCCATAAGAAGCTGTATAGACTTCAGCAGGTATTTCTGGGATACATGTCTTCATATCTAAGGCATAAAGTCCACCTGATAATTGTCTCCCAGTCATACAAATTTTATCGTTTTTCATAAAGTAACAACCATTTTGATTTACTTTAAACTGAAAACCTTTCTTAATGGTTTGAACTACAGATAACAGGTTTCTGGTAACTTCTGGAACAAACCAAACATTTTCAAGATGATTTCTAAAATATCTATTATAAATTTTCATTTCTACATTTATATTACCTTGCCCATAGGCTAAAATTACATTACCATTTCCAATACGAAGTTCTTTTGGAGAAACGAAACTTTCGTAACTAGCAAAACTATTCTTATTCTTAGTCATGTGAACTGATGCTCCTGAGTCAGCAATCCAAATATCAGCCTCACATAGAAGTAATTCTTCGGATTCACATGGAAATGCTTCGCCTTCAGCAATACAATTATTTCGAGAGAATGAATTCTTGTTTGCTCCTTTATTTGGACAAGTTTTTGCAAAATGACCAACTTCATGACATCTAAAACACTTAAACATTCTAGACTCACCCTTATCCTTTCTCTTTTCTTTAGAAAAACTGTTCTTCTTTGCAAAAAAGGCAGTAGACTCGCCATTTCTTGCTGGTAAACGCATTTCAATTAATCTTAATCTTTCTATTAGCTTATTCACATTCCTCTCCTCTATAGGAACAGATTCCCACACACTCTTAAATTCAAAATATTCTTGTGAAAGTGTAGACATAATTCGACTCATCAGAAGTAACTCTGGTAATTCAGTATTAACAAACCTTTTTAACTCTTCGTTTAATTGACTGAAATTTTTCTGTAGTCTTGCGATGTGCGTTATAATGTCTTCTAATGGTTCCTTTTGTAGAGTAAAAAACTGTTCCATCAATCTATCCACTCTTTGACAAGAGCTCTGTTCATAAACTGACATTAGTTTATCCCATATAGACTTTGAGGTATCTCTTTCGGGCTTTGGAATTTCTCCAGTAACTACACCTAATATGTCATGATGGACTAAAAGTAGTTCAATCTGCCTCTTCCATTTCGACCAATTTACTGCTCCCTCCAGCTTTTCGATGTGAGCTTTGAATTCCATATTAAGCTCCCGCTTGGACGTGATACCTTATAAATTCGACAATTTTTTTTTTTGTTCTCTTTCAAACGTGGCTAATTTTACAGCTCTGCGTTAACTGGGCCCATAACCTGTTGAAGCCAATTAACCACACGGAATCCTTTTAATTAGAACTTTATTGAAATTTGTACAAAATGCTAGTTTTACAATTGAACGTTAATTAATTGTCAAAAGTGACTTATATATACATATAACAACTGAGATTCACAATTATAAATTTTGAACATCAACAGTCGGACAATGTGAGCATTTGATTTAATACTTAATTATAAACAAATTGTGTAAAAATGAATTAAATATATGTTATATATATTGAAAAACGTAACCTCGAAAATGCGAAATTTACGGTTACGTTTTTTAAAATATATAATATATATATTTTATTCATTTTTACACAATTTGTTTATAATTAAGTATTAAATCAAATGCTCACATTGTCCGACAAATTTATTGCTGCGTTTTTGCTGTCCGACAGTTTAAAAATTTTGTTTATTTCTAGCTGGAAAAAGCAGCAGTTTTAAATTTAGATAATTTCAACCTTTGTTGGACTCTACAATAGGAAGCTATACACAAAGTTTCAAGAATGTATTAATCATTTCGAAAAAAGTGTTGTGCGCGGTGGACTATGCTGATATATTCATAGATTGTAATTACTAAGAAAATAAATAAAACGAAAACCTGATCTTAATTATTTTTCTATATTTTTGGATTTTTATTCAGTAAAGGCCTCCACAATTCAATAGGTTTTAGCAACTAATTATGCCTAGGTGTATTAAAATCCTCCTTAGTTCTAGGGTGGAGGGGGCAATGCCCGATTCTATACCTATAGAAGAGCCAATTAAGTTTTTTTTGTTTAATTTATCGAACAATGGTAATTTTTGTTTGCGTTATTACTTTCATTTGAGTTACCTATTTTCAGTTTTTTGGAACGAAGTTCCCTTTCGCGCGTTACGAACAGTTACGACTGACGCTAGGAGCTAGCCAAAAAAAATTTATACCAAAAGTTGTCACGACACTATGACACGACACACGCATGTTTCTCTCTCTCACAGACTCTCTCTCCCTCTCTCTCATAGATAGATATATTACAATTAAAAAGACACTATTTTAAATTAAAAGAAAATGTACATTAAAAAGAAAATACTGTAGAAAAAATAATAATTAACTATAATAGTATTACATTTTATTTCATCCTGTTTTTATAAATTAACTAGATGACCCGTCGGACTTCGTACCGCCTAACACTGATGTCTTGTTCTCATTTTTTCAAATTTTTACGATTTTTGTTTTGTTTTTGATTGTATATAGATGTACCTACCTATCCAGCGCGCGTTTTCGCCAACAACTAAAATAAATTAAAGAAAAATAAAAGAGAAGAGATGGAGAAGGAAAGAAAGTTTATAGTTTTGTTTTTTAATTATCGCACCAAAAATATATTTTTCGAACTTATATTTATACAAATTCGTATAGATATCTATTCATCAGTATTAAATTTGATACATTGAAGCGCCATATGGTGGTAACTTCCATTAATACGAATATCATATTCATCTTACCCATTAAAAATACATCATCATACTGATTTTCATGACAATCGGTTGAACGGGGCAGAAGTTGCTACTCTGCAGCGCCACCTGGTGGCGAGTGGCATCAATGAGCATATCATACAAACCTTCTTCGTGGTAAAATACATAAACATACCAATTTTCATGACAATCGGTTAAACGGGGCAGAAGTTGCTACTCTGCAGCGCCACCTGGTGGCGAGTGGCATCAATGGGCATAGCATATAAACCTTCTCCGTGAAAAAATACATACATATACCAATTTTCATAATAATCGGTCCAGTAGTTTTTGAGTTCATCGATTTCGTACATAAAAACACATCCTTTTTTATATATATAGATAAATTCATAAACATTTTAAAAATAGTTCGTAACTTGACTATTTAGGTACCTACGTCAAATTACCTTAACTGTCAGTTACTGTCAAATATTTTAATTTTAAAATTTTGTATTGAATTGTTAATTCCTGTTTTAAATTATAAAAAGTAATTCTAAAAAGATGTGTTATCTAAAGCTCTGGTATTGTATAAATGGACACTTTTGTTAAAAGAAACGAACTGTTAGGTATGTAGAGATTTTATACAGACAATAATAAATGCTTATGTATGTATAAACACTCTGTTGTGTTTACAAATTACTAATTCCTTCACTAATTAATCGAAAGGAACTTCGTTCCATCCGGGTGTCCCTTGACACCTCACACTTTTTTTATTATTATTGTTTACTTCTTTCCCATTTAAATTACTTAACACAGGTAGAATTAAAAAAAAAACGTTCAATTTTAATTTTGTAATTGAACACCTACTTCAGGAAAGCGTTAAGAAATAAAATAGTTCTTTGTGATTAATAAATCATCAGTTTATCTTATAGAAGATGGCGTTTGTATTTCGTGTTTAAAAGCGGATCGAAAACTGATAAGTTTCTTGGCAAATGAGTTACATTCATCGAAAAATACCAAAACATTTTTCAATAAACCAGTGTTTTTTAAGGCACTGAAATTGGAAACAATTTCCTTTATTGCAAGGAAACGCGAGCTCCGTTGATTAATGATTTCTACACATAACATACTTTTACTTGAAATAAACTTTCATAATCTTGTAGACGATCATCCTCTAACATGTTTTGGGAAATTCAAGGTTTTTTAGACCATTTGACCGCATTTTTAGATTAGAAAGTTTTTTATATTTTCGCCGTGTTCTGTGTCTCTATGTCATTCCGTGGAATTTGTAATCGAATTTAAACCTATTTCCCGACTACCTAGAGCTCTGAAATTTTCAGGATAGCTAAGAACTGGATGACAATGCATGTTTCAAGTGTATTTAGGCATATACATAGATTTCGAAATTTATACCGAATTGATATTAAACATGATCTAAGTTGTGTATAGATAATATTATTTTGAAAGTTATTAAATAAATCGTTCGTAGCGTAGTTGGTTAAGCGGCGGATCAGTCCACTTGTGACAGTTCTGTTATGTTATCATAATGGGATCGATTACGCGACAGAGAAGTTTTTTTCTTTTTTTTTTGTATTATTTTAACTGGTAATAAAATAAACTGTTTTAGAAAGTTTTTAGATACAACTACCCTTGATTTTGTTAAAAAGGAAACAATCTTCTCTATGATCAATCACAGCGTTGTATGACTTAATATTTTTACAATGTCAGGGATGCTGTGCATTGTTGAGATGACACAAAATATGACCTATAAATCAGTAAAAAACTTTCTATTATAAAAAGTTCTTTTTGTAAATTGTGCTTATTAAACCTTCAAATTCATTTTGATTCTTTTAAAGATTTTACAGATAGTACAAAGATCGGTGTCTTTAGCTCTAAGCCGCGTCGATGGTTTGTAAAATTTTCGAATGAAAAACCAATCACATAATAAACTAGTCGTTTTCTACCTTACTCTTTAGCAACATAGCTTTATTTTTTACATATACTTTAGAATTTAATGAAATACATTTGTATACTCTTTTTGAACTTTAACAAACCGAAGTTAAATTAAAAAATAAATCGACTGAAGGCCCGTGACAATTTACTACCACCGTATTGTTACACCACAGAACATTGGTTATAGATACCAGAATATGTAGACCTATAAACTATAACGAATTTTTTAAAATATATTATTCTTAAAGTTTAAAAAGTATGTTTATTTATTTATTTATTTATTTCAACGGCAGAGCCAGTTTACAAAAAACAAAATAGACTATGCTATTTAACTATACATATTATAGTGGCAAATATAAAGAATTAAAATAAACAATACCATAAAATATACAAAATTATAACAAAAAACTCAAAATTATAACAAATAAAACCAATGTCAGTCGCTTAGTTCCCTAAGTTGCTGTTTAAATAAATTTAAAGAGTTGGATATGAAAGGGTCAAGATTAAGCTCATTGTATGCCCTCATCATTCTAGTGATTGGTGAGAAGAAACCGTAATTAGCATGATGAAACGGCAAACGAAACATAGGAGGATTTTGAGATCTATGATTAATACCAATATGGAATGGTACACTCTCCAAAATCGCAGGGCAATGATAAATTCCATTCAATATTTTATAAAATGTTACTAACTCTGAGCGAGTTCTCCTTACTTTAAGACTGTCGATCTTAAACACGTCTTTTATTTTATTCTAGTCGATATGGAAGCCCTGATAAATGTCAATGTTAGCCCTAAAAGCTAGGGAACGAAGAAAAGCCTTCTGAACTATTTCAATTGATTCTACATGGTTAGAATAATAAGGTGACCACACTGGCGAGGCGTATTCAAGCCCAGAACGAACCAGAGAAAAGTAAAGCATCTTGAAACAAAAGACAGACAATTTACCAGAGTTACGCACAACAAAACCCAGATTACGCATTGCTCGATTAACAATCTCATTATAGTGAGGCACAAATGTTAATTTATTGTCTAGTAAAACACCAAGATCTCTGATTGTAGTAACAGATTCAAGCATTTGACCATTTATAGTATAATGATTTGCAACCAAGTTCAGAGAACGGCAAAATGAAATACTTAAGCATTTTTTAATATTAAGCTCTAAACCATTATTTATCGACCATAAAAAAACGCTATCAACATCAGATTGTAAGAGTTGAGCATCATTTGAACATTTTATTCCCCTGTACAACTTTAGGTCGTCTGCAAACAATAAAAACTCAGAGTGACGAACAACACGACAAAGATCATTGATAAATAAATTAAACAAAATTGGTCCCGTGTGGGAGCCCTGTGGCACACCAGAAAAGACCTGAATTTCATCAGAAATCAGGCTATTTATACGCACCAGTTGAGTTCGATTAGATAAAAAACTTTCAATCCACTTTACAAGACCCTCACCCAGGCCCATTGCAAGTAATTTCCGAATTAGATGTTCATGACTCACTCTATCAAACGCCTTCGAGAAGTCAGTATAAACACAATCCACCTGATTATGCCCCTCAAAGGCATTCAACAAGTACTGCTGATATGTAAGTAGATTAGTTAAGGTAGATTTACCTTCTGAAAAACCGTGCTGCTGTTGTATAATTACACTTCGACTATGCCATGAAAGCTCCTGTGCAAAAAGACAGTCAATAAGCTTGGGAATTTCAGATTGTATGCTTACACCTCTATAGTTAGTAATGTCATCCCTATTACCACTTTTATAAATGGGCGTCAAGAAACTCGTTTTCCAAAAATATGGAAAGCACCCAGAAGCAAAGGAGAGACTAAATAAATAATGCAGGGGTTTGGTAAGGGAACACACACAATTTTTTAATAAAACTGATGGTATACCATCAGGCCCATGGGAATATTTAGTTTTGAGGCTGCCAATAGCATCATAAACGTCGGTTTCAGCAAAGTTACCATTTAGCTGCATGCAATTGGGATAGGAGCCTGATCTACGCAAGTTGTTTACATGTTTCTAGAAATTATTTATAGCAATTTTCCCGTAGAACCTTGCATCTATTTCTTAAAGAGGAAAACTCAATATAATCAATTTCAAGGTTGGAAGCTTTATATTTTGCATGTGCTGCCTTTTTCTCCACAATTAATTTTTGCAATTCACGAGAGAACCAAGAAGGAAAATTAGAAGATTTAAAGTGCTTAGTCGGAACAAACATTTCAAGTGCATAATACAGAACACTGTAAAAATATTCAACGCACTTATTAACATCTGTAGAATCAAACTCCTGTTCCCAAGGAATGGAAGCAAAAAAATTATTCATGGAATAATAATCACAATTTTTAAAATCTAAATAACAAAAATCATACTTAAGACTACTCATGTTACTAACTGGAACTGATAATTCATAAGCTAGGTGACGCTGTGTAATATTCGTAAGAGCTTCACTAGCAGTTGAAATTTTCACACCCACAATATTTGTGAAAACGAGATCAAGAAAGTTACCATATGCGTTAGGAATGTTATTTATTTGTAACAAGTTAGCATAATTGCAGGCTAAGCATAGATGATTAGCCGAGGTTGCTGACTGCGAACTGTCCACACATAACTTGCTCTCAGCACTGTACCATTTAGCGTCCGGTAAATTAAAGTCACCACAAACCAACATTTCACTCTCCGGATAAGTACAGACTACCTCGAACAAAGCTCGAGCAAAATCTTCATACACAGAGATAGGAGACGCCGGTGGAATATAAACTGCAGCTAGAATGACCATTATTCCACAATAAGATATATGAACAAATAGTTGTTCAACTGATGAATTATTTACTTTAATTTCACTAGCCTTAATACACTTTCTCAACGCCACCATTGTACCGCCACCTCTGGCCTTTCCTGTTGTGTCTGGATTACGATCATTCCTAAAAACATTAAAGTCCCGTAATCCTAACTCGTCATCTGTAAAATCAGGACTAAGCCAGGACTCAACAACTACTAAAATATCATAAACGCAAGAGTTAACATTATGCCTCAATTGCTCAATTTTTGTGCGAACACCACCAGCATTATGAAAATAAATATTTAGTTTTTTGATTTTTTTTTCTTCTTTGTGTCTATCCTTCCTCAGGACCTTTGGCATACCATTCACATAACGAATGCACAGGTTATCTTCAGTAGCAGATCTAGTTTCAAGTTCCTCATAAGCTTTTTTAATCTCATGACGCTGCAGAACAGTCAAATCTGCTTTAATACGAATTTCGGAGTTTTATTGGAAATATTTTTTTGTTACACTAGAATTTATTTAAATGAAAAAATAAAAACCATTTTATTAATTTTAAAAGTTAACATTTTTGAAAAACTACATTTTTTGTATTTATTTTATTTTTCTGGGTATATTTAAAAGATTTTAACTCTTTGATTACAAAGATCCTAAAAAGTATATAAATACAAGATTATGAAGTACTTAACTGAGCTGGTTTTTGTAGTTTTTTAAAATATATTTTTTAGGCTGCTGAATACACCGTTTCTGAATTAAAAACTAAGGATTATTACAAAGAAGTCAAATGATGTCAGCCAAGTACCTCTAGAGGTACATCTATTTAATTTTTGATTAAATGTTTGAAGAGTTATTTCTGATTCTTGCCAACTGAGATAAATATCTGTATAAATTTTATAAACAAATGTTCTTCGGTGAATAGAATTTTGTGTGAATTGTAGGATGTAATAAAGTATGTTTGTATAGTTGGGTCTGTTATTAAATTGTAATTTATTGTATGTTCAGAAGTTTTTATAAGCATTAGTTTATATTTATACATTTTACTTTTTGAAACTGTAATACATTTTCAATATTGTTTTATTCTTTTCACTTTTTATTGGTACCCTATTTTGCCTTTTTAAAGCACGTCTGAGCGTGTTTAAATCGAACTTTCAAACACGCGCATTTTTTACCATGGCAACATAACAAATTCAAAAACGTTCATTGTAAATGACAATTTTTTTTATTATTGATTTGACAGGAGTATACTTGTAACGTCAAATAAAATATTACTTACAAATTCAAAACTTTTATTCAAACAATATTTAACAATAATTTTAATTTTTTAAATTAATATGAATAGAGCAGTTAGTATTAGTTGATATACTAATTTGTCGATTTTTTAAATCGAAGGAAATGCTATTTAAATGAATACCGCTAACATTCTCTGAACACAATGAGGTTTCACTTCCATTAATGGCACTACAAATAACGTTTGAAACATGATTCTTATTGCTAATGCTCTCTTCAACATAACCAGTCGCTACAGCTGCCGATTTCTATCCTACTTGTCGTTGGATTTGATCTATTGTCATGAGACTATTTGCCATAATGGTAGCGGACGTACGTCAAAATGCATGTCCCGTGTATTTCTCAGGATTATCCTATTTAAGATAACGTGCAATTTGCAACGGACATGATCCAAATGTATTAATACCAACTACTTGATTGGTACATTTCCCTTTATCATATCTTAAGAAAACTCGGTCTGTACTTACATTTTGCGGACGCAATGATAAATACTGCTTCACCAAACGCACATAACTAATTGCATTATTATCGGCTACAGTAAAACGCCGAGCCTTCATTGTCTTAGACGGTTGGATAGTAATAACCGATAGGTACGCTTACGCTTCCTTCTTCTTTGATATCATGTAAGCGCAAATCGCATAATTCACATCTTCTAAAAGACCCAAAGATGCCGAAAATGGCTACCACCTTCAAAAATAAATACGTAATGTCCGATGAAAAATCATCTTTGAAAACATACGCCTTCTTGGCTACATCATTCTTGCTAATTGCGTTCATGAATGCTTGCACTTTTACAAATGATTTTATATCAACTCCTTTGTTTAACCTCAACAAACATTGCAATTTCGAATGGATAGTCGACGCCTTGTATTCCTGCGACATTGTCTGAAGGTAAGCAAGCACAAGTCGTTCATTTATATCTGTTACCTTTTGATCTTCCATCCATGTGATAAACTTGCCGTATTCTTTTTCATATGCGTTTTTAGATTTTTGCGGTATTAACCGCGATTCTGCTTTACTATTTAAAAATTAGAATTCATTTTTAAGCACTGCGGTGGCAACAATTAATCTTTGATGACAGATTACAATTAATTTTTTATATTCTCATTTCCATAACAACCAAAGGTATACTCATTTCACATCACGAATTCGACCATTTTTAACTCACATTTTTTTGTAGTAATAATACCAGTATTTATGATATAAAAGTGCACCAATAAAAAAAAATAGCGTAAAGTATTCGTGCATAACTGGTCTTAAAAACTATTGCTCTATTTCAAGCACTCCGGCTGCGTCGTCGTGCTTGAAAAATCGCGCGTGTTTTAAAGACCTGTTTATGCACTTATACTTTAATATACTATTTTTAATTATATATGTATTGTTTTATGTAAATATTACATTTTTCTGCTGTAGGTATTGTCTAATATCCGAGTTTGATATTTACTGAAATATTTCATACGTGTTACAATGTAGTTTCAAATATTATCTTTGCACGTAAATCACTAGTACAATATAAATTTTGTAAAGTATAGGTATTTAGAAATATACAGAATTGACTTTTCATAAACATAGCAAGGTGCAAATACCCTATGTAATAAAGGGGACTAAACTTGTACTTAAAATAGTTGTTCCACTATTTGTAGACTAAAATCGGAAATCTGAGGAACCTATTGCCGTACAAAGCTTACGGCGATCGGTATCCCCAGATTCGTGCCTGAGCTGTAATGTTTGATGATGTATTTTTAAAGTACTTTCTTGATTAACGTTCGTGCCAAAGAAATTCAATTGTATAAATAATCCAATGAAATGATGGAAGTAGTACCAGATGTCCCTGAGCTGTTGCTAAATTATCACAAATATAAAACTTCTGAATAATGCAAGAACCAGCAATGAAATGGTCTTTATGAATAAAACTCTCTTAAAACATTCCTTTTCCACCGCCAGAGATGTGAATTATTTAAAATACATGTATTTTAAATACAAATGCAAAATACACATTTTTATTTGGTATTTGAAATAGTTTTTTCGAAATGTATTTAGTATTTTATTTAAAATACTTAATATAAACTATTTACTATTTTTAAAATACAAAATAGTTTTGTTACTTTTTGATTAATTTTTACTACTTTTCGTTCTTAACTTCAAAACTACTTTATATCTAAACGCACTAATTTTATTTGTGATTTTGCTCAGTTTCTTCAATTGCTGAATTATAAATAACATGTAAGTACTAAATTAATTCTAGAAGTTCTTTATAACAAGATGATATGGTCAAAGCTTTTAAGATGTACGGACAAGATTCAGATTTAGGAATAAGTGAAAAAGATTCGGCTCTTATCCAAAATATTGAAGTAATGCATGATAATATTGAAGATGATGATGACAATGTGTTAACCCTAAGACAATTTCCGGAGTTATCTGAAGAATAAGAACAGTTACAACTGCCTAATCAAGAAAGGTGTGGCACACACACATTACATTTAATAGCTTCTAAAGATATGGATAAGGCTAAATCCAAAAGTCTATCATATAAAAAACTTTATGATACAGCCATGGCAATCTGTTAAGCAGTTTGGAATTTATGTTCAAGGTCTCCTAAAGCTTGTGAAATCTATCTAGAATCAACTGGAAAATCCCCTAATTCTCCATGTCCAACACGATGGAATTCATATTATAATTGCATTCAAGATCTACTGACAGTAAAGGATACCCTAAATGAAACTTTAAAAAAACTAGAATTGGTAATTTTTAAAGAAATTGAAATCCAATTTCTTCATGAATATGTAAGCTGTTCAAAGCCTATTGCTGATGGGATCAGAAGTTTAGTAGGTGACAAAGATACCTACTACGGATGTCTTATACCAGACCTAATGAGAATACAAAGAGTTCTAAACATTTTGCAAATGGATAACCTTACATACTGTGATGCATTGATAGTTATTAAACAAAGTCTTAATAGGCGTTTTGAGAGATTTTATAAATTAGAGGAGCCAAAAGCAAAAGATGCCGTAATAGTATCCGTATCTTATCCCTTTTTCAAGATGAAATGGGTTCCAAAAGCTAACAGAGAACACATTTAAAAAGTATTTGTTTTAGAAGTGATAAAGATAAAACAAGAAGATGACAAGAGATCCCAAGTTCAACATATTGATTCTAATAAAAAGAAAAATATGACTGAATCTGATTCTTTAGCAGGCATTAATAATGCTAATACTACAATTGATCTGGAAACACTACAATATTTGAAAGATGAAGATAATACCATAGAATCCTTAAATCCAAATGTAAAAAACTGTTCCTCAAGTATAACACCTGCATACCAAGTTCTGCAACTGTTGAACGACTGTTTTCATTTGGTGGAATGATAATCAGGCCTCATACGCGCAATATGAAAGACGAACTCCTTGAACAAATACTTGTATTATAATCAGGTATGTAAATAATAAGATATTTTTTATTTGAAAAACCAATTTTGAAAATACGTATTTTGCATTTTCTATTTAAATACTTTTATTTAAAACTATTTTGTATTTCTATTTTAAATAATTAAGTAAAAATGCATTTGCATTTTGTATTTAAATACTTTTACTAAACAATTTTTCACATCTCTGTCCACCACAAATATGCATATAGATTTCAACCATATATAATACTTACGCAAAATTTTGAAGTATACAGATAAGACACAAAAATATTCTACACTTGGTGTACCCGCGACGTCGTTCGCGTGGCATGTTAATTGTTGTATAAAAATTTCTCCACTCACCCTGTTAAAGGGGTGGGAGGAGAAATTTTTATACACCAGATGTTAAGTTAAAAGAAGACAAATACATATGTGAAAACCGCATTCGAATCGGATCAGTACTTTTCATGTGATGCGCGCACAAACATATAGATAGACAGACAGACAGACAGACGTACAGCAAAACTAACCACATTTTTGGGTTCTATATCGATGTACCCGCGACGTCGTTCGCGTGACGTATAGGTTGTTGAATAAAAATTTCTCCCCCCACACCATAAAAGTGGTTTTCCCAACATTTCCCTTCACTGCTCTGCTCCTTTTGATTGTAGCGTGACGTAAAGTATCTTATAACCAACTCAGGAGTATGAAAAATAATTGTACCAAGTTTCGTTAAAATCCGTCGAGCAGTTTTTGTTTCTATAACGGTTATACAGACAGACAGACAAAAATTTTACTGATTTCATTTTTGTCATCAGTATCGATCCCTAATCACCCCCTGATAGTTATTTTGGAAATATATTTCATGTACAGAATTGACCTCTCTACAGATTTATCTATTATAAGTATAGAAGATTACACTGAAAAAAGAACAACATTCAATATAACATAAAATACCACTAGCGCCTATATCTAACAGTACTTTTAAATAAATATTAGTAAACACAAATACACCCATCACCAACATGCAGGAAAGAAATCAAAATGGAAAAGAATCTTAAATGCCACAAAAAATCGTAAATAATCACAATTTATAAATAGAACTTTTTATAGTAGAAAGTTTTTTTTTACTGATTTATAGGTCACATTATTTTGTTGCTTGAATTTGTGTATTATGTGGGAATTTTGTAATCGATTTAAAAATCATATCAACTCGAAATAATGCAAAATCTCTATGTAGGTATATGCCCAAACACACTTCAAACATGCACTGTTCTTAGTTATCCTCAAAATTTCAGAGCTCTAGGAGGTCTGGAAATAGGTTTAAATTCGATTAAAAATTTCATCCGGAATGACAAAGAGAAAGACAAAGAACACGACGAAAATAAAAACTTTCTATTTTCCCATATAAAATTTAGAATTTCTTGAAATTGTATCAAAATCTCTATGTATAATATGTTGCCGTGAAAGACCGAAGGTAGTGAATGTCGACATACACCGGTGAATGTCGACTGACACGAAATGTGTTGGTGAAAGACCGAAAATTTATTAGTTTCATTATAAATTCGGACCTTCACCGGTGTGTGTCGACAAACACACATAGAGTTCGGCGGATGTCGGAAAGGAGAGGGGACAACTGTTTTTCCCGATTTCTTCGGTTCCCTTCCGAGTGGACTTATCAGTTTCACGCAAGGTTTGACTGATAGTGTGTGTGCAGTCCTACTAATTTAATTTTATTGTAAGTTAGGTGTTATAATTTGTGTTCAATGGCTATTGCATCAAATAGTGATCAGTTTCTTGAGAAGTTACATACTCTAATTGGAAGTAAACGAGAAGACAATTGTTCTTATTTTTCTCAAGAAAAGTACTCTAAAATCGTCTCTGAAGTAATTTCAGCTAAAACTAAATGCAGTACACCTTTGGACTACCGACGTTTAAAACGTTTTGACCTTTTAAGAGTTGGTAACGAACAAAAGCTAATTGTGGCATTAAAACCAGGAGAAACGAATATTCAATATTATGTTACAAATGAAGAGTTGTTTGATATACTTTCGCAAACTCACATACGAACAGGCCATGGAGGAAGAACACGAATGCTTAAGGAATTGCAAGTTAAATACAAAAATATTACTTATGATGTCGTAATGTTGTATTTAAATTTGTGTAAACAATGTCAAATGAAACAAAGTGCACATAAAAAAGGTATTGTTGTAAAACCAATGGTCAGTTCTGAATTAAACTCTAGATGTCAAGTCGATTTGATAGACTTACAATCACACAGCGATGGCGATTACAAGTTTATAATGGTATACCAAGACCATTTAACAAAGTTTGTTCAGCTACGACCTTTAAAAACCAAGAGAGCGGAAGAAGTAGTATATCACCTTCTTCACATTTTTTTAATATTTGGTGCTCCCGCTATACTTCATTCGGATAATGGCAGAGAGTTCAGTAACCGAGTCATATCTGAACTATGCGCTATGTGGAAAGATGTTAAAATTGTGCACGGAAAGCCTCGTCATAGCCAAACACAAGGCTCCGTCGAAAGAGCCAATCAAGACATACAGTATATGTTAACTGCGTGGATGCACGATAATGATTCAAATAAATGGTCAGAAGGGTTGCCGTTTGTCCAATTCGCCAAAAACACAACTTATCATGAAGGAATACGCCTAAGTCCATATGAACCTCTCTTTGGCGTTAAACCAAAAAGAGGCATAGCATCGTCATTTCTCCCTAACGAGCAAATCACAAACATTGAAACCGAGGAACAGCTAGAAGCTTACGTTAATGAAGACCATTTTGATACACTGAACCAAAAAGGTAGAGAAATTTCAATGATGTTTATTGATATTATGAACAAAATTATTTTCAGTGTAATGACCATATCGATGATCATGTTTCAGATGAAAGTGACATGTATGACCAAAATATCATTGGCGCCAATCAACCTTCATCTCAAGTATTGACTGATCCGCAACACAGCACGTCTCCATCTCAATTGCTGACTGATCCACAACCCAGCACATCTCCATCTGAATTGCTGACTGATCCACAACCCAGCACGTCTCCATCTGAATTGCTGAATGATCCGCAACACAGCTCGTCGTTATCTCAAACACTGGCTGATCCGCAACTGAATACGTCTTCATCTCAAATATTGACTAAACAGCACGAGCTAATTTATTCAAAAAGAGTAGCCGCAAAAAAAATCTTCAACTCCAAGCAACAAAAATGTTGCAAACCTCAAAAAAAAAAGTTTCCTGCGGCACATATTGGTGATACCGTGAGAATTAAAGTCCCTGACGTCGACCGTGGTCGTACAGATCCCCGAAACGTGTTAGCCACTGTTGTTGAAATAGATGATTCAGACTTTTATAAATTGGCAAATAAAGATGGCACCTTGAAGCAGCTTTTTACCCGGAATCAATACGCAATTTGTAACGAAAAGTTAATTCCCATGGATGAGATTTAAAGTCAAGAAGTATCGCTAAGAAAAGCAGCTTCAGCTAATTCAAAAAGTGGAGGGCAAGGCTATACACGCTGCAACTGCAAAAAAAGTGTTCCACTGCTAAATGTAGCTGCAAGAACAAGAGTCTTTTGTGTAATTCGAAGTGTCATGGTAGTTTAAGTTGTTGCAATAAATAAGGTTGCCATAAATCTTCATTCGTTTTTTAAAATTTAGTTTAAAAAATAAAATGTATTTTATTTGATATATTAAATTTTTTGCTGTTGTTTTAAGTTCAACACGTTTTTTATGTTTATTGGAAAAATTTTCCCATGTTTTTATGCTTTAATTAAAAATAAATAATAACCTATAACGTTTTATTTTGTTCTCATTTAGAAAAAATGTTTCTTCTGGACATACACCATGAGTGCATGACGAATGTCGACATTCGCCGGTGTAAGTCCGAAATAATTATATTTGATCAATATATCGGACATACACCAAGTAACTTGGTGAATGTTGATATACACCAGTGGATCTCGACATACACCGGATTTCGGACTCTCGCAGTAACATATATGCCTAAACACACTTGAATCCTGCATTGTTATCCAGTTCTTAGCTATCCTGAAAATTTCAGAGCTCTAGGTGGTCGGGAAATAGGTATAAATTCTATTAAAAAATTCCATCCGGAATGACAAACAGAAAGACAAAGAGACAAAGAACACGATGAATATATAAAAACTTTCTAAAATACATTTAGCACCTGTATCTAACACTCAATATAAATAAATTAAAAAATGATAAATATATAAAAACCTTTAATATGACAATAATGCATAATAATCATTAAATTTAAACTACATATACAGAATCTAAGACAGCAAGGGATAATCTCATAATGAGATTTTGAAAATAAACAAACTTTAACAATGCTAATAACAATAAGAATTAAAAAGATTTAACCTAATGATTATGTTATTTTATTACAAAACATTGTAAAGTTTTTTTTTTGCAATATCAATTCCTGTAAGCCTGTAGACGCGATGATACTCGTTTCCCGTAAGCACTTTCATCAATTTCCACTACGTGTCCAGGACCACCTATAAGTTTGTTTTTTATAAGAGCACACGGTATTAGGAGGTTTTTGGGGTCGCTTACCACGAATATCATATAATGATTTTGCTAAATCATTCGCATACAAATTTATGAATCCACGCGCGTGCCTAGAAGTATAACTTCTGCCGGCAGTCCCACTGACTGCCACACTAGGTTTTTTTAAAACAACTATTTTTGAATTCTATAGCAGTAAAAATATGTATAATAAAATATTTAAACATCATACTAAAAATAGTTATTTATGAAACAGTTCGTGAAGTATGCTTTTTGCGCACGCACGCGATGTTTAGAGCACGAGCGAAGCGAGTGCTATATATCGCGTAAGTGTGCAAAAAGCACTTCACGCACAGTTTCATACAATATTTTATCTACGATAAACAAATAAAAAATAATTAGAAATTCAAATTTGAAAATTTAAACTACAAAACTGTCAGAATGACTTTGGTTGAAATGTAATGCTCTCATAGCAACACCATGACAACGCGAATGCTAAGGATATTTGATTATATGAAGGTGTGTCAAAAACAGTGCGAAAAAGTAAATCCCATTTAAAATACATTGTTACTTCACGCACACTTTCAATCCTTCACGCACTGCTGTCTATAATGACAGTTTTCACGAACTAAAAATTGATACATAATATGAGGTAGAGTAGATAAAAATTATTTTTATACCTATATAAAATTGCGAAACGGAAGAATTAATCAGATAAGTATTAAATATTTAAATCGTAAAAGATTAAAAAATCATTTTGTGTTAAGTGAATGTATTTCATCACTATTGAACCTTGCTGTATATAGTGTGATATTTATCTAATATCTTTAATTTGGTTCAATTTCAAGTAATTAATTTTATTTTATTTACTGGATTATTTGAAATGTTTTATAAATAGTACTTAAGTTTATCTACTTATGTCCGTATATTAATTTTTTGCGTTTTAATAAAATTATGGTATTTATTTTCCGTTAGAACTTTTATTTAAATTGAAAGATAATTGAATTTCCAATAATTTTTATACCAAACAAACAAGAGGCACATTTTTAAACTATTAAAATTATCTTTGATGTATAAAAAATTCATCTATTCAATACTGAATAGATTAATGATTTGTTTCATTTTCCGTTTTTCCAATTCTTACGATTTTTTCTTTTTTTTTTTCGATTGATTTTATTAATCAACAAATATTGCAGAATGCAGAATATTCATTATTCTATCGCTTTACGAGTTTTTGAAAAACATTTTCAAAGACATTGACCATTTAACTAAGAAGAACCAACTACTTCCCGGGCTATGTGCCCCGACGGATATTGAATTACACTTCAAAGTCAAACGGGGTTGGTATATCTACAAGATATTTAAACCAACCATTCTCGTTTGCAGTTATCAATTTTATCGTATTTTTGTCCATTTACAGCTTTATACTTTTTTGTTGTATTTTGTAATTTTTACGCTTTCGCCCCTCCACAATATTTATGATATAGTCAGTCTGTTTTTTTTCTTTTTTCAATTTTTCGTATTACATTTTTATTTATTTTTTTTGGTTTTTCGATTTTTTTCCAATTTTGCTAGTTTTTAACTTTTTTTTCGGTTTTTCAATTTCTTTTCGATTTTTTTCCATTTTTTTTGATACCTGCTCGTTTTTTAATTTACCCACTTTTTTATTTTTTTTTACATTTTCAATGATTTTTCAGGATATTCAATAATATTTTACGATTTCACGTTTTTTTAGGATTGTCAACTATTTTTCATAATTGTCCAGAGTTTTTTACGATTTTTAATATTTTATAATGATTTTTGACGGTTTTTTTTAAATTTTGATCAATGATTTGGATTGTCAAAAATTTCTTATAATTTTACAAATTTTTTCACGTTTTTTAAGATTTTTGTATGACTTTAGACATTTTTCACCATTTTTAACAATTTTTACGATTTTTATCAGTTTTCAATGTTTTTTCAAGGTTTCCATCATAACTTTTTACGGTTTTTAACATTATATTAGGATGTAGATAACTTTTAGATTATTAACGACTCTCACAATTTCCAAAAATCTTTCTGGATCTTAAGGTTTTTTCAGAATTTTTGACATCTTTTCACGATTATCATTTTTTTTACAATTTTCATCATTTTTTTAGGATTCTTATCCATTTTTAGAAAGTTTTTTATATTTTCGCCGTGTTCTGTGTCTCTGTGTCATTCCGTGGAATTTGTAATCGAATTTAAACCTATTTCCCGACTACCTATAACTCTGAAATTTTCAGGATAGCTAAGAACTGGATGACAATGCATGTTTCAAGTGTGTTTAGGCATATACATAGATTTCGAAATTTATACCGAATTGATATTAAACATGATCTAAGTTGTGTATAGATAATATTATTTTGAAAGTTAATAAATAAATCGTTCGTAGCGTAGTTGGTTAGGCGGTGGATCAGTCCACTTGTGACAGTTCTGTTATGTTATCATAATGGGATCGATTACGCGACAGAGAAGTTTTTTTTCTTTTTTTTTTGTTCTTACATGTGAAAACAGTAATTATTATTTTAACTGGTAATAAAATAAACTGTTTTAGAAAGTTTTTAGATACAACTACCCTTGATTTTGTTAACAAGGAATAGTATATTCTGTAACAAGGTTAGAATGAAAATTCGATACGAGTGGAGAATTCCGAACGCGAGCGTAGCGAGCGAGAGGAACCACGAGTTATCGAATTTTCATTCTAACCGTGTAACAGACTGTATTTTCTCCACGACCATGTAATAATTCTGTTTATTTAAATTGAAATATGTAGCAAAACAATTAGAACGTCGCACTGACAAACTGAGTGACAGTTTTGAAATTCGCAGGGCAATCTATGTTTTTTGTTGAGCAATTACAGAATGTTATTCCGTCACTAGTTATAGAATGGAAATACATGCAAAACACATAAGAAGCAAGTGTTTCCGAATGAATATTCTATCTCAAGAGTGAGAATGAACACTTTCTATTATTAAAAATGAAGTCGGAATTATTACATTCATTAATGGTCGTGGAGAAACAATCTTCTCTATGATCAATCACAGCGTTGTATGACTTAATATTTTTGCAAAATCAGGGATGCTGTGCATTGTTGAGATGACACAAAATATGACCTATAAATCAGTAAAAAACTTTCTATTATAAAAAGTTCTTTTTGTAAATTGTGCTTATTATCAATTTTTCAAGATTTTTAAGAATTTCTTACAATTATTTACGTTTTTCAAGATTTCTTTATGTTCTTCGACATTTTTTCACCATTTTAAGATTTAAAAATTTTTCACGGTTTTTATCAACTTTAGGTACACTATTTTCAAGTTTTTTTTAAAGATTTTTAACATTTCATGATTAAGAGTCCACACAATAATTTTCATAATAAACGGAGTAATTTTTAAATATTATCCATACAAAGTTTCAATCCCTTATTTGCACTCTTAGGTGGAGAATTCTAATAAACCATGAAACACGTGTTCAATGAAATTTTTTAAGAATATGAATTTAAATATTTATAAAAATCGGTGCGATTTTTCCATACAAACTTTTAATCCCTATTTTACCTTTTCAGGGTAAAAATTTTTCAAAATCCCGTCTTGGTAGGTGTTCGCATTATGAAAATAAACATGTGTCCAAATTTTACGCTTCTACCATCAGCGGTTACGGCTGTGCGTGCGTCTATACATCAGCCAGTGAGAACTTCTCTATTTACATATATAATAATAATAATAATAATAAAATAATATAACGCTTTATTTATTGAAATATACAAGAAGGGGTAAAATAGTAGAAATAAAAAAGTAAAATAAATGTAGCGACCAACCAATAAGTGAAATTACACTTGTTTTGGCAAGTAAAGTTAAGATGATTTAGATATTTATATAAAATATTAGGTTTAAACTTACAATTATAAATATAAATTAATAACTATAATAAAATGAATCAATACAATAAGAAAGTAATAGGAAGTAATACATTTTGTTGATATTAAGAAATACTAAGAAATAAATAATGCACCTCCAGAATATGAAGAGTTTTTTTTTGAGTTTACATTTTTATTGGCTTTATAGACATAATCCCTGTTAGACACCAAGGCAGACAGTGCAACTTTTATAAGTTTTTAAAGTGAAACTTTTATTAGATCGTTTTAAGTGCATGTTGCATGTCGCATGTCGCATGTCGGTCGTACGCCGAGTAGGTATAAAGTATAAAGTAGGCGGCGCTTATAGTTTAATACAAAAATGTACGGGAGTGGGCAGATTTGCTAATCAAAATAATTCTACTTATTCGTATTAATACGAACTTCGACTGCGTAAGTATCTACGACATGTAACGTTTTAAAAATATTACAGTCGTAAATAATAATTTTTGAAACTGAAAATATGGAACTTGAGCAATAAATTATGTAACATATATTAAATAAAATCTTTTAAAATTAATCAAAACACTTTCATTTTTAAACAAATAAACTTTGTAATTATCCTACCCTTGTTATATATATTCATTTCATTCTTTTGTCTATTTACTGAAGTTTTTACTTCTATCGTGTGGGAATCGCACACACACCTTTTGATTTTGATTTTGATTTCGATTTTGATTTCGATTTCGATTTTGATTTAGATTTCAATTGTAATTTCGATTTTGATTTGATAAAGCAATTTTTATACCCTTAATGGAATATGATTCGAAAAATTTTTAGTTAAATGTCTATAGGGTAAAAAAAACTTTCACTTTTACCGTGGTTTCATAAACCCACACAATGCTTTTTTTTTATTAAAGACAGGACCATTATGAATATGTTCTTCTTAGTCTATTATATTTAAAATTAGATTCCTTTCGTTAATTAATAGGAACAACCGTAATTTATGTTTACATAGCTGTCTGTCATTAATAATTTTTAGCGATTTAGGAACTGTGTTGTAGAGTTTCATTGCCATGTAGGAGTAGGCACTTTGCGAAATGGATTTTTTTAGTATTGCCGGGTAAGTAAGCAATTCTTTATAACTGTTATCGCGTGGGGTAGCCTTTGTTTTACTAAAATAATACTTGACATTTAAACAGAAATAAAACAACTGCCTCAAATCAAAAATTTTTGATTCATCATAGAGGATATCAGATGGGTACATGCAGGGCTTTCTCATAAACAGCCGTATAAGGCAGTGATGGTGGGTTCGAGTCCCACAGGATGTGACATTTTTTCAATTTCTCCTTAATGTCATTTTAATAATTTCTTGTTTGTATAATTTCTAAATTTCAAAAATCTCTTTTAGAGAACTTCCAGAGGATAAAGATGTATTTTTAAAGCTCCCCCCCAAGCTTTTATAGCATATCGGATGTGACTATCTACAAGAGCGGAATAGAGTTTTCTTAATTTATTTTGAGGTAAGTACTTATTTAAAACTTTAAAGTTTTACAGAATCATTTGTAACTTTTTTAATTATAAAATTTATATAAGAGTCCCATTTTAAATTAGCATCAATTTACACACCTAAATATTTTATTTCAGTTACAGCCTATCAATAGACACAACATTGGTTTCTTTACTATCTGCTTTTCTTATTTGCTGCAGATGATTTTTTAGCACTCTGTTTTCCTCTCTTTGTTCTTCTGTTTGATCTTTGTTTATACTAATTCCAGTTTCTTTTAATTTAAAGCCGTTGCGTAATATTGATTTTTTTCTTAAATCAGAAAGCAGTTCTACTTTTAGTGGTGAATCTTTACTCTTTCCCAGACAATAAATGTTGTTTATATCTCTCTCTTCTAAGTCAATATCGAAGAGTTGTTTAATTTTCTCAGATACGTATCGTAAACTTTTATCTTCTGATTTCTTCTTCAAACCGAATATTATGATGTTCTTTTTCTTATTATCTCTTTCTAGCATTTCTACTTTTATTTTTGGTTCCGTATTTTCTATTTGTAGTTTGTTCACTGCGTTTTTGATAAATTGAAAATTTAATTGCAGTCTGGTTTCGGTCGCTTCTATTAGACTTGTTAAATCAGATTTGACTTTACGAATTTCTTCCAGAATTTCTTCATTTAATACTTTTACTGCCATTGTACAATTAGTTCTTTTGTATCTAGCTCATGTACTATTACTTTAATTATCCCATGCAATACTGATTTAATTCAAGTTTTGACTATTTAGAACATTTTTAATATTTTTTTTTGTGATTATATGACAGTGTTTATTGTTATGAATTATGTGTAACTTACGATTTTAATTTTTGATTTTTTTGACACAACACAATCACAGACCGACCGACCGACGTTGATGCTAGACATTACCTATAGATTTACATACTCATGGGTAATCTAATTATATAAAATAATTAAAATGAAGCCAACTTTGTAATGTCTTAAGATTTTTGTCAATTTTTTTCACAAGACCTATTTTTTTCTCTACAAAACCTACGCCTGCATGTCTATACCTAATATATCTTCAAAACTTAAAAACTTTCTTAAAATTTAATTAATTGAAGTATTTTTCTAGATATTAAGGAAATACACAAATTTGTAACTGTGGTTTCAAAACAAACTTGAAGAATAGTTTAAAACATGTCTTCGCACTTCTTGGATATTATATAACTAAACTAATTCTGCACTATACACAAAATCGAACACGTAATTTATTCAGTTTAGTTTAGATTTCGTTTCTTAATAACCAAATATTCCGCAGGAAGTAAATATTAACAAAAACTTTTTAAATTGCATTGGAGATGGTAGATTTGATAAATTTCGTATAAGCATTGGCGAATTTACAAATTTGCCGGATGTAAGTTATTTAATTTTTTCCTATCTCGCAATCTTATCAATTACATCAATGCTTTTAATGGAATCGTAACTTTAAAATTTGTATTTATCACCTTTATTATTACATCAACTTTTCGAAGATTATTTTTAATACCCAGGATTTACTAAAGATTATATTATAAATAGTTATTGGATCTACTTTCGTCCTAGCAGTGCCTGTCTCGGCTCAAAAAATGTCCCAAGTCGTCCCAAAGATTAAAACTGCCCGATATATAATCTACTAGCTCGGCTCGGCTCGGGATAATTCGAAGCCAGGTATATTAACTGTTAATCTTTATATAAAGGGTTTTTCAATAGGGGCGGGTAGATGTTGAAATGGAATAAAACAAGCTGTGTGTGAGGTATTACCAAAATTATTTTTTTATTTGAAAGACTCATGTATGCCATTAAGTGTGGAATATGACATCATTTAAATGCCCGCCTCAGCTTCTTACGGTGGCACGGATCCGAGTGGTCCAATTTTCAATGACTCTTCCGCATAAATCCGGCTGAATTTGAGCGATCGCCTGTGTTATGTTCACCTTAAGGGCATCGGTCGATTGTGGTTTATTTGTATAGACCTGCGACTTCAAGATACCCCACAGAAAAAAGTCAAGCGGGGTCAAATCGCATGACCTTGGTGGCCAATTCACATCACCCCTGCGAGAGATAACCTTACCCTCAAATCGTTCATGCAGAATGTCAATCGTGGTGTTTGCTGTGTGGCACTTAGCGCCGTCCTGCTGGAACCACATGTTCTCTAGGTCCATATGATTCAATTTGGGCCATAAGAAATTGGTTATCATCGTTCTGTAGCGTTCGCTGTTGACGGTGACCGCCTTACCAACGTCGTTTTCAAAAAAGTACGGACCAATGACGCCGCCGGCCCAAAATTCACACCAAACGGTAACTTTTTGAGGATGCATTATCACCTGGTGAGCGTCGCGTGGGTTGGTGTCGTCCCATACACGGCAATTTTGCTTGTTAACACAGCCATTCAACCAAAAATGCGCCTTGTCACTAAAGATGATTTTTCGGCCAAAATTGGGGCCCTCTTCCAAACGATTCGAAGCCCAGTAAGCAAACAAACGGCGTTGTCTGTGGTCCTGAACTGTGAGCTCCTGGGTCAGTTGGATCTTGTAAGGTTGTAGGCCCAAGTCCCGACGCAAAATTCGCCAAGTTAAAGTCTGTGAAAGGCCGAGTTCTTGTGCACGGCGAGGAATAGACTGCTTCGGGTTCTGCTGTACACTAATGACGGACGGCGGCGATGTTCTCGGCCGATCTTGCGTTCCTTGAACGTACCTACTGGTGTTGGCTGATTGTGTACTGAATCGGTCGTCTCAAATTTGGCCACCAAACGTTAAAAAGTCGACTGTGAAGGGCCATCACGTCTACCGTAAAATGGGCGCAACGTTTGCATTAACGAACGCTCAATTTGATAATAAAGTTTTATTATTTGAACGTGCTCTTCAATCGTGTAACTTGCCATGATGATTTGGCATAAACCACTAAATAATAAACAAAAGATTTGACGGATGTCACCAAAACAAAAGGGCCGCCACGGGGCGCCAAAATCTACCCGCGCCAATTGGAAAACCCTTTATAAAAATTTCCGAATTCTGCCACATACTTCAGGTAACGACACATTGATGTCTGCCACGGATTACAGTTTTGTAGATTAGGTTCGTAAATCAGGGAGTCTCTCCGAACTGATTAAGCAATTATCATTTTAGGTATCCAAAAAGTTAATGATATTGCTTACTATTTGTGGTACACTAATGAAAATCCACAACTTCCTCAGAACTGAGGTACATCATATTAAAATGAAGTTTTAAACATCTACCAATCCAAGAGCTTTCCTTTTTATATTTCGGAACTAAGTTATAGGTATTCTTAAATTTTTCGAAACCATGCTTGGCAGAGATGAAATTAGCAACCCAAAAGAATAAGTTCTTCCCAAAATATTTATATATTGCGTTGTGAATACTTAATTCAAATACAACAATCTCTCTTAGTTTAAAATATAAACTCAACCAGTGACGGATGCGCCGCCCTTTTTGATAAAATGAGTTTCATTCATTTTTATCCAATATTTTAATTTTAAAATTACTTTATTTATTGAAATACAATTTTTTAAATATAAGTAATAAATATGACAGATAAATAAGTTATAAACTTAGGACAGATAAAAATTAAATATTTTTTTAAGTATTAATCAATTTTAAAATTTCTTTTTCCTAGCTTTGGTTCGCGCAAAAACGTCGATTATGTCGCCATAATTAATTTCTTGGACTAGTTGAGCTTTAATAAACAATAATGCAAGACCATTAAGTCTATCTTGACCCATGCTTGCGCGTAAATAGGTTTTTACTCTTTTTAATTTTTTTTACTTTACTTGTATCTATACTGTCTACCTATTTAATACTCAAACTTTTGCTGTAACTATTAGTTAATAAGCAATAAAATTATTATTTACTCGTTTTAAATTGGAAAAAGATCTTTCTCCTGAACAATTTGTAGCCGGAATACGCATAAAAATACAGAGGGCAATGTCCACATTCGGATAAACATCTCGAAGACTCCGTGAATGCAATACATTGCATAATTTTTTTTTGCAGAGCGTACATCTTCCTTATTTGCTAAGAAATCTTTAAGTTGACAATGTAAATGAACACATTCGTTGCCTCACGTCTCTTCCAAATCGTCAGGATACTTACTGACCAGTTTATTGGCAAGATTTTTTAATTCGTTTGTATCTATGTTAGATAAATTATCCAAAAATGAAAATTTTCGTAAAGCTTTGCATATGCGCTTTTACGCTCGGCCAATTGTACACTCAGAGTATAATAGGCTAATAAACATTTGTGCGAACATTTTCTTGTCCAGAAGAAGGTGTTCTTTCATTTACCCGGGACTCATCTGGCTGAAGTCTTCTGGTTTTTGTGCGACGGGTATCATAACGATAATACTCGTGAACTCCAGATAGTGCTTTGGCTTTTTCTTCATACTCAGAAAAATGTCATCTCTCATGTCTTAAAGAAATAGAGCCAGAGAACTATAGATCTGAACAACGGATGATAAATCAGCTTGAGATTGTTGAAGCTTTTTACTAGCATCATTAAAACGATCTAAAATTACATTCCAAACGATGACTAGGATTGCTGTTTCCAAATGCTGTAATATTCGCTGCAATCCCGTAGCTTCAGATCGCGTAGTTGGTTTCTCATCTCTGCTTTCGGCAATAAATTCCAGTGCATCAATTATTGCAACCTCTACCGATTTTAATTTGTTGCCTCTACCGAAAAAATCGGTAACCTCTACCGATTATTTTTTTCCGTGTAATTGATCTATTAAAAAATTAACATCTTACCCATACAGATTGAGAAGTAAATTAATGAATTGTAATATATTCTATAGATAATTTTTAATAAACACTAATCTGGACCAATTTTTAAAATTAATTGTCTTTACTTTTTTTCGCCTCCAAAATTGTGGCATTTTAAAAATTTTGCCGCCCTCCAAATTATGCCGCCCTAGGCCCGGGACTCACGGGCCTAGGCGTAAATCCGGCACTAAACTCAACGCTTCACAATTTTACTTAAAAGGAGGAATACGTTGTAATATGTTTCACTTGTTTAAGTAGGAAGTAAACAAAAAAACAACCGGTACATAATAGCCATTTTTAAAATTGTGAATCGTAAACATTTGGTAGAAAAATTTTGTACAAAATTTGAATGTTCCGTCCATCAAAATAAACAAAAATGTTAGATTAGGAAAACAAGAAAACAATTTTTTTTGCCTGATCTGCCACAATTCGAAACTTTTCCCCGCGATTTGTGCTAAGCTGTAACTCACGAACAGTATTAAACACATCTTCTTGGGTTTTAGGTAATATTGGCAAGATTTTTCTTCTTGTCACATGAATATTTTTTCTTATTTGATTAATATTTTGGAACTCCGCAAATTATTTGATTGAAATTCTCATATTATTAATTTTGATGATTTCTCAGCTTGATCACAAATTGCTTTCCTTTTTACTTTACTACTTTTTACTTTGTTATTACTTACTGCATTTCTTTTAAGTCTCTTTTCAAAGCCATAATTGTTTTAATTTAATTCTCCTTTGACCTCTACTATTGTCTCTTTATTAGAGACAGCCAACCTAATGAAACGGTCAACGCTGAAGGTTCTCCACGTGGGTCAGGGGATGCGAGTAGCTCAGCGAAGACGGGTGGTTTTAAAGTAACCAGCGGTTAGTCGATCAAGCAAGTAAATATGGCATGTCAGTCATAGAGAGAAAAAAATAAAACAAAAAGTATAAACAAAAATATAGGGACTCGACCAAGGAAGTTTCAAATTAAGCTTCCCCGGGAACATGTTTCTCCGAATTGGCAGACAACGCCCAGCCGAGAAGGAAAGAGAATTTATTGCCAAAAAGGTTTAAACAAACAAACAATTTAAAAATAAAATGGGCCATAACAAAAAGATGTCAAAATCGGTAAGAGAGTCCCCCCAAAAAACAAAAAAATAACGAAATCTTAAAAACATGAACCTTCTTGTCTATAAAAGAATTCTAGCTAAACAAGCAAATCGAACAATTCAAGAAATAACAATACGTCTCTATAAAAAAACTTCCTAAAATCAAACTTTAGGATATTAACTACCAAAACCTATAAAAATCACAAAGGATATGACTGTAGCAAACAAAAATCATTGAATTAAAACTACTCAACAATTGAGTAACAAAATAAGCTATATAGCTAACCAAAATATTCAATGAACAAAAAGAAATTGAAACCAATTATTAATTGAATAAAAATGTGACTTAACACTCAAAAAAATTATTAATTAATATCAGAACCAACTATTATTGACAAGTCATACCACACAATTTGTGCAAACCGGAGAAAACGCATTAGCTAGAGAAAGGAAACAAGTAACTATATAAAAGACAAGATTTATCGGTAATAAGTTAATCAAGAATAAACATTAGGCCATTCAGTGAATATGAAATAGTCAAAAAAAAAAATTAGGCAAGATAGGATCATTTACACAACGTTAATGATACCGAAGGCAATTTCAATCACAAATTAAAAAACAAGAAACAAAAAAAAAGTATGCCAAAACAAGTAAAACAAAAGTTAACTAGTTCTTTGTAATAACGATGCTAATACAAAATAAAGAAAATCACTAACCAATTTGTAAACCCAAAAACAAAGTAAAAATAAAAAAGTGTGAGGTGTCAAGGGACACCCGGATGGAACGAAGTTCCTTTCGATTAATTAGTGAAGGAATTAGTAATTTGTAAACACAACAGAGTGTTTATACATATATAAGCATTTATTATTGTCTGTATAAAATCTCTACTTACCTAACAGTTCGTGTCTTTTAACAAAAGTGTCCATTTATACAATACCAGAGCTTTAGATAACACATCTTTTTAGAATTACTTTTTATAATTTAAAACAGGAATTAACAATTCAATACAAAATTTTAAAATTAAAATATTTGACAGTAACTGACAGTTAAGGTAATTTGACGTAGGTACCTAAATAGTCAAGTTACGAACTATTTTTAAAATGTTTATGAATTTATTAATTTATAAAAACAGGATGAAATAAAATGTAATACTATTATAGTTAATTATTATTTTTTCTACAGTATTTTCTTTTTAATGTACATTTTCTTTTAATTTAAAATAGTGTCTTTTTTATTGTAATATGTCTATCTATGAGAGAGAGGGAGAGAGAGTTATTTATTTTTTGGTCTGTGAGAGAGAGCAACATGCGTGTGTCGTGTCATAGTGTCGTGACAACTTTTGGTATGAATTTTTTTTGGCTAGCTCCTAGCGTCAGTCGTAACTGTTCGTAACGCGCGAAAGGGAACTTCGTTCCAAAAAATTATAGTTCACTCAGATTTTGATACTTGGAGAAAAAATTGAAATGATCTTAAAAAAATTACAGTGACTAAGGAACAATAATGAATGAAGAAACAATAAAGAATTACTGATGAATGCCTTCACTGTGGTGACTCCAGTGATCAGTACGAAAGTGATTTCGTTAATTTGTATAATCATTTTCACTGTCTTGAGTCCTCACTTTCAGGCAAATTTTGAAAAAACTTTTTCTAAATCTGACACATGATAATTGCCTAAATCATTACCCTTAGTATCTTTAACGTTATATACTAACTTCGAAATAACCTTATCCACAATACAAGGAACATATTTAGGTGCGCATTTAACTGAAAATTTATCAATTTTTGAAGACAAAACATGATTCCTTTACCAAAGTTTATCCCCACATGGTATTCTACACCTCTTTTACGAAGAATATAATAATGCGAATTCCTATCATAAGCAAGTTTTTTTTTCTAACTTCAACGAATAGTCTGGGTAACATTTGAATATCACTTAAGCGGAGATTTTTATCAGCAACAGACACTATATTACTGGCATTATCAGAAATTTTTCCATAATAATCACCTGAAAGCGGAATATTTCTTGCAAAGTTTAGAAAAGCAGGGAAGTAACCAGTACCCTCATGTTGAGCGGTTCTAATTGCTTGAGCAACGTGATCGATTTTTGAGTCCCAGGATTGCAGTAACACTTTAAAGTGGAGTAGGGCTGTGGCAGTAATGAGACTTTTATTTGTTCTCTCAGTGTGGTTCGCTTGAGGGTGATAAACAGGGTTGTAACGAACATGGAATTTATATTTGTTCATGAGATTTTTAAATTCAGAACTAGTAAACTGACTACCGTTGTCGATGGATAAAACCTGAGGAACAACATAAATTAAGAAAACTTGGTTTTCTAAAAACTTTAAAATATTACTTGTCGTTGCTTTAGGCATAGGATGTACTACACAAAATTTGGTAAATCAATCAGTTACAACCAAAGCATATCTGTTGCGTAGTTTAGACCTAGGATAACAACCGATAATTTTAGCGGAAATCCATTAAAAGAAAAATTTATATTTTTATAATTGCCCATAAGAACAGCTTTCAGAAGATTAGAACTTCTGCACGAAGAGCAAATCGCACATCTGCGGATGTAACGGTAAATATCCTTCCTTATTTTGGCCAATAATACAATTCTGAAATGCGAGAAAAGGTTTTAGAAATTCCAAAATGACAACTAGTGACATCAGGTTTTAAATCGGCGAGATCTAGACTGGCGACATCGGTATTATATGTGGCGAGAAAGCGCATCACTTACTACCATTGTAGAACCTTTCCTATATTTAATAACAAAATTAAATTGAGACAACCGCAAAGCCAGACAGGCTAATCGACCAGAGGGATTAGATAATTTATACAGATATTGAAGAGAAGAATGATCGGTTTCTAAAGTGAAGACTGTACCTTCTACATAACCCCTAAATTTTTCAATTCCAAAAATTGTACCTAATAATTCCTTCTCCGTAGTGGAAAGCTTCTTTTCAGAACTTGAGAGGCTACGACTAACATAAGCAATAGGATGATCAACACCATCGAATTCTTGATAAAGGAATAGCACCTAAACCGGTGTCACTCGCATCTGTTTGAATAATAAAGGGAATCAAATAGTTAGGGCTTGATAAAATGGGATTTGAAGTAAGAAGAAGTTTAATTTTAGAAAAAGCATTATCAGCGTCGGAATTCCAACCCTTTTTTCCAACCCTTTTTTTCCGACCCTAAAGAAGGTCAGTAATGGGCGAGCAAACTGAAGAGAAATTAGGAAGAAATCTTCTGTACCAAACAATTAAACCAATAAGTCTCTTAATTTCGGTGTTTTTAGGAATGTGATAATTTAAAATAGCTGTTACTTTATCAGGATCTGTACGTAAGCCACACTGATCAACACGAAAGCCTAAATAATTCAAAGAATCTTCACAAAATTCGCATTTTTCCAAATTTATTGTTAAATTGGCTTCCTTTAATCTAAAGTACAATTTTTCTAAGACCACCATATGAAGTTCGAACGTTGGAGTAGCGATAATGATGTCATTTAAATAACAAAAGCAATAGGGAATAATTGAAGGATCTAAGACTCTATCCATTAATCTAGCCATTGTCTTAGGGCCATTTTTTAAGCCAAAACACATAGTAGTGTATTCAAAACTGCCTAAACCATAGATGGAAAAAGCAGTTTTGGGAATAGTTAACTCAGTTAAGGGGATTTGAAGGAAGGCTTTTTTTAAATCAATAGAGAAAAGGAATCTAGCATCGCGTAACTTATGTAAAATTGAATCAATTTGATGCATAGGGTACGAATCTGAAACTGTGACAGAGTTAAGCTTCCTGCTATCTAAGACCTTTCGGTAACCGTTATCACCGTTTTGGAACAAAAAACAAGGAGAAGACCAAGGAGAGCTGAAAGGTCTGATAACACCCAAACGTAACAGCTCATCAATTTCTTTCTTTAAATGACATAACATTGAAGGAGAAAGAGGAAATTGTCTTTGACAAATGGGTTTAGCATCTCCTGTATCAATATCATAAGATATTAAAGATGTCCTACCAATTCTGTCAGTAGGGGCAAGGTCTTTAAAAAGAGTTTTTAATTTTTCTAAATTTATTAACTGCACATCAGAAAGAGAAGAAACGGGTTGAATAGAATTAATAGGACACAGAGAGGAAAGAACTGTATAAGATAAGGATTCAAAATTTATATCAATCTCGAAGCTTCTTAAAACATCCATACCTAAAATAAGGGAATGAGTAATGAAAGAAATTATTAAAACTTTCAAGGAATGAGTAACACTTAGTAAAGATAACAAAAGAAATACTAAACCAATGCTTTGCTGAAGATTACCATCAGCCGTTGTGACGCAAATTGAATTATCAAAAATGATAGGGAGGTTTAAATGAGAAATCATCTGGAAACCCTGATTCCCAAGAACACAAGCGTTTAAACCACTGTCTAATAGTGCAAGCAAGTTAATGTTTTCTACTAAAATATTTAAATATAATCTATTGTCGTTAGGTTTTTTAACAAATAAAGGACTAGATTTTACACGAGAATTTTTTTTTATTTTTGTTAGACATAGGATTTTTTTCAATAGGGGACCGAAGGGAAGATAATAAGTTTTTTACTAATTTTAAATAAAGTTTCCAATCAGATAAAGAAGTTACTGGACTGCTCGGTCTTCTCGGGAATGAATTAGTGGAGTATTTTGGGAAACGTCTGGCTGATCTGTTAAAGAATGACTGGGACGGGAAGTCAGATTTTTGGCCACGGTCAGATACTCGTTATTTGGTTTGCTAGAACTGCACCCAATGCATTTTGTTTTAATCGTATTTTTTTCCCATAACCGAAACAAAACGGGGTTAATTTACGAGCATTGCATTGATAATAAGCATGACCTACTTTGTTACAACTCCAGCATTTAATAGGCCTGGAACTAGAAAGTATTGATATATTTTCTTCACACCCAGAATTTGAATCAACATTTCCAGAAGATTTAGTACCCGAAACATTTTGCGCTCTGTCACACCAACTTGAAATTCCTCAATCTTTTTACACAAAACACTTAATTCATCAAGGGGATTGAAGGGCAAGCTGATTAACGAAAATTGGAAAAAGATTGCGTCTTATTTTAGAAACTCTCGATAGCTCATCAGGACAAGAGTCTAGACGTTTAAATAGACCTTCCATGAAAGCGATGAATAAGGCTACACTTTCACCTTGGGTTTGAAATTTATTCTTTATAACACACTCTAAATCAAATTGGTAATTAGAGGCAATAAAGTCGAATTTGAGTTTTTCAACTAGATTGGACCAGGAAGTAAATTTATGACTATTATTCATAAACCAAGTTAAACCAGCATTTTTAAATAAATCACAACTGCGCAAAAGAAGATCACTGTCAGAAATACCCTGAGATTTTTAACATTTCTACTTTTTCTAAAAAATCATGAACTGAACTGTTACCATTGAAATAAATATTCCATTTGTGCACATCAAGGTTCTTGTGAAAAAATAAAGAAGAAGATAAATTAGCCTGAGGTGATCCGGAAAAGATTGGGGTGAAAATAATTAATTTATTATGCACCTCTGCTTCCAATAAGGTTATCTCATTTTTTATCGCACGTAAGGTAGAAAAGTGATCGTCCTCAGAACAGGAGATTCTGTTAATTCTGCCCGAAACATGAATAAGTCTTTGTTTAAAGCCACATATCTTATAATATAATATTATGGGGTTTTTCAACGAACAGTAACAGAATATTTATATCTCAGAAAAGAATTATGACACTTTTATTTAATATACCTTTTAGATCCAGTTGCAAACCTTTCTTCATCAGACATAGTATCATGACGCTTCCTTGCATATTTATATTTAAAACATTACTATATATAAAGCAAAATATAAAACTGTATCAAAAGAACTCAGATTTCCATGAATACAATACAAAAGGTTCAAATCTGCTATTGGTTCACAATTTAAGTAAATTTGAAAAATCACCGACATATTTATATCGGCAAAAAATTATTTAATAAATTGCCCAGAAACGTGCAAGACCTACCACAAAAAATGTTTAAAAATTTAATAAAAAAACAGTTAACTAAAAAAGCCTATTATAGTGTACACGAGTACCTTGGTGACACATCAGTGATTTCTGTCTTTGAGTGAATCCAATTCGAATGAGTTGCATACAAACGTGGCAGTTATTTTAAATTGTATTGTACCTAAATGAATATTTAAGGTGTATTTTAATTTCAATGTATTTTTTACGCTAGTAAGTGTATTTCTTGACATGTACATCCGTTGTAAAGTGGCAATAGTACAATAAAAATTATTATTATTAAATTATTATTATTATTATTAATACGTTTATAAACCGGAGAAGATTTGTCGCCAGAAAACATGACAATGTCAGGTTTTAAAAAACTAATTGATTCTTTAATACCAAGAAAATCTTCATCGAAAGTATTTACAATTTCACCGAAACTCCTATTTGCATTTTCTTGAGCTAATAACCCGAAGAGAAGTTTCTAGTTACAAATTGGCGCCCCACGTTGGGCGCCAATTTGTAACTAGAGACATTCCTACTAAAGGGATGATATCCCTTAGCTAGCTCAATTAAGTCGTGACTTCTTTTATGAGTTTTACCAGTCCTCCCCAAATATAAAATATAAGAGCGCCAGAGTACAAACTAAGCCAATAAAATTCAAACACCCGTTTCAATGATTTATTTTTTAAAAATATCAGTTAAAATAAAAAAATTAAATATGCTATTAATATTTTGGTTTAGTTCGTTATTCATTTAATCTCTTATCTTTGTGTTGTTGTTTCTTAGGATGAGATTTCCTTGGGACGAATTTCTTCCTGGGATGAACTGTCGCTGTTTGTAAGCAATTGAGATTTCTTCGGATAATTCCAATTAGACGAAAACTGGGATCTAAGTCGAAATTCGGCTTTCCTTTATCAAAATGGCGGACGTCTCGATCTTGCTCCAAAAAATATAAGCTCCTACGTGGCTCTCCTCACAAATGTGGAATAACCCTAATAATGAAATTAATAATCAGAATTAATAAATTACAATCAAGTAGAATCAGTTTCTGTTTTTTCCATATTATTGAGAATAAATTAATTTTAAATACACGTGTAAAAACAGGACTAAATTCATTTAAGATCATAAAAGTGGTGTTTGGCGAAAGTGAAACTACTTGAAATTAGATGTTAGCAATATTTAAAAAAACACCTCAATTTAAGAAATTTTTACAAATAAAATTATTAAAAGAAACAATAAATCAACTCACTTGTATTGAAGAGAAGAATATAGGTATATATTGCTTGAAATTCAGTGAAATAAAGGACTTCAAAGTGTAACTCACCGCACAATCCCACCACTACGGTAGCAATTTTAATTACGGCGATAAAGTTAAAATAAATCACTGAATATAGTCTGGTGGATTCTAATACTAAAACGATCCAATAGATCGTTACAGTGCATATGTTGATCCGCTTACATTTGTAATTTGTAAGCCCTTAAATTATTTTCTCCACGACCATTAATGAATGTAATAATTCCGACTTCATTTTTAATAATAGAAAGTGTTCATTCTCACTCTTGAGATAGAATATTCATTCTGAAACACTTGCTTCTTATGTGTTTTGCATGTATATCCATTCTATAACTAGTGACGGAATAACATTCTGTAACTGCTCAACAAAAAACATAGATTGCCCTGCGAATTTTAAAACTGTCACCCAGTTTGTCAGTGCGACGTTCTAATTGTTTTGCTACATATTTCAATTTAAATAAACAGAATTATTACATGGTCGTGGAGAAAATACAGTCTGTTACACGGTTAGAATGAAAATTCGATAACTCGTGGTTCCTCTCGCTCGCTACGCTCGCGTTCGGAATTCTCCACTCGTATCGAATTTTCATTCTAACCTTGTTACAGAATATACTATTCTTATACGTATTACAATATTGCATGTACTTTGCTTGAAGTTCAGATGCATATGAGCCCAGAGGGGCAGAAATTTTCACGTTTCCGTCACTACTGTCAATTCCAGCTCCTGGTTATGTACAAATAATTGTTTTATGTGTTAAATTAAACATTTCCAAGAAAACCAATATGTAAACAACTTTATACAATATATTTTGGTTTTTTTGATTTTCGTAATTAATTAATTGTGTCATTACAGTTAATAGAGTTATTAAACTACTTCGCAGCTACTGCATCGATGTAATTATTTACGTCCCAGAAAGCCATTGTGTAGGTACATTAAAAATGTTGTTTTCTATGTCAATTTTAATATTCAGTGTCTTCTGCAGATACAGCTTTCATTCACTGCTGAGACTTCCAACCGTGATTTTTAAGCGTAAGTTGATTTCATTTTCTGTTCTTAAGACAATATAGTTTAGGTTTCAATTAACGCCATAATATTTTAATTATTTTAAGAAGTAAATTAAAACGAAAGTAGTAACTATTAACAGGGATTGTCATCAATTTAGTTTTATCTTAAATGTTGAAATAATATTCTATCATTCAGTTATTATAAAAAATAACGTATTGATCGAAAAATCGATCTTGTGTCACTATAAACTATGTAAAAAATTGTTTTAACAAATAGAGTTAGAGACCATTAGATATTCAAAAACATTTTTAATTTTCAAATTATTTATAAAAATACTTTTACCTCTGTTAATTCAGAATGTAAATAGTCATATATAAATAATTTTTAGTATACTCATTGCATTTTAAGTTGAAAACATATTGTATATTTTATGTTTTTACCGGATTAATCCATGCTCATTAATTTGGTTTCAGACCCCAACATTTTAATAGAACAGGTTTATCGGATGTACAGATCTCTGAATCGAGCATTGGAAGACAATTGGTAGTGTTCGGCCTGTTTCTTAGACATTTTGCAAGCCTTGAGTACATTCTGGCACTCAGGCCTTTTACAATTAAAAAAAATGTTCCTTACCTACTTCTATTTCTAAAACTATACTTAGATTACTGCTACTTTTTTGTAAGGCATAGAGACGGCCGCACGTCATTATTCCTCAAAGCACCGTCTTGCGACCTGCTTACACAGCGGACTAAAAAACTATAGAGGATAGAAGAAAGAAGAACCATGTAAATGTATTAAAAAGTGACCATCGGAAGATAACAAATAAAGGTGGCGCCATAGTAGCAAGTAGAAAGACTTTTAAAACAGCGCCATTAATTATTATCGACGTTATTTCATTCATTCATTACAGTGTTATTTAGACACTTAAAAGAATACAGTCTCTTTGGTAAAAACTTCTTAACTTCATTTTTGTTAAAGTTAATCAATGGTTAATTAACAAGTTTTTCATAGGCTTTACTTGTTTGTCATTTAACCTCGTATAAAAGCTTAAATAACGTTGTGGGGGTATTGTAAGGATGTTAATACAAACGGGTGTGGTGTGAGGTTCTGCGTAGGGAACAATGAGCAATTACTACACTAAACACAGAGAGACACACTGATGAACAGGAATACGTATTTAATATAACACTACTGTTTGATATGTAATAAAATACACGTGAAAATATATTAGTAAAAGAACAAGTTGTCATATATTGCGTTTATGGTGGTTGAATCATAAATAATGAATAGTGAGTGACGTTCTTCTCTCTTCGTAGAGGGAACGTCAGTGGCCTCTAGCTGTTGAGGAATGCAGCGCACTCAATGTTGTTGTTACATCCTCCCCCTTTGGATCAGGCGTAATGAAGTGGAGGCTGATACAAGACGTTTGGTGTATATTCTCTTCAGTTAATGGTCGTCACGAGTTTTCAGATTCACCGACTGGATGAATTCATGGGAATCTCGATAACGCTCAGGTAGTCGTCGTTCACGTTGTACTCGAGAAACAGGTAGTGTGTTACTCGTTTCTGGTCGAGTAAGCGAAGCTGTTTCGGTGATTGCTGGTTCGATAACAATAATAGTGGACTGTATAAAAAAATGGTGTTTTTTTAAAGATAAGATAATACTTTGTTAAATAGAAAATGAAATTGACAACCTTATCTTTTCAAATTGTTTAATTGAATGACAAAATAATATAATAACAAAAAGTCTTGGTTACAAAAAACAAAACTTACAAAAATATAAAACAAAAGTTCAAAAACTCTAACATTAGCCCCCCCTTTGAAGGGAACCTTCAAAAAATTCAATATTAATTTAACGTTTCACTTTGTAATGGTAAAGGGAACAAGTGTCTAACACATCTGGTTATAGTTCCATGTGAAGTTAGGATTTCTGCTACTCGCTTTTCTTCATCTCGACCAGGAAACAGTTTTATTATTCTACCAATAGACCATTTGCAAGGTGGTACAGAATCATTTTTTATTAAGACTAATGTATTTTCTTTTATTTTACTTGGAGCCTCTTTCCACTTGTATTGTTGGTGTAATTGAGAAATGTACATTTTTGAAAATTGACGCCAAAATTGTTGGTACAATTGTTGGACGTGTTGAAGTCTTGAAAGGCGATTGGGAGGAGTATTTGTCAAGTCATAGTCTGGTATAGAGGTTAAAGTGCGGCCGATTAAAAAATGAGAAGGTGTTATAGGAGAAAGATCATTAGGATTATTTGACATTTTGAAAAGAGGACGAGAATTTAATATCCCTTCGATTTGTATAAGAAGGGTATTAAATTCCTCAAAAGTGACATTGTTATTAATTAGAACTCTTTTTAAGTGATGTTTTGTAGCTTTAACAGCAGCTTCCCACAACCCTCCAAAATTAGGGGTATAAGGAGGAATAAAAACCCATTTTATACCAAATTGACTAGTCTGATCAGCAATTGAATTATGAAATTTGTTTAAAAAATGTCCTAATCGTTTTAACTGGTTATTAGCACCAACGAATGTGGCACCATTATCCGAATATATTGTTGAAGGAATGCCTCGTCTAGAAGTAAACCTTTTTAGACTTGCTAAAAAATTATCAGTAGTTAAATCTGAAACAACTTCTAAATGGACAGCTTTTGTGCAGAAACAAATAAAAAGAGCAATGTAACATTTATTTAATTTTGCCCCTCGACCTTTTTTATTTAAAATGTTAAAAGGCCCTGCATAATCAATACCTGTAGTTTCAAATGGAAAAGCGGGTTTTATTCGTTCATTAGGTAAATTTGACATTGGACTATTAAATGCAACAGGTTTAAATCGAAAACAGGTAAGACAATTTTTTACAACTTTTTTGGCTAAGATGATACCTCCTATTGGCCAATAAAATTGTCTTACTGATGATAATAACAACTGAGGACCTGGATGCAAAAGCAATTTATGTTTGTGTTCAAAAATTAATTTTGTAAAATAATGTTTAGATGATAGTAATATTGGATGTTTTATATTAAAAGGTAAATAAGTATTTTTTAAACGACCTCCAACTCTAATTATCCCGTCTTTGTCAATGAACAAAGCTAATGACGACAATCTATGTTTGATGGGGAGGTGTTTATCTTTTTGTAAAATAGATAATTCTTCACAAAATGATTCTAATTGTACTTGTTTCATTAAAACATGATTAGCATTATTAATTTCTAAAATAGATAAAAGTCCTGTTCTTTTTGCATTTTTATTTTTTATATTATAAAAATAGCGTAGGCAATATCCTACTACCCGTTGCAATCTGATTAAATCTGAAAACCTAGTGATTATATTTGATATTGAAACTATATTTAAATATATTAATTTGGAAGTTTTTCTTAATTCTATTAATTCTGATTTGTTTATGATAAATTCAGTTTTTGGCCAATTTGAATGAGGTAATTTTAAAAAGTCAGGTCCATGCCACCATAATCTATTGGAAATTAATAAATTTGGTAAGATGCCTCTGGAAGCTACATCTGCTGGATTATTTGAACTATTGATATAGTTCCAATCTGTTATATTAGAAAGTAACTGAATTTTAGATACCCGATTAGCCACGAATACTTGTAATTCACTAGGTTCATGATTTATCCAACTTAATGCGACTTGAGAGTCAGACCACATAAAAATCGGAACATTTATATTAAGAGCATTAATGGTTATCGTTTTCATTGGAGATACCCTTGTTTTAGAACAAAGTAAATTTATTTTGAAATTGCCAAGATCGTCAGAACTTCTAATATAAATGCATGCAGCATATGCATTTTGTGATGCGTCACAATAATAATGGATATTACATATACATTTTGAAACAATGTTTCTAACAATAGCTAATTGATTAAAATGAATGATACTATTTTTAAATTTTAACCAATCTTCACTAATTTCTGAAGGAATAGGATCATCCCAAGAAATACGAAGAGACCAAAGTTTTTTAATTAAAATCTTAGCTATAATAATAGAAGGGCTCAAAAGACCTAATGGGTCGTATATTTGTGCAATAATTGAAAGCATAAATCTTTTCGTAATTATATTGGGCCCTATGGGTAAATATATTGAATATGTAATAAAATCAGAACTAGTTACCCATTGAATTCCCAATGTTTTAAATTGATCTTGATCTCCCAATTTTAAAATAGAATTTGATATATCGGAAGTTGCAAAATCTGTAATTATTTCAGGAACATTGGAGGTCCATTTTCTAAGTATAAAATTAGCAGATTTTAAAATAGAATAAATATTGTTACATCTTGTTTTTAACTCTTGCAAATTATCAGAACCTGTTAATAAATCGTCAACATACATGTCTTTTAGAATAGCCTGTGATGCTGTTGGATAATTGGTAGAATGTTCTTTTGCTACTTGTTGAACACATTTAATGGCTAAATATGGTGCTGATCTAGTACCATAAGTTACGGTATTAAGTTGATAAACCATAAATTCGTTTACAGGGCTTTCGTGCCATAAAATTTGCTGCAATGGCCTATGCTCAGGATTCATAAGTATTTGCCTATACATTTTCGAAATATCTGCAGATACTACAAATGGATAAATCCTAAATCTAAGTAAAATATCAAAAATATCATTTTGTACTTTTGGGCCAGCATACTGGATGTCATTAAGTGCCCATCCAGTGGAAGTTCGACAACTACCATCAAACACAGTTCTTAATTTAGTAGTTATGCTAGATTCTTTCAATATACCATGATGAGGTAAAAAATAGCAAACATCGTTATTATCGTTTATTTTGGTCATGTGACCCAGTTCTTCATACTCATGTATAAAATCAAAATAGAGTTTTTTAAAATTCAAATCCGAAAACTTACGTTCCAACGATCTTAATCTCTTGATAGATGATGATTTAGAATTTCCTAAGAGTTTTGGAGAATGTTTAAGAGGAAACTTTACCACGAATTGTCCATTATCATCACGGTAAGTATTTGATACAAATAATGATTCACAAATCATGTTTTTTTCCGAAACAAATTTATTTCGTCCAGGAATTTCTTTCTTCAATTTCCCAGAACTTTTTAAGTTGTTCGTCTTCTATAATATTGATTTTGGCAAAGTTGCATAAATAATTTTTGGAATTATTTGGTATTGTTCCAGTCAATATCCAACCAAAACTAGTCTCAACCAAAGTTGGTAAATTTTTACCTAAACAAATTTTGCCTTGTCCTAACAAGTCCCAAAATATATTGGCACCTAACAATAAATCGACATCTTTGGAAACACTTAATTCTGAATCAGCTAAATTCACATAACTTGGTATGTTCAATTTTTCAATATCAATAGAATATGTCGGAATATTACTACTTATAAAAGGAACCACTAAACAAGAAATTGTAGAAGTAAATTGTGTGAATTGGGAAGAAATTTGAACTGTACATTGTTTTTTAATACCAATTGAACCGTGATTAACACTTGTAATAGAACAATTAGTGGCAACTAATGGAATATTCATCCTATGACAAAATTCCTCAGTAATAAGATTTGCTTGCGCACCACAATCTAAAAGTGCTCGACATTTATGAAATTTTCCAAAATCGTCTTTAATATTACAAATAACTGTTGATAACAAAACCTGGCTCTCATTATTTATAAAATTAATGCTTATATCAATATTTTGTAAATTGTGATCATCCGACAAAACCACATTAGTTGAATTTATTTGATTATTAGAAGTAGATGGTTGTAACAAATCTTTATGAAGTAAATTATTATGTTTATGAATTTTACATATTGGGCAAGGACCTTTTTTGCACAACTTTTTGTTATGACCAGTTAATAAACAGTTTTCGCATAATTTCAATTTTCTTACTTCTTGAATTCTACGATCAACAGACAAAGCAACAAAATCTGGACATTTATAAATTAAATGATCTTTTTTACAATAGTTACAAACACCCTTAAATGTAAGATTTACTTGTAAATTGGATTTATTATTATAATGATTACTTTTGTTAGCAATGTTGGATTTAGGTAATTGAAAATCATCTAAACACTGCATAATGTCTGTTTTGTTTTTTAAAAAACTAATTAATTCATCAAGACTTGGCAAATCATCATTAAATTTACTTTCTTTCCATTCGCGAATAGTGTTTTTATCTAATTTACCTAATAAAACATGAATAAGCAACGAATCATATAGCTTTTCTTTAGGAATTTGTATACCATCAATAGATGTTAAATGTTTTAATATTTCATCCAAAAATTTCCGCAACCCTAAATAGGTTTCTTTTTGAATACCTTGCACATTTAACAAAGATTTAAAATGACTGTCTATTAGAAATTGTTTTTTATCAAATCTATCACATAATAACTTCCATGCCTGACTAAATGGTTGATTAACATTATCTAGATCTTCAATAAAATGGGAGGCATAACCCTCTAATGAAGCTTTTAAAAATTGAAATTTCTGGCTATCAGTTAAAGTGTTATTGCTTGAAATTGTTGAACTGAATTGAATTTTAAAATTGATCCAATTATGAAACTCTCCAGAAAATACTGGTAACTTTAATTTTGGTAATAAAATATTCTGAAGAGAATCTCCACCAATATGAGATTTAATAGTTTGGTTACTAATAATAGGTTCGTTTTGTTTCAGAAGGTTTTTTAAATATAAATGTGCTGAATAAAACCGATTTTCAAACTGTTCCCGCTCTACAAAATGATCATCTAAATCTTTTACATCACATATTCTTTCAATTTCAGTTTAAACAATGTCAAAATCACTTAATAAATTTGAACTGTTGTGAAACCTTACCTCAACATCATCATATTTAGGCAAAACATCACTTAACGAAGTTTTAATTGTATCAATGTACTTTTCCAACATCGTAAGTTTTTGTTTAATAGTACCTCTATGACGAGACAAGGACTTTAATTCTTCTTGTGACTCTGACATATTTTTTTTAATAAATGTCAAATGGAAAATAGCGTAAAATGTACCTGGGGCCTATAGATTCTTGTATGGAATTGGCCAAAAATTCTTTTTTCTTCTATCCGGCTCGAAGGACCAATGTTTCGGTGATTGCTGGTTCGATAACAATAATAGTGGACTGTATAAAAAAATGGTGTTTTTTTAAAGATAAGATAATACTTTGTTAAATAGAAAATGAAATTGACAACCTTATCTTTTCAAATTGTTTAATTGAATGACAAAATAATATAATAACAAAAAGTCTTGGTTACAAAAAACAAAACTTACAAAAATATAAAACAAAAGTTCAAAAACTCTAACAGAAGCATGTGTTGCTGTCTCATGCGAAGGAACTGCTACGGGCTTCAGAGCAGGTCTCCCTCGTTTGCGAATCTGCTGAATAGGTGATGGATCTCTCTCTTTGTTGACCTCATGATAAGGATGCAAAGCGGATACATGGTATTTGCCCATAGGAATGTTGGGATTAGTGAGGCTAGCAACCTCATAGGAAGTAGGCGAAATCTTCTTAAGGATAAGATAAGGACCGTCACGTCGCGGCGCGAACTTTGAAGTAAAACCGGCACTACTATTGCTAAGTGTATGTGTTTCCACGAGCACTTTTTGTCCTTCTTCGAACACTACGACGCGATAATGTTTATCAGCATAATGTTTTGACACATCTTGTCTAAGTTCGTTTATTTCCTTGGCACGGAGTAATGTCTCTACATGACGACGCAAATACGGCGTAATTTCCGGAATAATGTTCTCGTTCATAATCACTGCGCGTAAATCGTTATGCACATCTGTGGGTGTACGTAATTCACGAGCGAAATTTAAGTAAGAAGGTGTATAACCAGTGGCTAATGTAGATGAAGTGTTCATTGCAAACCGAACACTAGGCAACATTTCGTCCCATTTGGTGTGATCATTTTGCACCAAAATAGAAAGTCGGACTTTGAGGTCTCGGTTTTTCCTTTCTTCAGGATTAGCTGATTCAAAAATGTCAATTATCTTCTTTACATAAGGGTCAGATAATTGTTCTTCCCGTAGACTCTTATTATCAGTTGTAGGGAAGTCTAAGGCGATAGTGCAAACATCACATTTGTTTTCCATGTCGGGTTGACAAGGTGGTCTGGACAGTAAATCTGCTATGCGATTTGTTCTACCAGGAATATATTCTATTCGGAGATCATAACCTTGTAATTCTAATGCCCATCGCGCTAGTCGACCACTTGGCGATTTTAAAGACATTAACCATCTTAAGGGTTGATGATCTGTTTTAATTATTATAGGCGAGGTCTCAATGTAGCCTCGAAATTTATTAACAGCATTAACAATAGCTAACGCTTCGCGTTCTGTTGTACTATAATTTTGTTCAGATGTCGTTAGCAACCTACCCAGATAGCATGCAAACTTGGGGCAAGTTTGATTTTTCTTTGCTTCTTAATTGCTGTGTCAAATATGACGAGACAAGTTTGTGACAAAATCTCTGTAATATTGTTAAGTTAAATATGAACTTTCAAGTTTGCGACAATATTGCTCGAATATTGTTATGACAAAGATAATAGGTCAAGTATGTAGCAACATTGCTGCAACGTTATCACTGCACCCAAGCGCGCAAATGACGCGGGTGCCATCTGCCATGAACTGAACTTGACATGCTGCTGACTGAACATTACTGTTACTGAGTGGACTAACGTGACGCGGTTGGAACATATTTTTACTTCTAGTTTTTTAACTTAGATTGTAACGATTATGATGTCTTGTTGGTGTGTTAATTACTACCTACTAAGCTGAAACTTCTACAATTAACAATGTTCAGCTTAAACCCGATTAGTTTGTGCTTGTGGACAGCGTCTTTTTTGCTTTCAAGTAGTTGAGGTAAGTTTATTATATATTTTTTGTAGTTTTTTGCTGTGTTCACACATTCACTATTAAAAATAAAAAGTCCCTGGTTATTGATATTCACAGCCATATGGGATTTAAATTAATGTATTGTCACATACGATGAGAGGGCAGTTTGCCCTACATATTAATTTATTAGTTTATATTTTACTATATTGTTTTGTATTACATTTTACCAGGTCAAAGTCATTGCGTTAGATCTCAACACGTGTTTAAATAGTTTAATTTTTATTCTCACGTAGAATATGAATTGGCTATAAAAGCAAGTTGTTGAGGTCGGACACGGGGAGTTCGGAGTCTAAGATTGTCTGTAAGGGTCACCCTTTGGGGTGTCCCTAAAACAGACCCTTGGGTCTGGGCCGTTGTGACTCTTGACTTATTTTCGTGAGTAAGTGTGACATGCCACCAGCTAGTTATTTGGTAAGATTAGTTAAGTTTATTGTATTTAGTTCGATATTAATATTTTGATCATTAATTGTTATTGCTTGTTTCGTTGTTAATATATTTGTTGTTTGTTTCCTGTTGTTTATCTCATCTTCCCCTTGGTTAGTTTTCTGCCTTCAGCAGGACACCTAGCCAGGGGGTAGATAACCACGACCTGGGTGGGACGTGCCTTCAGTAAGCTACCCCTCATCCCAAAACATTAAGGCACATTCTCCCTCACCCCCCAGGCGTGACATGGTGGAGGTGCCGTTCTTTGATCCCTAAACTGATTCTTCCTAATCAGTTTAATTTTAACCTTTCGTAATCATTTTTTTTTATAGCATTTTTTTTTGCCCCATATCACTGACGTGACATGGTGGAGGCGTCGTTGGGCGATCCCTTATAACTGATTCTTCCTAATCAGTTTATTTTTAAATATTTGTAGCAATTTTTTTTCTAGCATTTTTTTTCGCCCCATGTCACTGGCGTGACATGGTGGAGGTGCCGTTGGCCGATCCCTTATAACTGATTCTTCCTAATCAGTTTATTTTTAAATATTTGTGGCAATTTTTTTTATAGCATTTTTTGCCCCATGTCACTGACGTGACATGGTGGAGGCGCCGTTCTCTGATCCCTAAACTGATTCTTCCTAATCAGTTTAATTTTAACTTTTCGTAACCATTTTTTTTATAGCATTTTTTTTTTTGAAAGTGCCGTTAGCTGTTCCTGTGAACTGTTTCTTCCTAAACAGTTCGATCTGTTAATTTGAAAGCTTTTCTTATGCAATTATTTTTCTCCATGTCCCAGTTTAATTTTAACTATTCGTAGCCATTTTTTATAGCATTTTTCTTGCCACATGTTACTGATGTACAGTGTGTTCTTTTGCACCATGTTGAGATACTTTTATACATATTTATCTTAAAGAGTTTAATTTAAAGATTGTTTTTTGATTGTTTTATGGAACTTTTAGGTGTGTATACTATTATTTGAAGTTTGCCGGTGAAATAATTGTTTTTTAGAATAATGACCTGAGTGCAGAATTAGCAGTTTTTGTGTATCTATATGTTGAATATGAGTTATTTATGTAGGTCAATTATTATGTGTGTTTTTTTCACGGTCAATCGTATTAAGTTTCAGAAATGTATACAATATTTATTGTTGATAAACAAAGACTTTCTTCAAATGAATTTGTTGTAATTTTCTAATTGTTTCTAGTGTCTTAGGTGAAGTAATAAATATTCGTCAATGTACCCCATTCATATCTACGTTATAATATATGCCACTTTGTGAATAAATTAAATTAAATTTTCTTTAATTTTATTTTTTGTTGTATGTGTATATAGGGTACAGATAGGGTCATGGTATTAAATGTTTTATTTTATTTCTTTGTCAGCATTTAATTCCGAAATAGCAAAACTGCACACACAGCAATAATTCAAGTTCAGATTATTGACATTGAACCTTTCTTTTTAAACATCTGATTATTTATCTTCTTGGTTAGAGATTTCAAATTTTGTTAATTTAATTAGGTAGTAAATTCCATATTTTCCTAGTATTTTTTTAATATGTCGTAAATTAGGAAACAGACACCAAATATTCGGTATAGTCAATTTTTTTTTAACCTTAAACTTTAAAGTAATAAAGGTGGCATGTCAAGAGTAAGTATAAGAGTACAACGGACCAGAAACTTCGAAACTCCAAAACATGGTCGTTTTTTCTACATTGTAGAGATTAGAAATTTAGTATTTTTTATTGTAATATAGAATCTGTGACATTGGGTATAAATTTAATTGCACTTGTTTAAATATTGTTATATATTTTTTTTTTAATCTTTATTAGTTTGGTATTTAAGGTATTTCTACTTAAAAGGATTTGGTTATTATGCTAGTAACATGGGTAGTTATTATAGAGATCAAGATCTAGAAAGAAGCGGAAGGGAAAACAATTAATTTTTTTTAATTTTTTGATTATTTAATATTTTTGTTTTTAGATTTCAGAACAGATGACTGGGAGTCTAGTGTAGTCAACCTGTTAAGTAAAAGGCTATCATGAAAAAGTTTTAAGGTAGTATTTGACTTCTATATTTTAGGTATTTAGTTTCCTTTTTAATATTTACGAAGTTCTGCTAAAAAACAGCAGAAAATTGAATGTGCAGGAAGCACAGAAAAGTATTTTTTTTTGAAGCAAAGCACCAGGATGAGCAGTTGAGGGTTCCTGCTAGTATTTTTTTTATATAATTGTTTCTGTTGAGGGTCAGCAGAAAAGTTTGTGTGCAAAGTGTACACAGAGATTTGGTGTTGTTGATGATAGTCTCTGCTAAAGGAGAGCGGAAATATTTTAAGTGCGCATAATGCAAAATAGGTGATAATATTACCAAGAAAGGCAGATGATGGTTCCTGCCAATGATATTGGATGAGTTTTTTTTTAGGTATAATGATGTCTGCTGAGGGACAGCAGATAAGTTGGTGTGCAGGATGCACACATCAGTTATATAATTGAGTTAGATAATGTCTGCTGGGAGATAGCAGGCGAGTTTGTGCGCAGTGCGCATGTAGTATTGTATATTTGGGGCAAGAGGTTTGCCCATGAGTTTTATATACCATGGTTTTACAAAAAGGATTAGAACAATATGTGGAGATTTAAATATAACACTCACTGACGAGTGTTAAAAAAAAGGGAAACTAAGGTGGTAAGGTGTTCGTATAGGAAGTCAAATACCCGTATCGGTATAAGTTCAGATTTGAGTTTAATGTAAAGAATAGTAATTCCCTAATGCCCTTCCTAGACATATTCTAATAGTATTTGTTTTTGTATGTTTTAGGACCGAGTTATTGTTTTGATGTTTAAATGTTTAACGTTTTCCCCACATCTGCTCAAGGAAGACGCGATCCAGGAGATGCTTGCTCGGCATCAGAATTCTAGAGAGGAAGGGTCCTTCATCCTGAGTATGGTATGGGTCTTGTCTCAACAAGTAAGGAAGGTCTCCGTCGAGGTATGGAAATGGTTAGCGTCGATACTCCTATCGCAATAATAGCAGATCTTCCCAATGGATGGTAGCCATAGGTGGGAAGACTGTAGTTGTATGGTTTCAATGTTTTAAAGGTGGATGAAGTGATGGAGTACTGTCTGATGTTGGCCATGGAACTCGAGAGATAGAGCTATAGACAATAGTTGGTTTTTAAAGGAGTTGCAGACAGACCAACATACCAAAAAGGGATCCGTCTAGCCAGCGGTGGACCTGGCGTTTCTAGACGAGGGCAAGACAGGACATTCTCCGAGAAGAGCGGATTCTGATAGAAGTGTGGCGGATTATTAATTTTGTAAAACTCAGTCCTATACATACACCCCTGTAAGCCAGAGCCGAGCAAAGCCAGGGGCTGGCTTTAAGGGAAGGGGGGCATGTCACATACGATGAGAGGGCAGTTTGCCCTACATATTAATTTATTAGTTTATATTTTACTATATTGTTTTGTATTACATTTTACCAGGTCAAAGTCATTGCGTTAGATCTCAACACGTGTTTAAATAGTTTAATTTTTATTCTCACGTAGAATATGAATTGGCTATAAAAGCAAGTTGTTGAGGTCGGACACGGGGAGTTCGGAGTCTAAGATTGTCTGTAAGGGTCACCCTTTGGGGTGTCCCTAAAACAGACCCTTGGGTCTGGGCCGTTGTGACTCTTGACTTATTTTCGTGAGTAAGTGTGACATGCCACCAGCTAGTTATTTGGTAAGATTAGTTAAGTTTATTGTATTTAGTTCGATATTAATATTTTGATCATTAATTGTTATTGCTTGTTTCGTTGTTAATATATTTGTTGTTTGTTTCCTGTTGTTTATCTCATCTTCCCCTTGGTTAGTTTTCTGCCTTCAGCAGGACACCTAGCCAGGGGGTAGATAACCACGACCTGGGTGGGACGTGCCTTCAGTAAGCTACCCCTCATCCCAAAACATTATGGCACATTCCTCAATCCCCCCAGGCGTGACAGTATCTTGTTTAAATTAGAAGATATTTCACGTATAAACATCGCGGTTTTGCAAAGACTCCGAAATGTCAGGATCAAATAATATAATTAAAAATTGCGATGTATATCCGTGAAAAATCTTTTAATTGAAATAGGTATATAGTCATCACCAAACCATGATAATACAATGTCTCAAGTTGTATAACCTCAAAATTTTTTTGTCACAGTAATGATGCACAGATAGGTATTTACTTGAACTATGGAGGAACCCTCCATAACTTGAACATTAACTCCTTTAGTTTTAAGAGTTTATAACAATTTCTTTGTTTGTTTCAGAGCTGTTAGACAAACAAAAGCATCGGAATCTGAAACTAGCGAATATAATCTGGGTGCTAATGCCAACGACGAATAGTTCTAGACAATAATTTTAATTTGATACTTCAACTAACGTTTTGATTTATTAGTGATGACTAAAGTGATTAATAAATAAGTTATATGATTATAAATTGGTTTTATTCTGATGTGGTTTCGAACTGAACAGCCTGGATAAAAAATAATATTTCCGTAACAAGGTTAGGGCAAGTTTGCCGTAACAAGGTTAGGACAAGTTTGCCATAACAAAGTTGTTGTAATCTTTGTAAAACAAACTTGCATGCAAGTTTGTCACACTGAAACTAGAAGGTTTGATTTAAACTTGCTGCAAGTTTGTGAAGTTGCCACGGCAAACTTGAAGCAAGCCTTCTTTTTTGATGTATAAAACTTATTGCAAGTCTGAAACAAGTTTATATTGTTATCTGGGTACTAGCATACTCAACAGGTAGCTCATTTTCTCCCTCCCCCTGGAGTAGACATGCTCCCAATGCGTATGAACTGGCATCAGTTTTAAGCACAAAAGGTTTAGTGAAATCGGCCTGTTGAAGAATAGGGGCTGTAGTTAACAGTAATTTGAGAGTAGCAAATGCTTCTTTCTGTGGAGTTTCCCAGACAAATCTTGCATGTTTCTTGGTAAGATCAGATAGTGGTTTGGATAACTTAGCAAAGTTAGGCACGAATCGCCTGAACCAACTACACGTTTGCAAAAATGACTGAACATGTTTGACAGTTCGTGGGGATGCCATTTCGCTGATAGCTGTTATTTTTGCAGGATCTGGGGCTATTCCATCCGGAGTTATAATATGCCCTAAATATTTGACAGAAGACTGCACAAAAGTACATTTCTTTCGGTTAATGCACAATTGGTATATTTTTAACTTTTCGAACACATTGCTCAAGTCTACAAGATGCTTATCGAAAGTTTCGGAAATTATAATAATATCGTCCAGATAAGCTAAAATTGTTATATTTTGTAATCCGTTGCGAAATCGATCTATTAATCTTTGGAACGTCGCAGGCGCATTCCGTAAGCCAAACGGCATGCGATTAAATCTGTAAATGCCAAAAGGTGTTATAAATGCGGTTTTATCCCTATCTATCTCGCGTACTGCCACTTGATAGTAACTTTTCAAATCAAGTGTTGTCATGTATCGAGTACGGGTAGCAGCATGTAAAAGATCATCCATCCTTGGCAATGGATACCTATCAGGTACAGTGATCCTATTTAGGCGTCGGTAATCAACACACATTCTAACTTTTCCATCTTTTTTCGGGACCAGTACAGTAGGAGCGGCATAAGCCGAATCACATTCTTCAATAATTCCTTTTTCTAGAAGCGTATTAACTTCTGATTTTAAAATATCTGTTTTAATCGGTGTCATTCTATATGGTGGGACCGCTATAGGCGTATCATCTGTCAAGTTTATAGAATGCTCTAAAATTGGAGTAGGTTCATTCCTTTCCTCAAATAGTTCTGCATTTTTGTACAGAAGGCACTGCAATCGATTCTTGTCAGTAGAATTTAGTTGTAGGGCCTCATCTTGTCGCAAAGATAAGTCAAGTAAATCAACGGTAATATTACAAGTAAAAGGTTCCTCTATAAAATTATATTGAACCAAAGGCATGTCTGCAAACGAATATTTCATTTGTGGGATATTTATAAGAAGATTGGCATGAGTAATAAAATCAACACCAAGAAGTGTTTTCGAAGATACGTGTTCAGGAAAAGCGACGAAAGTCGTTTGAACAGTTCTATTCAAAATTATTACATCACATTCGAAGATATGGGCTGATGCTATACGGGTTTCACCATCGGCCAGAACTAAAGTCATATCTTTAATTGAATACGAAAGTTCTTGGTCTAGAAAATGACGATAAAGTCTATTTCCTGCTATCGTGCATTTTGCACCGGTATCAACATAAGCACATCCACTAAGTCCATAGACTGTGATTGGAAGAAGAGGACGGCGATTTAAACAATTTGTATCTGCCATTAATAATTCAACTGATGCTGTTTCCGCAGATGTTGTAGAACGTAGGTTGTTACTACAATTTGGACAGTTTGATCGTACAAAACCTGGAGTATTACATCCATAACAAACAATGTTTGAGGTACGTAATGAATTTCGGTTAGAATCTAAATCATTATTAGCATTTGTTGATTGTAAGCGAGGTAATGTGTTAGCACTCTGCTTAGTAGCGGCAAATTTTCTGCATTCGTTCTGCGTATGACCAAAATGTTTGCAAAATGTGCATTTTGGACGTAACTTCGTGTGACTCGTATTAGTTTCATTTACGGAGTTACTAGATTTCTCAGTTAGAGATTCTTCAATTGCTCTTGCTCGTTTTATGAGATCATCGAAAGTAATAATATCTGTTCTAGGTAAACGTTCACGTATTTTATGAGACAGAAGACTATAAATCATGTCAATTTTGAACGTATCGTGAAGAATCGGATGATTTTCACCTGAAGGAAGATATGAAAGAAGTGCTCGACATTTATTAACAAAAACATCGGTAGGTTCTTTATCACCCTGCTCTTTGGAAAAAAGTTCTCTGAAAATTTTTGGCGCAGATTTACTATTTCCGAAAGCATGTCGTAAAGAAATAACAACTTCGTCCCAAGTCGTTAAAGAAGTTTTGGTTCCTTGCCACCAAACAGCTGCATGATTGTATAAAAGCATTGACAAGCCTTTAATAGCATTGTCATCTGTAATGTGCAAACACTCTTTGTATACCGTGATTGCATCTATAAAAGCTTCTACATCTTCGGCTTTTGTTCCTGCAAAGCGACTATTACACTTTGAAAAGTTGCCTACGTTCGGTGTAGTAGGTGTTTGATTAGTAGTTGTAACACTTATATTTTGAAGAAGCGCTCGGAATTGTTCGTCGGTTAAAGTTATATTAGTCATCTCGAAACTGTGGCTACGTAACCTACTTTTAATTCCAGATTTCATATATATACGAAAATATACAGTAAATGTATTTTCCAGCGAGAAAAACACAAATTTTAAGTAAGTACGAAAAAGTCGGCAAATGTTCAATAATTTGATAAACGTGACAACAGCGCACTAAAGCGAGACGGTATAGCAGCGATTAAACTGAATAAAAAAAGTCCGTAAACGTGTATTCAAAAAATAAATTCGGCAACAGCGCGTTGAAGCGAGACGAAATAGCAGCGATAGCACTGATTAGTAGTGAAATGCGGTAAATCGATTGTCTGAAATCGAATTATCGAATGATTTGAGAAAGCGCGCGATTATGCGAAATATTAGGTTATGTTTGATTCTAGCAAACGAACCGTAATGCTTAAACAAATAAAATAATATAAATACAACCTGTTTAAATCCAGTCTGCAGTCCTGCGTTCACTTAACAGTTCACTAAATAATGTCTCAATGTTTCTACGGCCTCGAGTTGGGCGACAGGATGTGGGGGTATTGTAAGGATGTTAATACAAACGGGTGTGGTGTGAGGTTCTGCGTAGGGAACAATGAGCAATTACTACACTAAACACAGAGAGACACACTGATGAACAGGAATACGTATTTAATATAACACTACTGTTTGATATGTAATACAATACACGTGAAAATATATTAGTAAAAGAACAAGTTGTCATATATTGCGTTTATGGTGGTTGAATCATGAATAATGAATAGTGAGTGACGTTCTTCTCTCTTCGTAGAGGGAACGTCAGTGGCCTCTAGCTGTTGAGGAATGCAGCGCACTCAATGTTGTTGTTACAACGTAACTTTATTTTTTTTTCTTTTGGGAACTCTTCTTATTTACACGATTCCGCTGTAAAATTTAATAAAAGTTTTTTTCATTTATTTATTGTGAAATTTCTAAGTTAACAAGAAACTAAAAATCCGGAAAATGTTATTAATTTTTTTAACAAATGTTTGATTTTAGTTGTTTTAGTATGATTATATTGAATTTAGAAGCTTTGGTAAACAATTGTTTACGTCATTTGTTTATATATTTTTTACAAATAGACTAGTTAAATATTTTTTTTAAACCGGCCAGAAATTAGTACTTTCCGGTTTATTTTTAGGTCAGAAAATGTCATTTTGTCGAACTAGTCCGAAAATAGTTATTTGTGACACAAGGACGGAAAATGACATTTTGCAAGAGCGAGTAAAGTTGTGTAGCCGAGGTGCGTGGCACCGAGGCGAAACAATACGAGCACTTGCAAAATATTTTCCGGACGTGTAACACACACTATTTTTTGGTCCGACTAATTTTTAATATTTTAAAAAGTTCTGTTATGTTCAACAGTTGACCGTTTGCGCTACCTATACTAAGACCAGTGACTAGAAGACTGTCAGCTGGTATGACGTGATGTTAATATTATAGTATTTATAGTTGTATATAATTACTTGTTTGATATTTAATATACGTGTTTATTAGTTATTAGTGTTTTGATTAACATATGTTGCAAACACAATAAGTTCAAAAACTTTTTACTTTGTGACACAAGATTGGATGTTTATATAAAGATGAGACAATGAACTATTTTCATAAATTGACATAAATGTCAAATTTTATAATACAAGTTGTGAGAGAAATTAAATGTAAATTAGAATCCTGCTTATCTTTAGAAAAAGTAATAGGTAAGTTTAGTATATTATACGCTGTTTTTAAATAAATTTAATTAAAATTTGTATTATTCATTATGTATTTTTGATGACTTAAAATTTAAACTCATAGCGCCATCTCTTTAGATAATCTAAAAGCTACTTTGCCGGCCTAGGCCGGAAAATGCCATTTTCCGGACGATTTTGAAGTAATTAATAGTATTGTTTCTGGACGGAGGACCAAAAAAGCTTTTACCGGACTCATTTTTATTTACTCCCCGGCCTATCTTTAATGAAAATCAGTTTACATTTTTATAATAAGAACTCTTCATTAAATAATTTTAACAATTGTTAATTTTTGGTTTACAAATATAAACATTATTTTTGAATAGTTATATTAAACGTACTATTATTAGCATGACTTATCTGTAAGCATGGTATATCAAAAATATTCGTTGACGTGAGATTTTTTGAACTACTTGCATTATAATGAGTTTCTGAGACAATTCCTTTCAAAAATTTGGTATGTTTTTCCATATCGTGTCCGGGACTTCGAAGGGTGGCCGCTTTAACAATTTCCTCCGGTATAATTGCATCTTCACAATCAAATGCATCATTTTGAATTTCCATTTTCAGGTTTTTAACTAAACGTCAAAATATGACAAGTTATTTTATAGTTTTAAATAGATACAAAACTCGCTTACCATATTCCTCTGGTATAATTGCATCTTCACAATCAAATGCATCATTTTGAATATCCATTTTCACGTTTTCAACTAAACGTCAAAATATGACAAATAGTGTTAAATAGATACAAAACTCGCTTACCATAGAAACCAATTGACCGCTATCTTAGACTTACCGTTTTATTGTTTTTAACATGAAATTTATGGTACAACAATGCCCGTTTTAAGTACAACAATGCCCGTTTTAAAAAAAATATTGTACTTACGTAATACGTCCCAAAAGTGCTTTTACTAGACACGCAGGCTTGCAGGGCTCGCCTATGGCTCGCCCTGCAATTTGCCTACTTGTCCAGTAAAAGACCACTTTCAGGACTTGTTACGTAAACTACTATTAATTTTTTTTTGTCATTTTATTGTCGTGGTAAAATAATGATTTAATTTTTTTTTCTTAAAAACCATTTTTAATTGTTTATAAACGTTTTTTTAACCTATCCTACCTTTCAATTATTAATTAAGGAATTGAATTTTTTCTAAAAATCAAAATTTTCTGTTCTAATTATAAAAAAAAAATATTTAAATTTTCGTTGTCCATTTTATACACAATTTGTTATCAACAAATTCCAATTACCAATTTTTTACTTTTTCGTTACTTTAAAAAATTATAAATGCAGCAATGTGCATCAAAGTGGCTAAAATAGTTATTTATGAAACAGTTCGTGAAGTATGCTTTTTGCGCACGCACGCGATGTTTAGAGCACGACCGAAGCGAGTGCTATATATCGCGTAAGTGCGCAAAAAGCACTTCACGCACAGTTTTATACAATATTTTATCTACGATAAACAAATAAAAAATAATTACAAATTAAAATTTAAAAATTTAAACTACAGCACTGTCAGGATAACTTTTGTTGAAATTTAATGCTCTCATAGCAACACCATGACAACGCGAATGCTAAGGATATTTGATTATATGAAGGTGTGTCAAAAACAGTGCGAAAAAGTAAATCCCATTTAAAATACATTGTTACTTCACGCACACTTTCAATCCTTCACGCACTGCTGTCTATAATGACAGTTTTCACGAACTAAAAATTGATACATAATATGAGGTAGAGTAGATAAAAATTTTTTCTATTGTTTATTGAATTTTTAAATATTTCATCGTGTCAAAATTGAAGGGGTTACCTACTACATCAATTTATAAATTGTTTATAACTTCTAAAGTATTGATGATTTTTATTTTTTTATAAATAATACATTTTTTGCATCTATGCTTAGATCTTTTAAACTATTGGAGTTACGGGTTTTATAATTCAAGACAGTTTTATTCACTAATCATTGGGCTGTTCAAAAAATAGTTTTTTTAAATACCATTTGTTTATCAATTTTCTTTAATTATTTTAATTTTTACACGATTTACACGTTTTATGGGTTTATTGTCCTTCTTTCGTTTTATTTTAGTTTTTTTATCGTTCATTTATTAAATTTTAAAAAATATGTATCAAAAAGAATACATTGTAAAGCAGCTTGAAGTGATTGCATTTTTAAAATTAAAAACTACAAACTATTTTTGTTAATAATAATAATAATAAATAGTTTTAAAAAAATCTAACTTGTAAACTCCTTCAAAATTATCCCCAACTTACTCTCAAGTTTGCTTTTTTAATGCTAAATTAAAATTATGAATAATAAAGCTACGGCTCCGGGATTTTTTTTTTCAAATTTACCTAATTTTTGAAGTTACAGCTACAAAACGGGAGCGCATTTTTTCTCTTCGTTTCTGGTTTATAACAAATTCAATTTTTAAGTGCAGGATTATCACAAAATTCCGCTTTCTCAGAATTTTTTCCGATTCCAAAATGCCAATAACAATATTTTTACGATTGGAAGATCTAGTTTTCACAGAAAACCAAGATCTCGACCAAACTATATATATCCAGTCCCCAGAGACAAATAATTTTACTCATTTGAAATACTTAAATACAATGAAAATGGTGAAACCATCATTTGCACAGGACTTTAAGATAGATGTAGGAATCTCATCAGCACCAGTAGATTTCTCTGGTAATTTTAAAACTTTATCTAGGATAGCAGCCTATGGAATAGAATTATGGTTGTCATGGTAGGAATTTGCATTGATGTTGTCTAAGTTAATATCATTGCTAGAAGGATTAAAAACTAAAGAGAAGTGGTCAGAAAATAAATGGAAAATTTGTTCGATATCCGTTACCGGATGATTTCCAACCTTTGGAGCATTAATAACAGAGGAACTACCTTTTTTAGTTTTAACAAAGCTCCATAAATGTTTCGGATCGTAACAAATTAGTTCAATATAGTTTTTGTAATCAATGTCAATCAAATATTTTAATCTTCCACGAAGTAATTTAAAAGTTAAGTAGTCTAGGTTGTTTTTGTATTTTTTCCACTTTGTGTGATATTTCCTCTTTTCCTTGATAACTTTAATGGTAGCTAAGTTAAACCACTGGGGATATTTAGATTTGATTTTGTGATGTTTAGGAACATGTTCGGTAATAATACTCATTAGTGTTAAGTTTTGAAAACTCCTTTGTCCAATCGAAAGACTGTAACTCAGTTCTTATTGAATTATAATCAGATCGACTATAATTCAAGGTATGGTTACTATTGTTCTGAAAATTGTTAAAGCATAAAACATCTGGGAAATATAGTACAAACTCTAAGGTGGTGTGATGATTGTCCACTTGGTCAAGAGAGTTTTCGCTAATAGTTAGATTGTTGAGAAAAAAATTATTACATAAAACTAAGTCCAAGGTGTTATTAGAAGCGTTACGAAAGTGATTGCACTGAAAAAGACCACAAAGTGATATAGTGTCTATGAAGAGATTTGAACTAACATCTGTAAAATTGCTCGGAAAAACTTTTTTTGTTTCTGTCCTCTAGAACCCAATTTATGTTGGCTAAATTAAAGTCGCCGCATGTTAAAAACATCTGGGTTATCAGTTAAAATTGCAACAAGCTTACTACAGAAAACGTTCAAGTAATTATAATTCCTAGGTGGAATATAGACGCAGCACAAATGAAATTTGATACTATTGTCTGCAGAAGTAACAGAAATCCATAGGTCTTCAGCTTCCGTCATCCAATCATATAATAATAATAATAATAATAATAATAATAATAATAATAATAAATGGTCTTTATTCAACATAAACTACAATAACAATAAAGGTACATCTTAAATTTTAGTATGCTGAACAGGCGGAGATTTAGCTTCAGCTGTTTTTCAACTCGACAATACAAGACAAGGTTTTGTTAACTCCAATCACAACACCACCGCCTTCCAGTTTAGTTGAAGATGTGTCTTCTCTATCACGTCTGAAGGTGGCAAAATTATCAGAGAGCAACTCAGATGATTCGATAGAGCTATTGAGCCATGTTTCCGTTAAACAAAGAATTAGTTGATCACAATTTAAAGAGTTTTTAAAAATTGTAGATATTTTTGACTTTAATCCACGAACATTTTGGTAGATTGGCACAATCATAAAGAAGATGAGAAATGATAAAAATTAACAGAGAATTGATTTATTGCATTTTTTTAATATCATTGGTACTAGAAATAGCAAGAACTCGAGTATTGGTGTCTTTCCTAGCATAAATAGTATCATCTCTTACCCAAACAAATTTATTAGGCGAGCGAAGCGAGTCTCTACTAGGTCAAATTGTCACTTTTTTGTGGTACACTTGACAGAAAAACTACAAAACATCTAGACATGAAATTATATTTAATTGTTTCGTATTCATGTTTAGATGTGTTATCAATCATTATTTAAAAAAAAAAACTATAAATAAAAAAAAGAGCAGTATTTTTTATTTATGCCATGTATGTATATATCTATATATACAGAGATAGTAGCTCCATCTGTGAGCTACATCAAATACTAATATGTAATTGGTTCGTCTATTCTAAACAAGATGAAGCTTTTGGTGGATTATTTATGTATTTTTTTGGAGATATAAAACAATTACCACCTGTTAATGATCGACCACTTTATAGTGATAAAGTTAAAGGCAGTGAGTTTCTTTTAGAAGGAAAATTATTACATAATTCAAATATTGAAAAATATTTTTTTTATCATCATCTTTTAGACAAAATGAATCACAACAAATGTTTCGAAATATTTTAGACCGTATAAGTAATGGTAAATGTACGCTTCAGGATTATGAAATATTAATGAAAAGAAGTATTCAAACTTATTCTCAAAATGAACGTAAATTGTCACTTTTTTGTGGTACACTTTACAGAAAAACTACAAAACATCTAGACATGAAATTATATTTACGCCAACCAGTTGCTTATTTCAGCTATTCACAATTGCTCTCAAGCAAAATTAGCTAATGTAGATGTATCAGGTGGACTTGAAGAGTTCATAGTTTTATCGATTGGATGTAAAGTTATACTACGCTCTAATTTATGGATAGAAAAAGGATTAATCAATGGAGCTCTCGGTTACGTTCATGTATGAAGAAAATCATGGTCCACCTGATCAAATGACACGGGTTATAATGGTTCATTTCGAAAATTACTCTCATACTAGCTATGAAAATAATGGTAGTGTTCCGATTGCAAGCATAACTAAGTTTTGGAAAAGTGGAAATATTAATTGTTCACGTAAACAATTTCCATTACAGTTGGCTTTCGCAATTACAATCCACAAATCACAAGGTTTAACCTTAGAAAATGCTGTTGTTGATATTGGAGATAAAGAAACTTCCGTTGGTTTAACATATGTTGCTTTGTCAAGAGTAAAAACTTTAGAAGGTTTAGCATTTAATAGAAAATTTTTATATAGCAGATTTACAAGTATTCAAAATTCACACATGCTGCTGTGTCGAAAACAGGAAGAAATTGAAAAATTTTAAATACACTTAAAAAGAAAAAAAAATTGTATATATTTTACTATACTATTCGCGAGCCATTACAAAGTGATGCTTTTGGCTAGCAATTTTTAGTTTTTGCTGTGTCCTTGGCCGTTTTTAAAAGTAGTTTATTCGCTTTGGTCAGGTGTTCATTTATGAACAACTAATCTGCTACGTTTTCAACCATTAGTCCGGGAGCCCGATTACCGCTTTTTAAAGCCTCAGATCTTTTTGCTTTAGATGCAGTCAATATGGAATCTTTTTTATTTTTTGATGTTAGTTTGATAATAATTGGCTTTGGTTTACCTGAAACAGTAATATTTAATCGGAAGATGACATCTACATCGTTCGGGAGAATGGGGCAGCCGATACTTTTGCCGATTGATTCCGCAATTTTCACCAGATTATCGTCCTTTTTCTCAGGTACACCACAGAGCTCCAAGTTATTAGAAAGAGCTAGCTGCTCTAAGGATTCCATCCGTTTTGTGAGAATTAGAACATCATTTTTTAATGAACTGTTTTCTTTTTGTAGATTTTTAATAGGATCCAATCTTTAGGTTAGTTCTTTCACCATGGACTCAAAGACAGTTATTTGATCACTGCAAAAGGATATGCTGTGTATAACATCTGCATTTTGAGTGTGGACAGCATCCATGTCTCTTTGGATTTTTCGACGATTTTTAGAGTACGTTGAAAGGTATTATTGGTAGCCTTTTCCTCGTATTACTCATCGGACGATTTGGAAGTAGGTGGTGGACGGTGGATAGCAGAAGTGCGCCTAGCACCATGATCGACTCTGCAGTCTTTGCAGTACCAAAGGGATCCTGGGGCTTGAAAATTAGCGACGGCGTTTTTGCTCAAGCTCACGCATTTTTCATGGTAGTATTTTGAACACTTACCACCACATTTTAGTCCAGGAGTTTTATTGGTTATTGAAGACGTACAGACACTACAAGTCACCATTTTGCCCCCGCACTATAATAGTATTCTGACCGAGATTCTGACTGTTATCAGATATTGTTTTTCCTGTTTAAAAGTTTTAATTTTAATTATATATTTAAGTGTATATAAAGAAATTAGGTCAAAAATCTATTTGTTTTAAAGTAAAAACGTAATCGGTATCGCAAGTGACACTATTATCTTCACAACCTGCTAAAGTTCTGGATTTTTTAACTAAAAATAACGAACAAAATCAGTACCACAGACAAAGCGAAGTAAACACGTGGACGACTCGTTTGACCGGCTGTAACATGGAGTGTTTCTCCATGCTGCTTGCTGAACTTCTAATATAAAATTTCCTTGTTAAGTTGTTCTTCTGTTTTCAGCGGAACATTTTAAATGATCTTGTTGAGTAGATCTTCCTGGAAATATTCCCAGTTTGTCTTTTGATTTGTTAGGTAGGGCGTTGGTTTTTTTCTAATAATATGTTTATTTAAAGGGTAGGATTATTTCAAAATGAGTAGAGTCCATATCAAAGTTTTCTTTTATATTCACATAGTTGGATGATATTTTTTTCATTATAAAGAAATCTAACAGATCAGGAATTTTGTTTGTGTCAGTTGGCCAATATGTCGGCTTACCTGTAGATAAGTAGGTGCACCCTAGTTCTACAGCAGCACGGTGCATTTCTTTGCCTTTAGTTGTTGACAACCTTGAGCTCCAGACTGTATTTTTTGCCTTATAATCTCCGACAATTATAACCCTGTTGCCAGTTTTCGAAAAACCCGGGACTATTAATGCTAAATAGTTTCTGAGCTAGTTGCCTCAAAGGGAAAATTTCTCTCAAACATTGATAATGCGAAACAGTAATGAATTCTTTTCATTGATGGTCAATCCTGCTATAACGATCAACATCATATTTCCAGTAGACGATGAAACGTTAATTGTACAAAGGGAGTCCAAAGAAGAAGCCTACAATCTTTCTCCTACGGTTAATGTTGTACTTGGTTCCTATGTTACGGCTCTAGCTAGATTAAAATTGTACAGCTATCTGGAAAAGGTAAACGACAGGACCTGTTACTATGACACTGTCAGAATAATCTACATTTCTCGCCCTCACTACCCTGATCTTCCGACAGGTGAATGTGTGGGTAATTTAACAGATGAACTAGATGGTGGTTATATTACAGAGTTCGTTTCTGGAGCACCAAAAAATTACGCTTATAAATATATCGTTAACGGAACAGAAAAAACTGTATGTAAAGTTAAAGGTATTTGTCTCAATTACAACACCTCACAAATTATAAATTTTGATAAAATCAATGATATGATATTGGAAAAATCAGATCCTATATTAGTATCACATGCAAGCAAATTGCGCTAACAAACGAGTACCATGTGGTCACTAAAAAGTACGGATAGATTTATAAAACGCATTCTACAAAAAGAAAATTTTTAAAACACTATTCGTCTGTACCGTTTGGTTATAAAAAACCTAAAAATAAGTTTTAAAAACACGGTTATAGCTTTTCTATCACTTTCCTGAACCTCTGATACCCTTTATAGGTACTCACCAGATACCTGGTGGGTTACTCATTATTTTATGATAATAAAAAGATACCCTATATGGTCAAGAAAGATGTGTATAACACAAAAAAAAAGATACCTGAAGGGTCACTAATTATTTTTATGACAATAAAAAGGTATCCTATATGGTCAAGAAAAGGTGGCTATAACACCAATAAAAGATACCTGAAGGATCAATAATTATTTTATGATCGAAACATGTTGGGAGGTGGTAGATGGAACTTTCCATCGCCCGAGAAGGTACCACCCTGCAACTCGTTAAGATGGGGTGAAATGTTCTAAACATGTTTCCCCATTTGAGTTGTAAGTCGGTTTTTTCCATTCCCTTCTCACCTTTCCGTTTCCCTTTAATCCATTTCTTTCTCTTAAACCCTTTTCTAGAAAATACCATGATGAGTTCTCCAGAAGTTAAATGTTCCGGAAGTAAAAAAGTTCCCCATTCGGATCTCCGGGGGGGGGGACAATCTCGGGAAAGTCATGATGGAAATAACATAGTTATCGACCAGTCTACTAGTAGACCAACCTCTAGTTCAGCCAATCTTACCCAGAAACCAAAACGCAACACAGGCTGCATATTAACATTCACTAACATCTGCGGGTTAAATATCAACATTTACGCAACCTATCACTATTTACAGTCTATAAAACCTCACGTTCTTGTTCTTACCGAAACACAAGTTTCTGGGAAAAATAGCCTGAAACATCTTAAATTTTCAGGTTACGAACTTTACCACAAGTTTAAAGGGCCCATGTTGTATGTGTTTACGTTAGAAGCATACTTTCCTGCTCTAGATTACCTGCACTAAAAAAAAGCAGAGACAACATCCTTTGGCTAAAATTAACACAAAAAGCCTCTAGCAAATTTATATGTTTTATTTATCGGCCATCAGACTGTAATTGCGACGAACTATTAGACTATCTATCACAAAAGATCGGCTACCTTAATAGTGACTACCCTTCTGCAGAGATAATTGTGCTTGGAGACTTTAATTTTCACCACGAAAAGTGGCTTAAATCCAACAAAATGGACACAGAATGCAGGCTAATTGAAGAGTTTGCAATTAGCCATGGGCTGTCCCAACCAATCGACAAGCCCACTTACTATCCCAGAGCTGCCAATCACAGTTCTAATACTCTGGATCTTTTTCTGACCCTTAGCAATATAATGTAAATGTTCTGTCTCCCCTAGGTAACTCTGATCATGCTGTAGTAGAAGTCAAATGTCCAATCGAACCTCACTTATTCGAGGCACCACCTAAGAGAACTTTTTCGAACCTAAAAAAAGCAGATTGGGAAGGCCTTCGAGACTACTTTGCAACTTTTCCCTGAAATCCAGTCTGCTTTATTAACGAAGATCCATCGGCAGTTTGCAACAGTATAACTGAAATCATTCATTGTGCCATGGAAGCTTACATTCCTCACTTTACCAAATCCCACAAATTATTTCTACAAAATCTATCAGAAGAAACAAAACAGGATGATATAAACGCTAGAAATAGGCACAACACCACTATTTCCAATTCCAAAAATCTCTTTGACGCTCGAATGAGAGAGAAAGTAATGTCAAACCCTAATGGAAGCCGGTCCTTTTGGACACTCGCCAAAGATATCAACAACAATTTTACAAATAGTTCCATCCCTCCACTCACATCAGATGATGGCTCAATAGTTTCGTCCTCCACAGAAAAGGCAGAATTCTTTGCCAAAATATAATATTCTCTTCGAACTCGATACTTAACCCACCGGGAAACATGGAACTACCTTCTATTCCACGGACTCCCCATACAATGAAAAATATCATATTTAGAGTTAAGCATGTGCAGAGAGTCCTTGCTAGCTACTCTAAATACAAACAAAGCAAGCGGCCTTGACGAAATACCTGCTATACTCTTAAAATGTTGGGCTCCTGAACTAGCGCCAGTTTTCACTAAGCTATTTCAACTATCATATGATACTGGTATTCTTCCAGAATCCTGGAAAACTGCTTGAGTACAACCAGTCCCCAAGAAAGGCCTGTAAAACCCAGCCTTCTGACTACAGACTCATCTGGAGAAATACGTCAATCACGAGATCCTCAGCTACCTTGAGACACACAACCTTTTCAGTGACATGCAATATGGTTTTCGCCAACAAAGGTCAACAGCCGATCTACTAGCATATGTAACTCATGTCTGGAGTGATGCCATCCACTGCTATGGGGAGACTCAAATAGTATCACTAGACATCTCAAAAGCATTTGATCAGGTGTGGCATGCAGCTCTTTTGAACAAACTGCCTTCATACGGACTCTCGCAAAACCTTTGCAGATGGATATCTAACTTTCTCTCGAACAGGCACATCCAAGTTGCTGTAGATGGACATTCTTCCAACCTCTACAGGATCAACGCTGGAGTTCCCCAAGGATCGGCTTTAGCTCCTACTCTATTCCTATTACACATTAATGATCTACTAGAAGCCACTAATAACCCGATACATGGTTTTGCAGATGATAGCAAAGCGCACAACCGTCCCATACCTCTAGATTTTCTGGAAGAGGACAAAAGATCCACAATGGCTTCTCTCAATCAAGATTTGAGAATTGTTGTCGAGTGGGGAAGAAAGAATCTTGTTAATTTCAACGCTTCCAAGACAAAGACATGTTGTCTATCCAACAAGAGGCAAACATGCGACTCATCCATTACAATCAACGATCAGACACTGATAGCAGGCGACTCCATTACGCTGGTTGGTATAACGATCTTCCAGGACTTACTATGGAACGAACATATTGCATCCATAATAACTGCAGCAGGAAAGAAATTAGGCTTCCTGTATAGAGCACGGAAATATTTTCCTCCATCTAACTTAGCTACTTTTTACAAAGCCCAAATATCTTGAATACTGCTTGCATGTATGGGGTTCGACGGCTCCTCAATGCTCGGTGCATTACAAAAACTATATGTGGGTTTTAGTGGTAGATTAGGGAACCCTCCGTTTACAATTTTTGCTGAATCTGGTTGCTATGTATTACTCATTAAATAATATATTTTGCCAACATCATTTTGAAAAGCTGAATAAATTTTTTTGTATTTTTTCAAAAGTTCCCAAGGTGTGTGTACCTAATTTCTTTTTCAGAAAATATTACTTCGTACAGCTAGGACTAGTAAATCATCAGTCTTCAAAGATACTAGGTATAGGTTTTCATTGGCAGGATATGTGCTGATAAATGTATATAACACGTATGTATAACGTAGAGTCAATACATTTAAGAACTTTTGAGTTGCTTCCTGTTTTCACTGATATTTACAGCAACCTTTTAACATCATCACTGTGTGGGAGAAGTAGGTAAAAAAATTAAAAACTAACTATTTAAATATTTATTCTAAAGTAATAAATTTATTCTACATCTTGTTTAAGCTTTGGTTTCGCAACCCCAATATTAGTAGTTTATAGAATGGTATTACGTTTAAATTTCTAAATTAAATCGAGTCCTGAGATATTTTCGACAGAACATTTTTTACAATATGTTTTTGGATCCAATTTTTTTCACCATTATACCCAATCTCACAACTCTCATATTGAAATTTTTCCAAGTTTTTATTTTGCCATCGGATTTTCACTTTAACTTTCTCTAGAATTTAAGGTATCCTTTCTTTGTCACGCGTATAAGCACAAACCCTTGTATTAAACTTATTAAAGCATAATACTACAACCGGAAAGATAAGCTCACGCGCATGGTTATCTTCTGTCTCTTTCCAACGTCGACGTCATCGTGTGACAAAATTGTGAAAATTGGCAGTTGTTGACACGTGTTATTTGTGTTCTAGTTTGTTTTGTTCGTTTTCTATCGTTTAAATTCCCTGCAAAACACTTATTTTATGACTGTGTTATAATTTTTCTCAAATTTTAAACCATGGTTTATTGTGCTGTGGTGGGCTGTACCAGTAACAACAATAAAAACAGTAAAACTTATACGTCTAGTTGCCGATATTTTAGTTTTCCAACCTCCAAAGACGTTTGCAGTTTGTGGGTACAAAAGTGTTATCAAAAGCATCATTTTAATATTAATAATGCTAAAATATGTTCCAAACACTTTGTCGATGATGATTTTTGTGAGAAGGAAAAACTTTTGAAGTTGCCAACAGTTAAGTGGAAGTTAAAACCGAATGCTGTGCCTTCACTCCATCTGCCAAAAACTATAAAACCAGAAACATCTAACCAAAAAGATCGACAAGAAAGAAATAAAAAAAGGCATTTCGTAAAAAATATACATGGCAAGTAAGTACTCATGTATTTTAATTAATCTGTTTTTTCTTGTTAACAAATTCACTCTTCTAAATAAAATACCAGAATATAAATTTTTAATTGTGCAACTGGGGCTGTAGGCAAAATGTAGTTGTTGTTTTGAAATTAGTTAAACAATAGTTATATTTATAAAAAGTGTATATTTGTTGGACGATGCATAAAGTTTGCTGCTCGAGACAAAGTAGAGAGCTCGAATCATGCTGATTGCAACAACATTTTAAAATACATATTTTTTTATTTTAAAACTGTAACAGCTTTACAAAAAATATTAAAGTTTTAAACTAAACTTGAAACTAATTAGCTATGGAAATTGTTGCTGTTGTCCATAAGTCACTATAAATAACCTAAGCCCGTAATCAATAGAATGTTTTGCACTAGGGCAAAATGTTATACTTTTGGCCAGTAAATATTGTTTTCATAAAAAAAATAATTTGTAGCTTAGAACTTCATGATTTAGTACTCACAAATTGTGAAGATAAAGCAGTTGGTGAAGGATTAGTTGTAGAGGAAACGGTCACTAATATTTTCAGTAACCATCTCGGTAACCATAGAAGTGTTGAAACGCAAACTACAAGGTGTGTGGGTTTAATAAATCATTGAAGTATGTATTTAATTTTTAATATAATTCTTTTCAGTTCAGAAAAGTGTGAAGTAAGTGAACTTAAAAAAGAAAATTTATACCTAAAAGAAATGGTGGAAAAACTAAAGATAGAAAAAAAAATGTTGAACAAATATTTACCGAAGGGCAGCTTCGTAAACTAAAATCCAATAAACAAATTTGTTGGAGCGTTGAAGATATTACATCAGCAATATCTCTGTATGCTGGAGGTCCAAGATCATACCGCTTGCTAAGAAAAAGGGGTTATCCTTTACCTGCAGTTTCAACACTGAGAAGATGGGCGAGTAAAATTAATATTCAACCAGGTAAGTTTTCAATGAAAGTTTCTTGCTGCAAAGTTTTTTTTATATTTAATAAGTATTTTAGTAAACATTTCATTTTTAGGTATCTTAAACATAGTAATTAGTCTTATGAAAAATACAGCACTAACAAAAATGGAGAGGGCATGTGTATTACTATTTGATGAGATGAAAATACAAAGTGTTTCTGATTACGATAAGAAAAATGACACGACTATGGCTCCCACCAAATATGTTCAGGTTATTATGGCTCGAGGAATATGTGGGAATTGGAAACAGCCAATATTCTATGATTATGACCGCAAGATGACAAAAAACCTCATATTTAAGATTATAACCAAATTGGAGAATATTGGCTATCCTGTGTATGCCCTTAACTGTGACTTAGGAGGAAGTAACCGGGGGCTTTGGAGCTCTTTAAACATCACAGAAGAACAGAGCAGTTTTGAAAATCCAATGAGTCATAAGGCAGTACATGTGTTTGCTGATACGCCACACATGATTAAGCTGTTGCGAAATCATTTTCTAGACTATGGTTATGTTGTTAATGGGAAAATAGTTACCTCGAAACCAATTGTTGACTTATTGAACATCACCAAAAATTTAGATTTAAATATTGCACATAAACTCAGTGCAGACTTACTAACAGTAAAAGGTAAAAATATTATATTTGTATGTTATCATAATTGGTATTAAAACATGTAACAAATTAATGCTTTTTTTAGGTGCTCAACGACAGAAGGTAAAATATGCCACCAAGCTCTTTTCACATATAATTTCAAAAGCAATTTCCAGGGTGGGTATGCTTGGCCTTTACACCACAGAGAACAACTGGTCTGAATGCTCTGAATTTATAAAAATTATTAATGACTGGTTTGACGTATTTAATGCACAAATTCCCCATCCAGATTCAAGGAACAGGGTTAAAGGTGATGAAGAAATGTTCATTTATTTTTTAAATTGATTTATAAGGTCTATATTTTACTAGGTTATGGCTTGGCAATAACAGAACAGAATGAAATTTTGCAAAAAATGAAAAGTATGGTCAAAGAAATGAGAAGAGTAGGGTCGACTACATTACTACCATTTCAAAAGGGAATCCTTATTAGCATTCAGTCTTTAAATAAACTTTTCATTGACTTAAAAAAAGATTTTAAATTACAATATATATTAACTTATCAACTTAATCAGGATCCACTAGAAGGTCTATTTTCCGTTATAAGGGCCATTGGAGGTTTGCATGACCACCCTAACGCACTTCAATTTAAATATCGGATAAGAAATTATTTGATGGGCAGAAACGATGAAGTCTTATCTGTTTCTGCCAACATACAACCAGAGAGTGACACTGGTAACAAAACAAGTACTAGCGGAACTATCCTGGATGCTGTCAATTTAAATTCTGAGGTAGTTGATTGACAATTTGGGTCAATTTATTTTACTTTTTTTATTTAAAATTTTGTAGATTGTCACTGGAGAAATGTTAGGTGTTTTAAATGTGCCTAATAATGATGACAGTTGTCAAAACAACTTATGTGACGAATATAAAGCCATGAATGTCGAGACAGAAGAATTACGCTGGGATGGTTTGGAAAATCTGGCAGGATATGTTGCATTCAGATTAAGGAAGAAAGAAAAGCTTGGTTATGTTCCAGGATGTAATGAGCCTTCATTTTTTTGGGTTAACCATTTAACGGAAGGGGGTTTGCAAAAGCCCACAGAGGACTTTTTACCTAAATGTAATGAGCTGGATCATTTATTTCAAAATTATAATGGAGACTTACTAAAAATTGAGAAAAATTACCTTAAAAATTTAAATACTTTAGCTAAAAATGTTAATTTAAGTGATTAAGCGAAAAACCTTTTTTTCAGATGCAAAATGTATTTTAAAATTAGAATTCTTAATAAAAATATAAAAGAAAATTCTAATATGCGCAAGCGCAAAATGACCAAAGTTATAAACTAATATAATAAGTCTGTAGTTTGCAAAATATTTTTTCTTCAAACGTCAGAAAATCACCACATTTTTAAACTCAGTAGGTCACGGTAAGGTTTCAATTTTTTCTCACTTATATTTTCAACGGCAGGAAAAGTACTTTTCACTGCCGCCGACAGGAAAAGTACTTTTCGCTGCCGCTGGTGAAAAGCATTTTTCCGCCTGTCATTTATTGAAATGTCAAAGTCTGTCAGTGTGAAGCAAAGCCTGTTTAAATTTTTGTGACAACCGAGTACAAGCAAGTAGGCTATGCCACGTCATTTGTTGAATTTATTTACGGCTCCAGCGGCAGGTAAAGTTACTTTTCCCTCCTAGACAGGTAAAGTGACTTTTCCAGCGGCTCAGAAGACTGAAGAAAATTCAATTTTTTGTCGTTATTTTTGTAAATTAAGAACGTTTGAAGAAAAAATGGCATATATTATTCGGAGCTAAAGTGCCTTTTCTAACTTGGCCGCAGTTACCAACTGCCACGTCAGAAAAGTAGCACTTTCGCTGCTAATATAATATACTATTTTACATTTTATTGACACTTTGCTTCTTTTCAAAAAACTACAAAGTCGTCGGCATAACTATTTTTCCATTACATTTAAAGGTTTTATTTTAGAAAAAAACCCTATTTTAATATCTTACAGTTTTGTTACCTTTGTCTTTAATATAGATAAATAAAAAACTCTCCTAATTGATGTGTGTCATTTTACATAAATATAGACCATAATTTCGCATATTTGCAATAATTAAAATTGATAAATTTATGTCCTGGGGCACCAATAAGTTGAAGTTGTTTAATTAATATTTTGTTTTAAATATTGCGTACATGTGCAGGGAAAGAAAAACTTTAACAATATTTTTCTGTGTGCATATGTCCTGTTTTTATGTAAATAAATAAAACTATTGTGTGAACTGACTTAGTTTTTTGTTCACTATATTTGATAATACCTAAAATATTAAAAATAATAGTCGAAATCAAACGAGAATGTTGGTAATTTTGAATCAGAAATACACGTATATATGGCACGCCTCCAGTGTATTGCAAGAAGTTTGTCACGCAGTGACGTCATGCGCGAATCGGTCTAAAATTGGGCCGCCAAGTGATCATATCTTTCTCGTGTTGTAGTATCATGTTATTAAAGAGACTAGTTAAAGCATTTGTTATCTCTTTTCTCCTTGTTACGTACACGGAGTCGGGTCGGGTGGTGTGTATTTAAGAAGTTCTAACAGTGAATTGAAATGCATTTCCTCTTTTTCGCCGTAATCCGCTTGATAGCAGGAATAACAACATGTTTCTTGTTTGATATTTCAATCGTATCTTTACATATTGATGTATATTTAGTTTTTATTGTTAACGTTCTCAAATATGTATTATTTTAGTTTTAATTTTTCTGTAAAATGGTATATCCGCTATATAAATAAATAAATTAATAAAATATTTAAACAAATTTAGTATTTTTTATTAACAAAAGTAAATACAAAACAAAAAGAAAAATATAAAAAATCTCGAAAATATTTAACATTTATATGTATGTATATTTTTAGCAGACGATTATTTTGAGATATCTTCCATGGAATTTTTTTAAAATTTGAAAATGAATACAAACAAAGATATATATTAAATTACATTAAGAAGAAATTGAAAAAATGTCGCATCGAGCAGGACTCGAACCCGCAACCTTTGCGGGTTCAATTTCTCCGAAATGTCATTTATTATATTCCGGTCTGAATACTTTCTATAATTTCAAAAAATCCCCTGAGAAACAACTCAAAATAATTATTTACTAAATATCCATTGAGAGTCCGGTCCTGGCAAGTAAACAATCGGCAGTCAGTAAGAATAGCTCTGATCTATATTCAAATTTAATCAGTATAAACTAAGATAAAATATATAAATTTATGATAATACTGAAAATTAAAGTGCAAGATATCAGTGTATATAATAGGTACCAAAAAACTGTTAGTCATTGCATGCTTTTATTGTATTTTACTTAAATAGGGAGGATTAAAGTGGAAATCAGTATCAACAATAACTGATAACGAGGCTAAGAATTTAACACCGACCAAAAACAGTCGAAAAAGACAGAAGCTGCTTCGAAAAATTTCAAGTTAAACAACAAAAATATAAATAAGGTGAAGGCATATATATTAACCAGTGGTCTGCTGTTACGGAGGTTACAACAATTAAAATAAAACTTCCTATAATTGAAAGTGAAACGACAAGGAGAAGAGGCAGAACCGGTTTAGATTTTTAAGGAGTAAAACTTTATTAAATAAAGCGTGGATTAAGGGTGGAGAGAAAGTCAGCCCGGGTAACTGGTCGAGGGCTGAAATATAGTAGGGTCGCGGCAACGGTGCACGGGACACTTGAACTCTACCCGAGATCTGCCCAATATAATTGTTTGAACTAAGTAGAATCCCGGTACACAAACTTTATGCGAGAAGCGAGATCTCTGAGATAGTTTACAAATATAAACGTAAAATTTAGTGATACAAGCAGATGTCCAACAAAAAAAAGGAAATAATAACATAGGCTGTAAACGAGACAAACCAGAACACGACTCATCTATAGAAGAAGAAAGAGAAGTCTTTCAAAGAAGCAAAATCATAAATAGAAGAATAAGGAACCCACAGAGATGGAGGACATCAAAAAAATGTTATTGGAAATGCAACAAGATTTCAAAAACGATATAAAAGAAATGAGGCAAGAAATTAGAGAAAATATCAAAGAAATTAATGAAAATATCAAAGATATGAAAAAACAAATAGCCCAAAACAGAGAGCACATAAGTATGGTTAATGCAAAGATGCTCAAAATAGAGGAGGAAAAGAAAACAGAAAAAACAGAGTTAGTACCCAAGATCGAAAAGATGGAAGAAAAAATCGAAAAACTGGAAAAAGGTAAAATACGAACCAACTTAAAGATAACAGGTGTAGAAATTAAAGTCAATAATGGAGAAGCATTAAAACATGAACTAAATACGATGCTTGACAAGGAGCTGGGACTAAAAATAATAATTAAAAAAAGCGTACAAAATAGGACTATTGACTTTAGGTATAGGAAACCCTAATACAATTTGAAAGCCAAATAAATTTTACGTAAGACGACGTAAGTATATACAGGGTGTCCTATTTGAAATTTTTGACTTATTCTAATTCAAAATTCTGAAAAATGGCACACCGTTTAAGAACACCCTGTGTTGTGAAACTAAATTATTTCATATAAACAAAAACTCAAAATCAATTATTATTTTGTTTATCGCATTAAAGAACATCACTTACTGTTCAAGCGTAGCAACTTTTGTTTTCTTTGATTGTGAAATAGTCCAGTTATTGATTTTTCAAAATTCAGTCGCATCTGTCAAAATTTTTAAAAAAAGTTGAATAACTCAAAAACTATCGATTTTAAATAGACTACCTTACATAAAATTAGTCCAGAATTTTATGCGGAATCCGAAAATGTACAGGGTGTTCTATTTAAAATAACGAAGTTGACCGGTATAACCGGAAGTGTAAGATTAATGACATTTTTTTAGGCAGATAGGCCATCGATGAAAATGGCCAAGCACAAATTTTCAGATTTTTAATCGACATAGATCACGAGATATTTCTACTGTCCCTTCGTCGTGACACACCCTGTATATATCTCTTTGGTTGTCGAATTATCAGTATATATATATATATATATATATATATATATATATATATATATCTAATTCGATGTGATTTGTAACAGCTGCGTTAAATGTGAACCTGATATGGTGGAGGTGAAATTTCTCAGCTAGTCATCTCAATAGAGGCAGTTGCTCATTTTGATTTCGATCTTTACTAGAAATTCGTGGATACTATACACAAGAAGTTCTATTTTACCAAGATAACGAAGGATCTTTTGAGTAAATTAGGTTGAATATATATGAATGGAATAATTGTATATTCCTTGGTTCTGAATAGGAACATGGTAATTGGAATGGTTCCATTATTTTGACAAAACCAACTAAGGGTTTAAATCGCACTGATAGTAGGATCAAAGATTTATATGTATCTAAGTAATTATTATTATACCGAAAATTAGGAAGTTGATTGCAACAAATGTAAAAGCTGCAATTAACAATGATCCTAAGGGTAACACTATTGGAGAATTTATCAAAATTAGACGTAGCTCTATCTGGTGTCACACAGGAAAAGTTTGGAAACTTACTGGCCCGGTGTGCTGAAAATCCAGAAACTTATTTATAAAAAGTTAAATACAGGTAAATATTTTAATAAGCATTACTGTTATTTTAAATTGAATTGTTTAATGTATTAATTAATTCCAATTCCAAGTTATATTTAATTTATAAAACAAATATAAATCTTAGAATGTATACAGATTTGAGAGAGATACATGTAAATAAACTGTTCAATTTGGTATTTTAGTTGCGCTTTAAAAAATAAAGAATACGAAAACGCAGATAAAAAATACTGAAATAGAAAAGATAATCAACTGTTTACATTCTCCATTATTATTACTGTTAATATCTTATTTATTGTCAATTATTACTTATCATAAAAAAATGTGTAAAAAATGAATACTAAATAAAAAATACCAAATAAATAATAATTTATTCATAAGTGTCGTAATTGATTTTACTGTTAACAAACCTACTTTATAGCTTTTTTTTCGTTATATTCAACTCTTTTACACTTTTAAGCATTTTAAATTTTATTTTTGTTACAGTTTTTCATTTTCACTGACTGTCGGTTGTCCTCGTCTAGTTGTGTTCCTTTAATTGTGATATTCAGTATCTGCTTATTATCAAAAAAATATATATTGTTCCTCATTTAAATACAATAGACTATTAACGATATTAATAAATTTAATGTAATATGTACTTAAAATTTTGAACATTGGAATAATTTTTTGTACTTTATCCTTCTTTTACAATCATTATCAATATAAGTGGTTTAATTTATGAAAGTATATATACGTACCTGTCTAAGATTAAACTAGCTATATTTGTGCTTTAGTTATAACATATTAAACATGTTCATAGCAAAGTTGGTTCCAGTTTTATTTCTTGCCTATTTAGCGCAGGGTAAGAATTATTTTAAAACTCCAAAATCTCTAAAATTTGGATTTGAATATTTTATTTGTGAATATTTATCTTTATTTTGTTAGTGTGGTGATATTAGTTTAAATATATATTTAATATTTTTGAGACTTAGAAATTATACCAACAGGAAAATAACTTTGCGAACTATACTATAGAAAGTAATGCCTCTAATCACACAAGCATTGGTAGTTAGTTGGCGTGACAGTTTTTTGATTTCTTTTTAATGTGATATTCTTGTCAGTATAATCTCTAAATTTCAAAGATCCCAAGTTTACTTAAAAATTTATGGGTCCGGTCTCCAAACCAAACAGAAATATAAGACAGAGAACAAAAAAGTGACTTAAGTTTGATGTTTCGATTCTCCTATTGAATCTCTTTCATTATTGTTATGTGTACATGTGCTTAAAGAGAATTTAGTAAAATCAAGGCGATGAAACGAGCCGACTAACAACTAATGCAGCTATGGCTGAAGTGGTTAACGGCGTTAACGGCAGATTCGAGTCTTGTTGGATTTCAAAAATTCCATGCGAGGTATATCACATAATTAGTTTATCAAAAATCTTTGGTTTCGGTGTCCTAACCAAAAAATATATAACACAGGACACAACAAAAGGGAGTTAGAGTTTGATGTTTCAATTGTCGATATGACAAATAATCTTTCACTTGGTAAAGTCATGCATACATGTGCTTAAACATCAAATTAATCAAAACGATCAAAAACGCCGAATAACAACTAATGCATTTGTGGCTGAAGTGTTAAAAGCAATACCTATAGGTAAAGATTGCAGGTTCGAGTCCTGCCAAATATCTTTTTTTGTCACTTTCTTGTTTGTATAATTTCTAAATTTCAAAGATATCTCTACTAACTTCTAAAAAAATGTACAATGTCTTACATCTTTGTGAGTTTAGAAATCTATTTATTTTTAGTCTTATTTTCTTGTGAGTTTTTCGGATTTTCTGTAGGAAATATTTCCGTTCCTTATTTACTATGTTTTTTTTTACCAAACAAAATGTTTTTAGGATCTGATTTAGATGTCGCCTATGCAATTATGGATTGTGCCCAACGGGCTATTGAATATGGTGTTCCAGATTTGGATATTCCAGCTCATGATCCAGTTTATATTTCAACCAACCTTTCATGGTCTGGTGACATCGCAATTGCCAGGTAGGAAATATTTGAAATCAACATAATCAAGAAAAAACTATATTTTTATTTATGTAGTATTAGTATGAATCTAACTGACGGTGTATGGGGTGGTCTTCCATTTTGGAAAGTAACTGGTGTTCAACTGAATAATGACGAAGATGATTTTGCTGTTTTCAACTTTACACTTTGGTGGGACTGGATGGATATTGCATTTAATTATACACTTAAAAGCCAAGAAGTGATCTTTGAGCAAGTGCAAAATGGAACTCTTGAGTAAGTTAAAGATATACTGTTATACGGCTAAGTTTTAGCCACATAAACATATCTCATTTTTTAGATTTGAATTCAACAATACTGAATGGACCGGTAGTATCAACGTGACTAAACCCAATCGTAATCTTACTGAAACCGTTAATGATGTACAAATCGATTGGAGCGTCGAAACGTTAACTGTAAGTTTTATTTTCAAAATTTAAAAAGCATATTTGTTCATCAATATATATTTTTTAGACCAGAGTGACCGGCTTGGGATTATTCAGTGATGCTGTTGCAGCTACTTTGGGAACAGGTTTACAGACTACACTTAACAATAAATTAGAGGGCAACAGTGTTGGTGATTTTATTAAATATAGACTAGAAACCATTTGGTGGAGCACAGGAAAAATCTGGGAATTGACTACTTGGTGTCAACAAAACCCTGCAAACACAACTTTTTCTCATTAATTATATTACTACTTACTAAAATAAATATATAATTATGTATTAAATGGGATAGTGTTTTTATGTAAGGCGTTAATGGATTAAGTGTAAATATTTAGGGGAATTAATAGATTTGTTTGATAAAGAGTCAAAAACTAGCAGGAAATCCACATCGCAAGCGTATAATAATAAAAACTTTTATAGAAAGGACAACTGAGTTTGCTTTCTTTAAATTTTGTCTTCGCAGTAGCAAATAAATCGATTCAGAAAGACCAAAACGGATAGTCCAGAAATTCTTAGTAAGGAGTTTGCGTATTAGATTATCGTAGCTTACCTATTTAGATTTTTGAGGGTGAAAACAATTCATCAAGTTCTAGCTGTTTACCGCCCGTTACCTTAGGACAGTGGTTAACAAACTCTTATACTTAATTCCTTCCCATTTTATTTCAAAAAATTTTGCGCTTCGCGTTGTATTGCGAGAATTACATAGTTAACCAGAGGAATAAAAATTATACTAGGCAACACTATATCTAGCTGGTATAGTCATATGTGCTTGGCGCGGCGGACGATAATGTTTCGCGAAAGATGTCGAACATCATCGAATAATCTCGACGCAAGATGCACGGCTATAAATAGAGAAGCACATTTACAGGTGTAGCCTTTTGTTTTAAGAGAGTTGTTGCATTACAATTAGTTGAAGTTAAACAAAAAAGTTTCAAGTTAAGTGTTCTAACTTGAATATTTTTTATGCTGTAACTATTAATAAATTTCTAATTGAACCCAAACAAAAACTAATCGAGGAAGAACCTTGTACTTTGACTGATTTACGAGGATATAAATCTAAAACCTTAAAATATAACCAAGCTTAGTGGAAAAGAAAAACCGCAATGCTGTATTTGTTTAAAAGTACTAGCGTCTGATAGCTTAAAATACAATAAATTGAAGTGGCACCTAGAAACACTGCACAAGAATATATCAGTAAACCGCGTGATTTTTCGTATTTAAAGATCATTTAAAAAACAGAATACAAATTTTCAGAACACTCGCATTAAAAGAGAAAGCTTAAAACATCATAGAAAGTGACTTACAAAATAGATGAATGTAAAAACCACACACTATAGATGAGCAACTTATTCTAACCGCTACCAAAGACATTGTGGTAACATTGATTGGTGAAAGCTATGCTAAAAAACTTGACAATATTCCTTTGTCAAATGATACAATCCGTCAAAGAATTGTGGATATATCTGCTGACATTCAGGAGTAGTTTAAATCTCAGCTAATTGGAAAATTATTTGCTATTCAACTTGAAGAAGCAACTTACTGCAATAATGAATCCAAATTAATTTGTTAAATCAGATTCTGTAATAGTATCACAAAATGTGAAGAATTAATGTTTTGCTAACTTATTAAAAGAAGAACCACAGAAGAACTACAGTCAACGAATCATCCAGGATTACAAATAATGTTATCATTGCGGCGAATTTGCAATGGAAAAATTGTGTTGGAATTTGCACTGATGAAACCCAAGCCATGTCTGGCAAATACAATAGTTTGTAAGCGCTTGCGAAAAAAAAACCTTAGATATTATTTGGACACATGGCATGATTCATCAGGAAGCTTTAGCGTCCAAGTCTCTAAGCCCTGGTCTAAATATTGTTTTGGAAGTAGTTATTGAAGTAGTTAACTACCTACATAAAAATTAGGCCATTAAAGGTATGGGAGCTGAACATAAATTTTTGTTGTTTTATCCTTTATCCAGATGGTTATCACGTGGTTAATTTGTCAGGCGTATCTACGAACTGAGAAGTAAAATATTTTTGAAACAAGAACGGCATAAGCGTTCAACATGATTCTTCGACAATTTACATTTAAGCTATCTTATTTGGTAGATATTGTGGTGCTCGTGCCTATTTCGAGCACACAAAGTTTCTTTATTTAAAGATTTTTAGTTATATGCAATTGTTGGCGATCATTTGGTCTCTTCTTTTCTTTTTCAGTGATTTAATAATCACTTATTAAGATTCATTTTCTTTTTGAAGAGCTTTATGAGATTCTTCGTATTGATAGCAAAATAATCTCAACCAGTATAGAAAATATGGAAGATCACCGTTGCCAAGACAGTGGATCGTCGTTGATAAAAAAAGGCGAAACAAATTGTTTGATTGATTATTATTTTTGATATTTTAAAAAAAGTCAGATGTATTTCTTTTTGCTGCAGTAATACAAGTTGTTATATTTTCATTTTTATTTTATTTTAATTTTGGTGTAATGACCATTGCACTAAAATATTGGTGACCCCGAGTTGAACTCAAGCTGAACCCAAGCTGAACTCAAGCTGACCCCGAGTTGAACTCAAGCTGAACCCAAGCTGAACTCAAGCTGAATCCGAGCTGAACCCGAGCTGAACCCAATCTGAGCATCCTGATCAGAGCATCACGACCAGAGTTTTCCGACCTGAGCATCCAGACCCAAACGTTTTGAGCTAAGCATACCGAATCGAAATCCTACGGATAATCGTGTGAAGTTTCTCCAAAAAGGATTTGATTAGGTGAGCCATTTGATTTGCCATTTTTTAGAAAGATTGCATATAACCATTTTAATATGACAGAGCCAAATATCTCTGTCACTGAGGGTATTGATTCTTTAGAAAACTTAAAAATATTAGACTCCCAACTTTCTGGTCATCAAAACCAGAACTTTGGTTCAAACAATTAGAAAGTCAATTTTTTATTTATAATGTCAAAGGTGACAAAAGTAAATATCACATTACTGTGGCACATTTACCGCCAGAAATTTTTAGCGAGGTTTATGATGTAATTAGTAAACCTCCAGTAAATGATTTATATAATTTTCTAAAAGATACCATTCTGAGTCGGTTAACATTATCAGAGGAAGCTCGTTTAGATAAATTGCTGTCTAGCTCTGAATTAGGTGATAAAAAACCTTCTACATATTACAGAGAACTTTTGCAAATAGCAGGTGATAAAACAATCGATGAAAAATTATTAATTATATTATGGAGAAGGCGGTTACCGGATGTAATTGAAATTGCTCTAACTTCTTCTAGTCAACATGATCTCTCTCATTTATTAAATCTTGCAGATAAAATTTGGGAAACACTTAGACAAAACTCGAAATTTGTCTTTGAAATTCAAAATTTTTCTAAATCAGACGAAATGTCTAGTTTGAAAAAAACAATTACTAACTTTATAGATCATTGTCAAAATATTTTTAAGAACATATTAGATAAATAAACTGAATTTGAAAGAGAAATTTCCTCTCTCAGAAATAATTTTTCAAAAAATAATTTTTCATCAGACGATTACCATAAAAAGCCGCGATTTATCAGTAAATTCAAGTAATCATCGAAATAGAAGTCGTGATAAATAAGGCAACTTATGTTATTATCATCAAAATTTTGGAAATAATGCTAAAAAATGTAACGGTCCACCATGTCTTTTATCAGACACCTTCAACAAAATTAATACAAATTCAAAAAACTAAATAGCTCAACCGTAAATAATTGTAAATCTACCAACAGTGTTCCTATGTCAAAACGTCTTTTTTTTTTCGATAAAACTAATAAATTAAATTTTCTCGTTGATAGTGGAGCAGACATCAGCTGTCTTCCCTACAATATGTTTAGCAATCATAAAAAAGATAAAAATATATTACTGACTTCCGCTTCAGGCAATACTATTCTTACTTATGGAAAAAAATTTTTGAACGTAAACCTCGGTTTACGCCGAAAATTTCCTTTTCTTTTTACAATTGCAGATATAGCTAAACCCTTAATAGGTGCAGATTTCTAATCTAATTTTGGATTGCTACTTGATTTAAAAAAACAAAAATTAATAGATAACGAAACTTTTATTATTTCCACTTGTAGATTACAAAATTTCAATCAGGAACTCCCAAAACTATTTACGGTTGAAAATCAGTATACAAATTATTTTAAAAAGTATTGAAACACGTATGGGGGCTTTTTACACAATTTATTCACAAAATTGTTAAGATACACTGAACTCTGCTGGATAACGTCTAAATACTTGACAATACAATGAACTCTTCTGAACGCTTGACTTGAACTGACGTTAACTGCCCATGCATCCCCTTATATACAACATTATTTAATCTAGTCAGTGTGTTTAGAAGTTTCTAGAATTTTCTAGAAACATTATTTAAAATGGTCAGTTGTTTTTTTTTACAAACTTCTAAAAATCAACTGTCAACAACAATCTTTTAAAGTAAGGTCCCTTCCTTTACGGTTATTTCGTTACACTGCCCCCTCCTTAGATTCATTCCTCCTGGAATGTTATTTCCTACATCGGAATCCCGCACACTCCCTGAGCCAGCCAAACCATCTTCTTGGAGTTGCTGCGCATCTCCACTGTGGTTTCCCTGGTAAGGCGCCAAACGATCATGATGGACCACGACGGGTTTCCCTCTGGGAATTTTCACGATCCGATTAAATGACATCGTTAATCTTCTTCTTGATGGTGTAAGGATCTTCCCAGTTCTTTTGTAATTTGGGACAAATACCTCGACGCCGTCGGGGGTTATAGAGCCAGACTAAATCTCCAACTTGGTAACTCTTTTCCATTGTCCGTGTGTCATAGTACCTCTTCATCCGATCACTAGATAATTGTAGTTTTCCACGCACCAGGTTGTGTATATTCTCCATTCGATTCTGAAAGTCGGCGACATATTGTTCACGTGCCATTTTTTCACCAGGTTTACAACCAAACACCAAGTCACATGGTAGCCTCATTTCTCTACCGAACAGGACCTTCGCAGGCGTTTGGCCAGTTGATTCGTTGATGGCCGATCGAATTGCCATTAGAAATAGTGGAATATGTCGATCCCAATCCCTATGAGAATCTGACACCACTTTTGACAGATAGTTGGTTATAGTCCGGTTCATTCGTTCCACCATTCCATCAGACTGAGGGTGGTTCGCTGTGGTTCTCGTTTTGTGGATGCCTAATCTTTGGCAAGCTTCTTGAAACAGCTTGCTCTCAAAATTTCTTCCTTGGTCTGAATGTAATTCTAGTGGTACCCCAAATCGGCTTACGAATTCTTCAACCAATATATCTGCTAAAGTGATGGCTTCCTGATTGGGAACTGCATATGCTTCAACCCATTTAGTAAAGTAGTCCATTACAACAAAGATGTACTTGTTTCCTACATCGGTCTGTGGAAGTGGCCCCAATACATCTACTGCGATTCTTTCAAAAGGACTTCCAACCAGGTATTGATGCATTTCCGCCTTCGGTTTTCGGTGCGGACCGTTACTGGCAGCACATGTAGTGCATTTACGACACCAATCTTTAACATCATTAGTGCAATTTACCCAGTAAAATCTATCTCGGATCTTTTGCAGCGTTTTCGTGATACCCAGATGTTCTCCAGAACTATCATTATGCATCTGTTTTAAAATTTCCGGTACAGCATTTCTTGGGACCACTATTTGTTTCTTTGTTTCTGTGCCCTCGGAATTTTCTACAAGTCTTTTAACGAGCCCTCCGTCCAAAATTAAAGAGTTCCATTGGGACCAGTATGCTTTTAAAGCAGGAGAGGATGAGGATATCTCTCTCCACAACGGACGACGGTCCATTCTCTTCCACTCCCTAATCTTTCTCAGAACGGGATCGTTTTCTTGTTGCTCCTCCAGCATAGAGCTCTCGTCTTCTGGCACAACCTTAACTAAGGCAAGTTTTTCCTCGTTCTGCTCCATACGGGTACAATGGGGGCAATCAGGTCGACATGGTCTTCTGGAAAGTGCATCAGCATTACGATGTCTGGTTCCAGGTCTGTGCTCGATTTCAACATCATATTCCTGCAGTTTTTCGAGCCATCTTGCTATCTGTCCTTCTGGGTTCCTAAAGCTAAGTAGCCACTTTAAACTAGCATGGTCTGTTCTGATCAGGAATTTTCTGCCATACAGATATTTATAAAAGTGTTCGACGGATTTTACAACTGCTAACAGTTCCCTCCGAGTTACACAGTAGTTCTTTTCAGCTTTCGATAAAGTTTTGCTGAAGTAACCAACCACTCTTTCCTTACCGTCTTGTAGCTGTGACAAGACGGCTCCAATTCCCACATTGCTGGCGTCGGTGTCCAGAATAAGCTTACCATCAGGAAGTGGATAAGCAAGAACAGGTGCTGACGTAAGCTGTTTCTTCAATATTTCAAACGCCTTTTGACATTCCTGATCCCAACAGAAGGACTTATCTTGTTCTGTCAAACGTGTCAAGGGTTTGGCGATGTCTCCAAAATTCTTGACATATCGTCGGTAATAGGAACAAAGACCCAAGAAACTCCGGAGCTGATGTTTGTCGATAGGGATTGGCCATTCCTGAACGGCTTGTATCTTAGCGGGGTCAACAGCAACGCCATCCTTGCTTACGTTATGTCCTAAATAGTTGACCTGTCTCTGGAACAAGTGGCATTTCTTAACATTCAATGTTAGATTAGCGTTCTGTAATCTTTTAAAAACTTCTTTCAGGTTAGATAAATGTTCCTTAAAGGTCTTACCCATTATGATGATGTCGTCTAGATAAACTAGACAAGTTTCCCATGACAAACCCCGCAGGATGTTCTCCATTAGTCGTTCAAACGTCGCAGGAGCATTACAGAGGCCAAATGGAAGGACCGTGAATTGCCATAACCCTGATCCACTGGTAAAGGCAGTCTTTTCTTTGTCTGCAGGATTCATTTTAACTTGCCAGTATCCGCTTTTAAGGTCCAAGGTAGAAAACAGAGTAGAACCCGCCAAAGCGTCGAGGGCATCATCAATCCTTGGCAGAGGATAACTGTCCTTCTTAGTGACATCATTTAGCTTTCGATAGTCGACACAAAACCGCATTGATCCGTCTTTCTTTCTCACTAATACCACAGGAGAAGCCCACGGACTACTGGATGGTTCGACTATGCCATTTTGAATCATTTCTTTAAGGGCTCTGTCTGCTTCTTCCTTTTTAACTTGAGGCATCCTTCGGGGTACCTGTCGAATCGGACGTGCATCACCAGTGTCAATCAGTTCTTCCCAGTTTACTTTTAGAACCAAATACAGGTTTATAACGGTAAAGTAGATCTCTTACCTGTTTCTTTTCTAATTTTGACAAAGAGGGGTCTAATTTTGTCATTAATTGTTCAATTTCGTTGGTCTCATCTGTTTCCGTAACATTTATCTTGTGAATTATGGTCATTACTGGTTCTAAACTTCCCAATCCGTGTCCTTTCGGAGAAGAACTGGATGATCGTTCAAGTTGATAACTCGGATGGGTACCTCTTTGGCGGATCTAACAAGAGTCTTACCCACAAGGAGTCCTTTTCCCAATTCATGGTCATGGTTCTTCGGCTCTATCATGGCTGGGGCACCATCTGGCTCCAGTCCATCCAACCGCGCTGTGACGACACATTCGCAGCTTGCCGGAAGTTCGATATCATCGATTAGCTTAATCGAGGCATTGTCAACTTGTTTTCGGTGCAGGAATATTTCTTCATTACCAGTACGAAGGATACGTTGGCGAAGATCCAAATGAAAACCACAGTGGAGCATAACATCCATGCCCAGAACAACATCTTCATCAACGTCAGCCACCAGCACTGAGTGAACAAGAGAGGTTGAACCAAACTGTAGCGTCACCTGTATCTCACCGTAGACTCTAGCAGAATCTCCGGTAGCGGTACGCAGTCTCCAACTGGTAGGCAACATCTTATTTCGCATAATGATGGTTGGTCGGACGATAGTTTTTGTAGCTCCAGTGTCTACCAGCATGCTAATATTATTCCCATCAAGGAGGCCATCTACATATAAGCTGTCCACGTGATGTCGCAGAGTTGCCAATTTAATGGTGTGAGGGACTTCGGGAATGTTTGGGGTCGAAGTCGCTCTCCAGGAGTCGACCCGTTTAAAGTTTTCCTGCTGCTGGGGTACTTCAGCAGGAGATTTTTCTTTATGGGGGCAAGTATTTCTTATATGGCCTAGTTCTTCGCAGTTCCAGCATCTCACTGGGCGCCTTCTTTTTGGAGATAACTTCATTAACCTCTCTACTACCGCTTCAACGTCGCTAACGGAATGAACAGCATGGTCGTAGTTACCGGTGACTTCCCTTAGTCGAGCAACTCCACGTGAGGCCTCCGTCGCCGCCTCAAACTCCAGGGCAATGGTCAAGGCGTCCACAAGAGTCTTCGGCCGCGCCAACCGTACAGCGCGCTGCAACTCGACATCTCGAAGACCATCGGTGAAGGTTTGGACTGCTAGGCACTCCAGGAAATCCTCCGCTGCATTTGAATACGCAAGTCGTACCATTCTTGCTACATCTGCTTCAAATTCCTGGATAGTTTCTCCATTTTTCTGTTTTCGGCTTTTTAACTGCATTCGGTACACCGGTTGTAGATGAGTTTGACCATAACGCATCTCTAGACGATTCACCAATAACTCGAAGTTGTCAGCTTCATCCGGCGTCAATGATTGCAAGACGTCTAAAGCTTCGCCTCGCAGAGCTACGGTTAGGGACAATGCCTTCTCCTGGGATGACCATCCATTAGCTCTGGCCGCTGCGTCGAATTGTTTCAGGTGTAATTTGGCCAGGAAGTCTTCCTGTCGAAGGTCGGGGGTTTCATCGTCGTTCGTACATGGGTCGTCTCCTCGCTTCTTTGTCGTTCGACGTCTGCGTGGCAGATTTCCATCCTTCTTGCATCTCCGTCGCCGTGGTGGATGGTTTGGTTTCGGCGGCTAGCTTCCTGTTCTTGTTGAAGCTTTCTTATCTCGGACTGCATTTGCTGGTTGACGTCTCGCAGGTTGGCTACTTGTTGATTCAAGTTGGCCACTCGCTGATTTTGCTCGTCTCGCAAGCTGGACACTTGCTGATTTTGTTCGTCTCGCAAGCTGGACACTTGCTGATTTTGTTCATCTCGCAAGCTGGACACTTGCTGATTTTGTTCGTCTCGCAAGCTGGACACTTGCTGATTTTGTTCGTCACGAAGAGTGTGCATTTCGGAGCGCAAATGCGATATTTGCTGGGAGAAGAAACTGGATAACTCTTCTGGTAGGGTAGACATCCGTTGTGACAGCTGGGACATATCTTCGCGCTGGCTCTTCATCTGACTGGATAGCTCCTCTTGTTGGTTCGTCATTCGTTGTGATAGCTCAGACAGTTGTTGCGTCTGTTCTTCTTGTTGGCTCGTCATTCGTTGGGACAGCTGGGACATGTCTTCGCGCTGGCTTTTCATCTGACTGGATAGCTCCTCTTGCTGGCTCGTCATGCGTCCTGATAGCTCCTCTTGCAGCCGGGAAAGTTGTTGAGTTAGTTCAGAATTTGCTTTTTGAACTGGGTCTTCGAACTCCACAGCGTCAGGGTCCAAATTATTATTTACGTAGTACTCACGGAGCCTTCTTAACAATACGGATTTGCTTCCAGTAGTTTCCAACTCTAATTCTTCAAGCTCTCTTCTGAGCTCAGCCACCAATAGTTCATTTATCTTTTTTCCAGGCATTCTTGTAGCTTCACCCCACACCTGACACCAATTTGAAACACGTATGGGGGCTTTTCACACTATTTATTGACTTGAATTGACGTTAACTGCCCATGCATCCCCTTATATACAACATTATTTAATCTAGTCAGTGTGTTTAGAAGTTTCTAGAATTTTCTAGAAACATTATTTAAAATGGTCAGTTGATTTTTTTTACAAACTTCTAAAAATCAACTGTCAACAACAATCTTTTAAATTAAGGTCCCTTCCTTTACGGTTATCCCGTTACAATATATTGACAGCACGGCACTAGATACTTTTGTATCATCTCTTACATATTGTTATATAAGACTGTCACAAACGCTCTATTCGTTTTATTTTATTACCTTGCCGAAGGTACTTTTAAGACGCAAAGCGACTGCTTAGTTCCATTTTTGGAGTAAAGATGGGGCCACTTGCAAATTGTTTCTACTTTCGCAAGTGTACATCTATAAGGATTTGGTCGATTCATACAGGGGATGTCTCTTCATTAGTGACTGAAGAGATATAACCTATACTGCACTGATGAGCTCATAAAAAGAGCGAAACACGTGTCTGTAGTTGGTTTTGCCCCTGTATGGGCTGATTAAAATCCTTATACTCCTATTTCGCAGCGTCTACCGGTGTCTTGAGTTAGAAAATCTAACCAAACACCAATCCAGTTGAAAACTGGATTTATTGTTGACAGCACGGCACTAGATACTTTTGTATCATCTCTTACATATTGTTATATAAGACTGTCACAAACGCAAAGGAAGCATCACTTGAAAATGCCAGCTGAGATGTTGGCGAAACGTCGTGAAGACACAAACAACCAACGGATTGAAACCCGGAACACCACTACTGTTCATTCTACCATCCGTGAAACACTACATCATAACATATATATATATATATATATATATATATATATATATATATATATATATATATATATATATATCTGAGGTGAATAACAACACGTATAAGTAAACAGACAAGTGGCTAACTATCTATCGGAAGCTTCAGGGAATTGGTCAAGATAGAATAGACTACGATGTTGAAGAAACTTTATTTCTATTTGCGAAATTTTCGGTCTGATTTTGGACCTTCATCAGCGTCTGGGAAATGGTTGGTAAGTAAGTGTACAGTTAGTTACAAAATAAAACCACTTCTAGAAAAATTTTATTCCAGGTTTCCCTTGTGATTACATGTATAAAGACACTACTATGCATTATACAATTTTTGTTAAAACCAAATTCAAATTAATAAAATGTAGAAAATTTTAAAATACTTCAAAATATATGATTCTCATCCTTTAAAAATATAAAAAAAAAACATTAAAAACACTTTTCACAAAACGAACGTTGTTATTTGATTGAAACAGATTGAAACCACCTAAAATATCATTTCGTCACAGCCAAATTTGTCACGAGAAAAGGAATCTTCTTTTTAATTCCTCAAGTATAACCGTTGACAAGTCAGTTGGACTTTTTACTTGCTAATATACACAAACAACATAACCTTTGTTTTTAGGTAGGTACCATGACCACGACGTAATTTGTGCAGTACCTAAAGACAAAGTTATGTACACATCTTTAACTTTTACAATTCTCAATTAAAATCCATATGTGAATTAGAAAAAAACAGTGCAGTTCCGTTTTTAGACACCAATGTAACCAGGCACGAAGACAATACGTCGTCGACGCCTTTTGGATATCCTCTACGTCGGCATATTACTGTCCCTTCATGAGCAAATGTGGTGTAACCAACCGAAAAAAGTCGCACGGTGCCATATCCGAAGAATATATGGAATGGTTGATGGTTAAAATGCAATTTTTTTGTCAAAAAATCGGGCACAAATGTCGATCGATGTGATAATGCATTATCGTGCAACAAGCGTAGGCTTCCTTCTTTACGATGTTCTGGCCAAACACTACGAATACGCAAGAGCAAACACCTAATAACACTAAGATAATATACAGCATTAACTATTTGGCACGCTGCAACCAATTTTTTGTAAATAATTGCCTTCAAATCGTGGAAACAAATCAACATTGTTTTAACTTTTGACTTTTCCAAATGGCATTTTTCCAATTTGGCTCGCTTGGGTGCTACCTACGGAACGTTGACGCTTGGTTTTGGGATCTTATTGAAAACACCACGTTTTGTCACCAGTCACAATGGTGTACAGAAAGTTTTTATCTTTCTTGCCCGCTTTAATGATGTATCTTAAATGTTGAAGCATTTTGAGCTTGTGCGGAACAAACCGTGAACACACCTTTTTCATGCCCAAATTTCCTATCAAAATGCGATAGATTAAATCTTTGGAGATATTTAATTTCGTTTACATGCATCTCAATAAAGATTTTTGCTAAGTTTTAATAAACAGGATTACTTTTTCGATAGTTTCTGGCGTAATCACAAATTTCGGCTGACCAATATCTTCGTCATCTTTCAACGACTCAAGACCCTTTTTGAACCGTGTAAACCACTCTTGAACTTGGCTACGAGATAATCAATCACCACCATAAAATTGTTTCAACAATCAATGCATTTCGGTAAATGCTTTTACAAGTTTAAAACAGAACTTAATATTGGCTCTTTGTTCGATGCTCATTTTTTGACCGATATTTAAAACGTACTGTCACTTTGAGCGCGATAACTCGGCGTAAAGTAGTACGATTGTCATGAAATTGTGACAGAAGATCAATGAACGATGTACCTATCAAACGCTAGCCCCAATAACTGATGGCGCTACTAGTATCCGATATTTCCTCTTTAATTTGCGACAGACCTCGTATATTCGTATATTGTTATATTCGACAAATACAAAAATAAATAATTTGTAACAAAATATCTTCTGTATTTATTTTGCTAAAATTAGATATTATGTTTTTATATGATTGACTGAGTTGTTTTGGTAATATTAGTAATAAATCTCCCCAACTAAAATCAGAATATATAAGTAAATAAGGTTGGTTATTTCTACCTTCATTAGCTGTCAGCAATTTAACGACTGCAGTTAGCGATAGTGGGATAGTGGGATATAAGACACAAAAGAACAGTAAAATGCGATTTTATAGCGGTTACAGGGTAATGTGCTTAATTGTGGTATTAAAAAACTAAATCTGCAATTTATGTAGGTATAGGTACAAGTTTATACAGACTTTAACTTGTTTTTGGATTGGAAATGAAATCTTAAATCTATGAAGTTATTTTTTAAATCTGCTTTACATTTTAACCTATGACTTAAATCTTTAATTTATTTTATTTATATTTATACATATGAGATATCCCTATAAAGGACTTTTTATTAATATAAAGTTAATTTAGTTCTCAACAAAGTTTTTTATAAACAAATATTTTTATATATAAATGATATAAATTTTAAAAATTATTTTAATGTTATTCAAAAAACGATAACAGTAACTACAAATTTATAAATATTTCTAAAAAAGTAGTATTAATTTTACCAAATATGCATATATGTATACCAAATTGAATTGCTTGTGAGAATAGCCCTATAACGACCGAACCCAATTCATAGTAAATATTTGACTAAGGAAATTGTATGATGTCTTTTCATTAGCTTCATCTCACATTTACCACAATGTGAAAGTAATAAAACAACTTGGGGTGACATTAAATAAACGAAGATGAGTTTTGACATATCACGTGTATCAGAGCCTTGCAATCATAAATGTTTTGCATAATAATAAATAAAATTGTCTTTGTCTATTTATATATAAACAAAAGATAAAAATAATAATAAAAAGAATGGACTTTTTCCTGGTATGAATAATCTGATTAATAATATTTAAATAGTTTAAATTTCATTATATCTAAGTATTTGTTTATATTAGGTAATTGTTTTGTTCGAATCATTACATTTTGTATAAACACATTAGAGCAGTAACAGACTTTATATTTCAGTGTTGTTTTGTAAATAAAAATCATAAATCTTATTTGTACTTTTCAAAAAATTAAAAAGTATTATAATAAAATTTGATTATATAATTATCTACATTTATTATTTCCCATATGCTACAACTATGAAAACATTTTATATATAAACAAACATGTTATTGTTTAAAAAAGAATATAAAAGCTACACTATTTACATTACACGACGTTATAAGTAAAATATACCAAATGCGGGGCTGTTTAATCGTATTTTTTTTGTTACTCGATGGTGTTAGTTCAACATGTAAATCTTGTCAAGAAAAAGCATGTGTTTTGGAGCAACTGTATCAAGTAGTTTCGTATTTAATCCGCAATCAACGTTATTCCGTCGGGCCAAAAGATTTTGTGAATAAACTAGAAGACATGTGCAATAAATCTGAAAAAAATTGTTCTTTGTATAAAATGCAAGCAACTACATCGCATACAAATTTACAAACAGATACTGATGTCTCTGTGTTAGAAGAACATGCAACAGAACCTAAAGTTTCAACAACAAAGGGATTAACGGAAGAAACAACATCCGTGTATAATAAATTTGACAATATTAAAAGTACAACATTTACTAGATCTACTGCAAACATGAAAACAGATATATTTAATTCAGAATATAAAACCAAGGAAATAAATACAGATCATACAGACTGGACCATAAAACCATTTGTTAAATTTATTCAAAATATTGAAAGTGTGACTGAACCATTAGCTACATTTGAGAATACAGAATTAGTAAATGTTATACATTCCGGAACAACTTCTTCAATACCAATAAAGCAAAACTTAAATAAAACTGAATTTACTAGTGTAATATGGAACGAAACAAGTTATTTAATACCTTTAGAAGATTTAACATTGGAATTGACTACTAAAGCAAATATTGAATCAATAACAAGTACCGTAAGTACAGATTATACTTATATTTTAAAAGATATTCATTCAAAAGCATTAAAAGACATTTTAAATACCACCACAATATGCGTGCCTCGCAGAAGCAAGGAAAGTTTTTATACAAATTGGAAAGAATATAGAAAGGAATTAGTAACTTGTAATTCAGTTTCTAACGAAGAACATATTTTCACACCATTAAAACAAACGTCATATTGTTCAACCACCTGTTTAACCTCTAAATATGAAGACAACACAATAACATTCGACGAAATGACAACAGAAAGTATAAATATAATTTCAAACAAACACGAAGAGGATAAAACATCTACAGATTTTAATTATTCTGCAATACAATTAATGTGGAATAAAATAGTTTCTTCCAATACACAAGAAGCAAGTTATACTGCTAAAAATTGCGATAATGAAGAACTAACTGAAAACCCAAGTTTTTTTACCACAACTACGTTTCAAAACCTGGATAAACTTTCAGTGTCTGTTACAGCATTAGAACAAAGTAACGTTTCAGTCAATTCACTTGAAACTTCAACGCCTTCTACAGTAGATGAATACAGCTCGGTTATACCCACACATTCAGGTGATACACCTACTCATTCAACTCTAGTAAATGGAATATTACTCACAGAACCAGGTGACATATTAATGTCTTCCACTGCACGTAATACCATGTCAACATTCCGCACATATCCAGATAACACATCAAATTCTTACACAGTATTTAAAAACAGCTCCACTTTACCCACAGAACCAGACGATATATCAACTTATTTCACTCTTCAGCAAACTTCACAGACTTTTAAACCGCTAATTAAAATATTAACACTTAAGACTTCATTAGATGAAAGTAGAGATTTTAATACAGAAAATGAGAACACCTCAACTTCAGCAACAACAGTAGATTACAGCTTAATTTTATCCACTATATTTAATCACAACAAACATATGTTTAAAAACCTAGATAAAATGTCAATGTCTGTTACAGCATTTAATCAAAGTAATGTTTCAGTAACTTCACTATATGACACTTCAACGCCTTCTACAGTAGACGAACACAGCTCAGTTATACCAACACATTCAGTTAATACATCCATTTATTCAACTGTAGTAAATAAAAAATCCACTTTGAAATCACTAGATAAAAGAAAATTCATCACAGCAATAGATAAAAGTACAGTTTCTACCAAAGAACAATATAATAACTCAACTTTTTCTACAGCAATAGATTACAGCTCAGCTTTATCCACAGAACCAGGTAACATATTAATGTCTTTCACTGCACGTAACAACATGTCAACATTCCGCACATATCCAGATAACACATCAAATTCTTACACAGTGTTTAATCACAGCTCCACAGAACCAGACGGTATATCAACTTATTTCCCTCTACAGCAAAATTCACCGACTTTTAAATCAATAATTCAACTCTTGCCATTTAGGACTCCATTGGATAAAAGTAGAGATTTTTATACAGAAAATGAGAGTACCTCTACTTCTGCAGCAACAGTAGATTACAGCTCAATTTTATCCACTTTATTTAATATCAACGCACATACGTTTAAAAACCTGGATACAATTTCAGTGTCTGTTACAGCATTTAATCAAAGTAACGATTCAGTAACTTCACTATGTGATACTTCAACGCCTTCTAGAGTAGATGAACACAGCTCAGTTATACCAACAGGCTTAGTTAAAACATCCATTTATTCAACTGCGGTAAATAAAAATTCCACATTGGGATCACTAGATAAAAAAAAAATCATCACAGCAATAGATAAAAGTACAGTTTCTACCAAAGCACTATATGATAACTCAACTTTTTCTACAGCAGTAGATTACAGCTCAGCTTTATCCACAGAACCAGGTAACATATTAATGTCTTCCAGTGCGCTTAATAACAAGTCAACTTTTCGCACATATCCAGGTAACTATTCAAATTCTTACACAGCGCTGAATTACAGCTCAACTTTACCCACAAAACATGATGGTATATCAATTTACTCAAATCTACAGCTTACTTCACCGACTTTTAAACCACTAACTAAAATATTTACACATAAGTCACCATTAAATGAAAGTAGACATTTTTATACAGAAAACGATGACACCTCAACTTCTGCAGCAACAGTTGATAACATCTCAATTTTATCTAGTATATTAAATCACACCACAACTACGTTTAAAAACCAGGAAAAAAATTCAGTATCTGTAACAGCATTCGATCAAAGTAACGTTTCAGTCACTTCACCATGTGAGATCTCGACGACTTCTACAGTAGATAAATACAGCTCCGTTATACCAACGCTGTCAGACGATACACCAACTCATTCAGCAATATTAAATGGAATCTCACCCGTTTTGGTATTACAAGATGAAAGAACATTAATTACAGCAATAGGTCAAAGTACAATTTGTACCACAGCGTTATATGATTCCTCAACTTGTTCTACAGCATTGGATTGCAGATTAGCTTTACCCACAGAACCCAGTGAAATATTAACGTCTTCCGCTGCGCTTAATAACACGTCAACTTACCGCATATATCCAGATAAAAAATTAAACTTTTACACAACACATAATTACACATCACCTTTACCCACAGAACTAGATGATATATCAACTTATTCAACCCTACAGCATACATCACCGACTTTTAAATCACTAATTAAAAAATTGTCATTAAAGACTCCATTAGATGAAAGTGGAAATTTTTATACAGAAAACCAGGGCACGTCAACTTCTGCAGAAAGAATAGATTCCAGCTCACTTTTATCCACTATATTTAATCACAACGCACCTACGTTAAAATTCCTGGATAAAATGTCAGTGTCTGTAACAGCATTAGATCAAATAAACGTTACACTCACTTCAACATGTGAGACCTCGACAACTTCTACAGTAGTTAAATACAGCTCCGTTATACCAACCCCGTCAGACGATACACCAACTTATTCAACAATAGTAAATAGAATATCACCCGTTTTGGTATTACAAGATGAAAGAATGTTAATCACAGCAATGGATCAAAGTACAATTTGTACCACAGAACTATATGATCCCTCAACTTATTCTACACCATTGGATTGCAGATTAGCTTTTTCCACAGAACCAAGTGAAATATTAACGTATTCCGCTGCGTTTAATAACACGTCAACTTTCCACATATATCCAGATAGCACATCAAACTTTTACACAACACTTAATTACAGATCAACTTTACCCACAGAACTAGATGATACATCAACTTATTCAACTCTACAGCATACTTCACCAACTTTTAAATCACTACTTGAAATATTATCATTTAAGACTCCATTAGATAAAAGTAGAGATTTTTATACAAAAAATGAGGGCACCTCAACTTCTGCACCAACAATAGATTCAAGCACACTTTTATCCACTATATTTAATGACAACGCACCTACGCTTAAAAACCTGGATGAAATTTTATTGTCTGTAACAGCATTAGATCAAATTAATGTTTCACTCACTTCGCCATGTAAGACCTCGACGACTTCTGCAGTAGATGAATACAGCTCCGTTATACCAACAGTTTCACACTATACACCAACTCATTCAACAAAAGAAAATGGAATATTACCCGTTTTGGTATTACAAGATGAAAGAATGTTAATCACAGCAATAGATCAAAGTACAATTTGTACCACAGAACTATATGATCCCTCAACTTATTCTACACCATTGGATTGCAGATTAGCTTTTTCCACAGAACCAAGTGAAATATTAACGTCTTCCGCTGCGCTTAATAACACGTCCACTTTCCGCATATATCTGGATAACACATCAAACTTTTACACAACACTTAATTACAGATCATCTTTACCCACAGAACTAGATGATATATCAACTTATTCAACTCTACAGCATACTTCACCGACTTTTAAATCACTAATTGAAATATTATCATTTAAGAGTCCATTGGGTGAAAGTAGAAATTTTTATACAGAAAACGAGGGCACTTCAGCTTCTGCACCAACAATAGATTCCAGCACACTTTTATCCACTGTAACAGCATTAGATCAAATTAACGTTTCACTCACTTCGCCATGTGAGACCTCGACGACTTCTACAGTAGATAAATACTCGGTTATACCAACACTGTCAGACGATACACTAACTCATTTATCAATAGTAAATAGAATACCACCCGTTTTGGAATTACAAGATAAAAGAATATTAATCACAGCAATAGATCAAAGTACAATTTGTACCACAGAACTATACGATCCCTCAACTTGTTCTACAGCATTGGATTGCAGATTAGCTTTATGCACAGAACCAAGTGAAATATTAAAGTCCTCCACTGCGCTTATTAACACGTCAACTTTCCGCTTATATCCAGATAACACAGCAAACTTTTACACAACACTTAATTACAGATCAATTTTACCCACAGAACTAGGTGATACATCAACTGAGTCAACTCTACAGCATACTTCTTCGACTTTTAAATCACTAATTGAAATATTATCATTTAAGACTCCATTAGATGAAAGTAGAAATGTTTATAACGAAAACGTTGCGTTTAATAACACGTCAACTTTACACATATATCCAGATAGCACATCAAACTTTTACACAACACTTAATCAGAGATCAACTGTACCCACAAGACTAGATGATACATCAACTTATTCAACTCTACAGCATGCTTCAGCGACTTTTAAATCACTAATTGAAATATTATCATTAGATGAAAGTAGAAATATTTATACAGAAAAAGTTGGTACTTCAACTTCTGCACCAACAATAGATTCCAGCACACTTTTATCCACTATATTTTATCACAACCCACCTACGTTTAAAAACCTGGATGAAATTTCAGCGTCTGTAACAGCATTAGATCAAATTAACGTTTCACTCACTTCGCCATGTGAGACCTCGACGACTTCTACAGTAGATAAATACAGCTCCGTTATACCAACAATAGTAATTGGAATATCACCGGTTTTGGTATTAGAAGATGAAAGAACATTAATCACAACAATAGGTCAAAGTACAATTTGTACCACAGAACTATATGATCCCTTAACTTGTTCTACAGCATTGGATTGCATGTTAGCTTTATCCACAGAACCAAATGAAATATTAAACTCCTTCACTGCGCTCACTTTACCCACAGAAATAGATAATATATCAACTTATTCAATGCTACATCAACCTTCACCGACACTTATATCTCGAAAGGAAAGATTAAAATTTACGACACCATTGGATGAAAATAGATATTTTTATACAGAAAACGAGGGAACCTCAACTTCTGCAGAAACAGTAGATTATAGCTCAATTTTAAGTACTATGTATAATGACAACACACCTACGTTTAAATACCTAGATAAAATTTTAGTGTCTGTTACAGCATTAGATCAAAGTAACATTTCAATCACTTCACTATTAGAAACCTCAACGCCTTCTACAGTAGATGAATACAGGTCAATTATACCAGCACTTTCAGATGATACATCCATTTATTCAACTGTAGTAAATAAAAAATCCACTCATTCAACTTTAGTAAATAGAATATTACCCACTATGTTATTGCAAGATGAAAGAACATTTATCACAACAATGAATACTTCAATTATTTCCACAGTTCCATATAATACCTCCACTTTTTCCACAGCATTAGATTACATCTCAGCTATTTCCACAGAACCAGCAGAAATATTAACGTATTTCACTGCGCCTAATAATATGTCAACTTTTCGTATATATCCTGATAAAACATCTAACTTTTACGGAGAACTTAATAACAGCCTAACAGAACTAGATGATGTATCAGCTAATTCAACTCTACAACAAAATACATCGACTTTTAAATCACTAATTGAAAGATTAACATTAATGATAGTCATTCAACTGTAGTAAATGGAATATTAGCCACTTTGGTATAAAAAGATGAAAGATCATTAATCACAGCAATGGAGCAAAGTACCTATTATTTCTTTCTAAGTTCCATATTATATCTTAACTTTTTCTACAGCATTAGATTACAGCTCAGCTTTCTCCACAGAACCAGGTGACGTCTTCCACTGCGCTTACTAAGGTGTCAACATTCCGCATATATTTAAATAGCACATTAAATTCTTACACTGCACTAAATTATAGAAGTAGATGATATATCAACTTATTCAACTCTACAACAAACTTCACCGACTTTTAAATCACTAATTAAAAGATTCACATGAGTGACACCATTAGATCAAAGTAGATATTTATTTTTAAACAGGAAACGAGGGCACCTCAACTTCTGCAGCAACAGTAGATTACAGCTCAATTTAATCCACTCTTTTTTATCACACCACACTTACGTTTAAAAGCTAGATAAAATTTTAGAGTCTGTCACAGCATCAACCTCTGTAACTGTAGGAGATTAAAATAGAATTTTTTTCACGTCAGAGGTTACAGATTGTTTGAAAAATTACCGTACTTTTTAAAAGAAAACATATAATATTACAGAAACCAAAAATAAGTCTGTAGTTGAAATAAAGTGAAATTGGTGATACTTTTTGTGAGATATTTGGAACAACTCAATTAGAAACTTCAAGATTGACATGTTCCGCGCCACTAGAAATAAATAACGTCAGATAACACAGAAGCTACAGGTGAAACAATAGAAGTATCTAAGTTGCGTTCTTGTGAAAGAACTATATCATAAAATTCTTATACAATCTGAGATACAATAAGTGCAGGCGTAGAAACTATTCCAAATAGAATTATAGATTCTTTAGCACCAATTCCAAGTTTAATTTGCAATGCTTTCATACTTCTAGAAAAAATCTTATATATGAGTTTAAAATACTTCTTCAAATGATTATTTGAAAGTAACCGACAAAGCAATAATACTTTTAAATGAAACGTTTTACCCAAAAACGTTAAACGAAACCAAAAACTTGATTCTTAAATAAATGTTTGATTAAACTATGATTATAAAAAGTACTAAAACTCAATATGTAATTGGACACAGATATTTAATTCAATTCCAGAAACCACACAATTAATTTCTGATGAAGAAGTCTCTTGTACAATATTTGAAGATATAAAAATAATACTCATCAAATGTGAAATTGAATGTGATGATGATTAGAATTTACTTCCGTACTCAATTATAAAGTAATTAATATTTTAGGCATTAAAATTTCAATAGAAAATGTTTATACTATGGTATACAGTAGAAAGTAGAACATTCTTAGACCGACCATACACGTAGCGGTGTATCGCAGCGGTGCACCGCAGAGCTAAACCGCATTGGTTTACCACAAGAGTGAGGAAATACATACACTCAGCGGTCTGTCGCTACCAACACTGCCAACAGTCGGTTAAAGGCTTTCTTCACGTGTGTAGACAACCTGCTTGCGGTTGTTGGTTTGGCATTGACTCTGAAAATGTAAAAAAAGGGTAAAAAGTGTTTACTTAGAAGAAAACGATAGAATCACGTTAACTTATTAGGTGAGTTGGCAGATGAGGAAGGAGACTATCGTAACTAATTGGTTTTGTTTCCTTAATGAGATTTAAAAAAAGTAAATATAAAAATAAGAACCCCCTTTATCCAATGCTTAAATGCGACTGATTTTAGAACGCACTAATGAGCTCCCTCCTTCCACATAAACGTTGCGTTCTGCTTACCTCTTGCGGCAGAAAAAATAACTTCTTAATTCTACCTGACACATTGCTGGCGATTTATTCGTTGCTGGGGTTTCATCGTACGAGCTGGCCACTTGCAGCGGTCAACCTTGCGGTGCCGCTCGAGAGGCCAAACCACTGCGATACATCGCTACGTGTATGACCGGCCTTAGAAAACAATACAAAAGTAAGTAAAATTTGGATAAAGACATAGAAACACGATCATATATCATTATTTAGATCGTACCGTAAATTGTTATGAGTTCTTAAAGAATAGTACTAATGGTTTCTTTACCATTTGGAGAAACAATTTGTTTGAAGATGATTGTAGTACAATTGAAATAATAAAAAGTACATAAATTACAATAAATAATAACAAAAACAGCAGTATAACTACAGATATTACGTTAAATACGAATCCAGATTTATAATATTACTATATTGGTAATATTATAAAGCAAACAACAAAAAAAAAATGTGTAGTAAACTTTAGAGTTAAAATAACGAGTAGGTAGGTAATAAACTAAAGAGCAACCACACCCTTTACAGATTAAATAAACTATTTATTGATTTAACATTATAGATTTGCAGCATAAGTGGAGTAAAAGTAATTTAAAATGTTACTCAGAAATTTTAAGTTTAATAAAATCAGAAAGTTGATTTTATCAGACTTAGATTTTATTAAAAAAGTAATTAAACTGTAAAAGTAATCAAAAACTAATCCGTTGTTCGATAGTGTTTTTAAATCCCACACTGATTTTTTTGTAAACTATATTCGCTACGTTATGCCTTTTGCAGTTCTAGTTTTTAAGAAATATCAAATGTAAATCAATCAAAGACACCGAAAATAATAAAATAAATTAATATTATAAATAATTGTGAAAAGTAACGCTTTAGAAGAATTTTCATATAAAAATATTGGATTAATGCCCAATGGGGTAAACTAAACAGGAATTTCAAATAGTAAAGTGGATATGGAGTTTAGTTTAGCAAATATGACGACTATTAATGTGCTTACTAAGGAGATGAATATTGTCCTACATTTAAATACAGATCCGACTTTATTCAATTTTATTTGATAGAAATAATTTTTTTAGGTGATCCTTGAGGAAATTTGGTAGTAAATTGATATTTTCTTGATTAAGTTACAAAAATTTATTCTTGTAATAATTTAATTTTAGACATGATCTAATATATTTGTAAGAAATATGTCACTTTCAAATTTTTTCAACCCTATTTATAAGTTGAAACAAGAGATGCTTTCTTAGGATTAACATTTTTTTTCTACATTATAATTATAAATATTAATTTAAGAATTAAAAAATCTTTTGTTTCTTCTAAGCGGGGAAACCATTCCTGTGTAGTTTATTAATTTGTTGTTTACAGTTTAGTTTATATGTCGCTATAACTGCTAATTAAGCAATTTTTTGTACTACTTTTTCTATAATTATTTGTATTTATTTCTGTTATTCCATATTTGTCAATATATATTTTGTATAATGTTGTATAATTTGTATTTCTTTTATTGAGAAATTAACAATTTCTTTCATATACGATTGACAAAAAGTGCGTAACAGTCAATATGGGGAACAGTTGTAGTCGAAACGATAATTTACAAATTTTAGTTGTTTCTCTTGTTTACACAGAATAAAGCGGCACCTTACAAGATTATTGCAATTTTTGAAATTTTTAGAAAGTATCTATACAAAGAATACAATAAATGACATTAGGGAGAAATTAAAAAAAATGTTGCATCCAGCAGGACTCGAACCTGCAACCTTTGGCTCTACGCGCTAACGCTCTAAAAACTAAGTTATGAATGCTTAGCCATCAGTCTATCGATCGTTAAATTCAACCCGTGTCACATGTGACACTTATTCACTGTCTCCCCGAGCACATATAGCATGACGTTAATGAGAGAAATCGACAATTGAAACATCAAACTCTAAGTCACTTTTTTGTGCCCTTACAAGATCATCTTTCTATATTTTTTGATATATATTGACTTCACGTTATATTGAACCAGTCACTATACCATTATTCATATATATATATATATATATATATATATATATATATATATATATATATATATATATTATAAACAAAGTGCCAAGAAAACGCGTATTAATATAATGAGCCAGAAACATGCATGTCTGCGGTTACCATTCCTACTCGTGGCCCTATTGATCCTTTTTGCGTACATGCCCAATAATTTTCCCCTTTTGTATATATATTATATATATATTTTTTCTGAATGCATCTCTGTACAAATTCTATATAGCCAAAGATATTTTAATGCATCTCCATTATTAGATGGGTCGGTAGTATGAACTCTGACATAATAATACTGGGAAATATTCAGGACTATAGAACTTGCGTTTCATTTAATTAATTCTGCGTACTTTATATTCTACTATCATCCTTTTGAATTCGTCAAAAATATTTTGCACAGCTATCTTTATGCTGCTGCCAGCTTTAAATCATTTTTGATGAGTTTTATACAGAAATTTAAAAGATAAAAGAAATCTGGAAGTGAAATTCATCTAAACCAAGCTGTACTACACTAATCCAGGAGGTATATCATATATTTTATGGCTGATTTGGTTACATTAGCATTGATTTAATTTTCATTATCATTTTTATATTTAGTTTTTATAGCATAACTAATATTTATCATCCTCCATTCGTGCTTTTATAAATGAACATCATAATTTGTAAAATAATTCCCTAAGGCTTTAAGGAAGTCCTACACATTTGTCATATTGTCAAATATTCATTTTCATGTATCAGAAAAACATGAAATTTTCGTAGAAAAAAGACTAACACAACATTAATCTAAGTGGATAAAATTTGCCTATATTCTCGGTATTTAGTCAAGACAATCAAGGACGAATTTATGTGTGCGTGGGCATTTTATTTAGCAGGAACTAGAAGAGTTAATTACTCCAATGACTTGTCAAACCATTTCTGTCCGCAACATATGGGCGGACAGATAAAAACCTGTGTTAAAAGATTTTTATAGCTAATTCTCATGAAACAAATAGTGATGATAATTATAGAAAATTTGCCTGTTATTTTCAATAAAACGTAAAAAGATAAAGTATCTTTTGTTATCAAATTTAATTATTGTTTTAAACAGTTTGTAATTTTTTTTTAAAATAAAAATTCTTCTTTTTCCTATAATTATTATTATTATTACGTGAAAAACACTTACTCTGCAATTGCTGGTAATATTTAACCATCCCAAGCGTAAACGCAAATGGAATAAGGCTCAATATTTACATGTTAGAAAATTTACGAACAGTGTTACACTTGTTCAGTATCACTGCCTTCTTTAGGTCGATGAAAGTATTCATATGGTATCTCAGGTTATCAAGGTTTTCTCAGAAACTCTTATGGATTAGGTCAGTATACGACACTATCACTGGTATCACTTCGACCTTCTCAGCATACCACATTTGTTATATCTAAATGGCAAGATCGGTGTATTTTGCCACCTTCTCGTTGTATTTATCCAAAACTTTTTTATTATTCGGCACAGCAACATCCACTAGACGAACTGAGTTAGCCTTTTTATCAAATACCACAATATCTGGCCGATTATGCGTCACCTGTTTATTGGTGAAACAGGCCTATCGCAGTAGAGTCTATAATCAGCATTCTCACGAACTTCCTGCTAATGGTACTTGTAATAATAAATGTACGTCATACGTAATCTATATTTAATGACCGTTGATAGTCCGTACCAGCTAAGGTTAATATTACGTGCTGTATGGTTTTCGTGGTTTGATAGTTTGATGGCACTTTCCACACTTGTCCGATGCGCAATTTTGATCATCTATAATAAATTTCTAATAAAATTGTTGGTATCAATGATCTGATCGTGAATCGCAACCATAAATCCTTTAATCTCAGGTAACAATGTGACCTCAGAAAGCCACCTATTTAACGCTACCATGTCAATGTGGTGTTGGTTTAGGTCATAGTGGTGTCGTCCATATAGAGCTTCTTGGGCCCGCTTCTGCTGTAGATCACATTCTGCCACAATTTCCAGATTTACTTCTGCGTTTGCGAGGTTTAGAGGAGAGCAGTTTTTATCTGCTTTTACTATAAAATCATGCAGAGTTAAATCTAGTTATTTCTTTATCTACCTTGATGTTATGATGTTGGTTTACAATTTTAGTAGGAGCTCTTCCTCCTTCTTTTCGCGGTAGTTTGGTGCGAAGAAGTGACTTCGAGTGATGACATTTGTGTTTTGTCATTTTAGAATGAATCAATAGCTGAATTTCTGCGAATTCAGTCTTTGACCATTTCAGGACACGAAAAAGTATCTCAGAACCGGTACGGCATAGATGTTCATTGATTGAATTTATCTCTCTGCGTTTAAATCCGGTTTTAATAAAAAATTTACTCTTTTTGTAAACAGTTTCCTAATTCTTTGTTTTTCTTGCTTTTGGTCAATCATCTGAGCCTGCTAATCTTCTGGGTATTATTATTATAATTATTATTAGGTATCATAATTGATATTTTACGTATTACACATTCCAGCATTGAGTTGAGTTGGTAGAATTAACCGTTCCCAGATTCATATGTATGAAAGACAAACAGTTTGATTTTCATACGTAGGAGAGAAATATCCAAACTATGCGGCAATTAATAAGATTGTCATTTTTTGAATTTCTATGTAGGTGTTTTTATGCAGGCTTAGTTTGACTAAGTTACCATGAAGAACCGTCGTTGAAACAATTATTGACCTGTTATTCGTCACCGGTCTATCAATGATAATTAGCCGGTTGTAGTTAATCTTAAAACAGTCATTTTCTAATACTGATTGAGCTTTGTCATTGTAATATGATGTCTAGGTGTTATGTCCAAATTTATAAGCTAATAAAAGTAATCAAGTTTGTACATCCTGATGTTATGTGCTGCATGTTTTCGGTTTTTTTAACCGCATTCTCTACAATTATCAGAAACAATGTTTCTATCTCTTATAACATTTTTTTAGTTGTATGTACAAAGTTCCTGGTCTTCGATAGCAAAATTCCACCAGTCACAGAAAATAGTTTTTCTAAAACTACCATCTTTAAGACGCCTCTTTATCTACATGCTGTTGGTTAAGGTTATTTATTGTCTGCCTGTAGTTGTTTTAAAATTATATAATCCATTATAAGTTGTTTTTTGCATCCCTAATGGTTTTTCTGCAACCCTGCTATTCCTCCGCGAATATGTTATTTTCATTAATATGGTGTTATATGCGGTTTGTAATACATGCCGTTAGTGTCTTGTAAAGTGTTGAAAGGGAAGTGATTGGTCTATATTAACTACAGTGATGTCCAGTAATCAATAGGGTAATGGAAACCGTTAACAAAAAAGCCAGACAGCTTTTAGATGTTGTTGATGATCAGATTAATTATAATTGATACCTATTTTCCTAAAAACTTTTCTGCAATATGTCTTTAGAGATTTACAAGGATTTTCGATTTTTACAAATTCATTTAATCCTCTTCTTCTATCCAAGGCTGTTTATTCCATGTTCAGTTCTCTGTTGCCAGGCAGATTTTTTTTTGTGTTCCATATTACCGTTCCACTTTCGTGCTCGAACCTACTGATCATAACATCTGCAATAGATAAGTGTCATTTTCAAGTTATGGTCATTTCTAAATTTCTGCAAAATATTATTAAAGCCTATAATTACATTATTTATGTTTTTATTACTTTTTAATTTGAGTAGTTGTGGTAGTTCAGTGAAATAAGTTTCATCAAACTCTGGAAGAGCTTTAAAAAGGTCGCTTCGTGGTTTCTTTACAGTGTTTTCTAGGTTGTCGTCAGCTTGGTTATCAGACCTGTTAATACTGTAGTCGTTTATTTAGATTGGCGAAGGAAACGTCTCCTTGCCTTCTCTCTCTCTCTCTCTCTCTCTCTATCTTTATAATTTTTTAATTACTTCTCCTCGTATATGTCGCAATATAGGTTCGGGAAGAAAATTATTATTCACAATGATTTGTCGGAGGTGTGTAACTCGTTCATCTGTGATGTGCTTCAGATCTTATTAAATGCTTGGTAAAGTGCAGATCTGTAGCAGGTTAAGTTTCTCTCAAGTTTGGTTATTTAGTAGTAGAACCGAATGAGAAAGTTGTTCATATTCCTCCAATTCAATATATGCGTTTTTTGAGCAATGTGGCATTTGTGGTCTTAAACATTTTGTCTTAATTCATCCTAGAGGCATTACTAGCCGGTTGATGAGGAATGGGTTTTTCGCAATAAGTAAATGAAGTTTTTGTCGTAGTAGCCCTACTCGACGGCGCGCTGGTCCTAACGCTAGTCGAGGCTGACTGTGACTTCTTATTTTTTGAACAAGATCCCATTCGTAAAATTTGAACGTGAAAATCAGTTTTTGGTGGTATAATGCCGATTTACCTGTTTTTTTCTTGAATATTAAAAAGTTAAAGGCGTAAGAAAGTTATACTGTCCTATCGCCATGCCCTACGAACATTAATGTACCTATATTTTGTTGATTATAATTCTGGTCAGACGCTATAAATAAATCTACGAGAGAACGAGTTGGGAGTACTGCATAGGATATGTGTAGGTTAACAGGATACTGGAGGTGATCGAGATAGTCGCATTTTACGATAGGCGAGGAGATTCCCTAAAAATATTCTTCTAATGTAACCCAGCTTCAGACGGCTATTAATATGATTATTATAAAAAAATACTAATACACTTACTGAACAAATGCTCAAGCGTAAAGGCTCGATATTTACATGTTGAGAAATTTACGAACAGTGTGACACGTGTTTAAAATTACTGACTTCTGGATGTAAAGTACGGCCAGAAACATTGTACGATTATGGCTTTGACTCATTGATTATGGTAGGAAAACATTCGCCCACTTTTATCAATCTCAAGCGAAATTCTATTACCTGTTAGAACAATAACAAGGGCCGTACTTAAAATTTATTTCGATTGTGAAAAGATAATAATTTAATTACTTTCGGAGTCGGACAGTTTGACCACGGGCCAGGTACCTGTTATGTACACCGATCAGTTGGACCACGACCGCTCTTCGAGAGGATTAAGGTTGTTATCTAAGAATTAAAACAATCACTATTTACTTAACATATTATTTATGATTGAGGTGAATTATAATAAGACATAATTTTTACAAAATCTTTTTGTGACAAAAGGCCATTTCTATATTCTGATATCTTAGCTTTAATAAAATCTTTTTTTCTGTGTTGCACTTTTTAGTTTTTTGGTGGAATATTTTACGGAATTTATTTCAATATATGCTTCTGCTTGAAAGTTTATTAAAATATTTACAAAATTAAACAAACTTGGGTGAGAACTATAAAAATTAGAATTAAAATGAGCATGAAATGATTCACACGCGTTTGTGGTCCTGTACATACTATCTGTAGTACATGTCAACAGACTTGGGGGAAAATCACTTTCTTCAATGATATAAGTTTCCATGATATAACCGTAAAATTTCGATAGACTCGGATTACTGGACATTATTGAATGAATTTCTTCAGAAAAAAAGTTTCCTACTTCATGAGGGTCTAAAAATGGAAAATCAAAAAGGAAATTGCCTTAAATCCATTTTGCTGTTACAATTCTTAAACAAACTAGATTAACTAGGTACTTATAAAGGATAATGATCCTTACTAGAACGTTGCTGGATTTAAACTAATATTTTAAAATTTGATAGAAATTTGCAAGTGTCTAAATCTACCCACTATTACTACTCTAATGATATTTTTGAAGAATTCCATTAAATCGATTAGAAAATAAAATTTTATCCTGGTCGAACTGAAGGGTGGGCTTAACTTGACCTTTTTCAAAAAAAGATTAATGCAGGTACTCGTGGTCCAACTGACCGGTCCCCATTACTTTATGACAAAAAATGACTAAGCATGAAAAAATGGTAACAAAAATAAAAATATATTATAACGGTAGAAATAAATTTGAAACACTTTCAGTTTTCCCAAAATCGCATTTTTCAAATTTACTGAATTATCTCGACAATAAAAAATTTAAATTCATTACGAACCATCTTCACAAATACGTGCAAAATGCAATTCAAACAAGCGGTCGGGGTTACTTTTATTAGGGTTTAGGTTAACCCAGTCATAAAGTAATCAACGAGTTAAAGCAATAATCGTACTATATTTCTGGTTGTACTGTAGATGAAGATATTCGTAGGAAATCCCAGCTAATCAAAGCCATCCAAGAGACTTATTATTATTATTACAGTATAGATAATAGCAGGGGAGCCCAAGAGGGGATTTCGGGATTTACAGAAGCTCGTCAGAAAATCATAAAAGTAGAAAGTTTATACCCTAATATGAAGTACCTACCTGATATGAACCTTTAATATAGGGACAGCCCATCAGATTAATAAAAAAAATCGATCCTCAAAGTAACTCGAGCGCGCCAAATTAAAAGAGGGTGAGGTAATTATATCCAGAAAAGTGTATATTTCACTATTTTGACGATTTTGGCGTGACATACAAAAATTAGCTATTGTCAAAATTGTAAAAAAAATCGTCAACTGGACATATTCGAGCGTAGTTAGATTTTGTTTATTTTGTTGGAAATAATATAAAAATCACGAAAATAATGTAATCTGACGATTTGCGAATATCGATAAAGGAAAAATCGCCAAAAAGTGTGGTCCGCGCAAACACTGAGAATATGGCTTAAAAAAACTGACATTCTAGGAGATACTGCAGACTCAGGTATGTTTCTTTTATAAGTCCACTAATAAAGTGACAATATATTGATTACAGATACACAAAATGTAGATAACAACAATCAAACTGCTTTAAATTCCGAACACGAGGATGATTCTACTGATGATGAGAACGGTGATGATGATGACGACAATGATGATGATTGAAATCATTTTTTTATAAATCCTTTTTTTTTATAAATAAATGGAATTTTTTTTCAATGTTTGTTTCTTAAACGCTTTCTATTATTATCTGTTCGTTCCAATAATCCCGTTAATCAATAAATTTAACAAAAAATTGACAGATTATGGGTTGACACTACCAGGACATCATCTCGAACGAGCTGTATTAAAATCTGACGAGTATTTCAAGGTCACGATTTTTTCTTTCATTTAATAAAATTGGCTGTCAGTTTTTGTCGCATTCAAATCGTCAGTCTTTTCAGTATGACATCTTTTTGGGCCCATTTAACATCCCCTTTGAATATCTGACCCGCTCGAATCAATTTTATTTTATTTTTTTCCACTCTTTTTTGCGATTTCCCCCATCGAGCTAACCATCAGCTTAACAACCCTCCGGCACCAGAGACACATTACGCGTCTACCTTGTAAATGTCTGACGCGCTCGAGTATGTTTTGGTGACTCTTTTTTTACATTTTCGAAAACTCATACCCAGTAAACAGGCATATATCACATAAGCTTTTTTTCTGTTTAGCATATAATCCACCAAATTTTAAGAGTCCCAACGACGCTCGAGTAACTCCTCATTTAGCTTATAGGGCTCCCCTACTATAAGCAAGAGATATTTGCAATCTAGATTTATTCACAGATTTTGTTTTAATAATTACATAATACCCTTTTATAGAATTTAAGAATCATGCCGGAAATTTTGATGTTTACAACAGTGATTATTAGAATTTTTATGACGAACTAGGAAATATTTATATTTTAATAATAAAATTGTAGCGTTTTTAAAAAACCCGATTAATAAAAATTTCTTTTTTTAACAGTTTCTTTTTCACTTTAGCCGATTCTGTCCTAGTTTATTCCAGAAGCTTCCAATACTTTCGAAGTAACCGTCGTTTAAGGTAAAACAGTATTGATTTTTTTAACTGTCCAATCAAATTTCGTGTTTAAGATCAGATGACTTAAGCGGGAAACGCTTGGAAGGTCTTTTGAGTTGCTAACGAAATTATTCTTGGTGTAGGCTCGGTGCGATTAAGACCTTAGCGAGACCCCTAGTTTGAAGTTCCCGCTTTTTTCTTATTTTATCTTAAAAATTACCAGCAATTAAGTGTTTCTAGTGCCTATTATCGTTTATTCTACCTGAAGGTTTATCTAAAGATTTCCAGACAGTGCTATCTTTAAGATTACTTCATATATCGTGTAATAATGGCGGCAAATTAGACGGTATTACAGTATTTCTTCGATTACCAGCTATGAAGAGTAAGTTTATGTTTTTTTCTCTAAATACCTACAAATCTAGACAAGAATAGGTCTAGATTATATCTTACCGTTTCGATCATTTACCGAGAGAATGAGGCCATATGCTATCCAATCTATCTTAGAAACATTTAGAAGCTAACGTAAGTTTTTACATTTTATATACCTCTATCGAGTATGAGAGTACCATTTATTTCTCTGGAAAGTTTTATTGTAATTGTATTCACAGTACCAGCAATTAAAAAGTGCAGTGCACAGTGCCGTAATGAGAGTATCCGGGATGTGAATTTTTTCTAAGTATCGCTTACCTGTATTTTTATTACCTATATTTTTTGTATCTCTTATCTGTAAATTTTTTTTACTTGAATTTTTTATTTTTATCTCGTACCTATTTGATTAAGATTTATACCTTTGCTTGTGAGTACTCTTTTAACCCGAGTTAAAACCAAAGCAAAAGGTGATTTATTTTTTTATATATATCGTTTTATCTAACTTTAATCCCTTTCTCACTTTTCGCTTATCAGAGTACACCAAAATAACAAAAGAATTTACTTAGCTGTTATTTTATGTGTAGTAATAGTTATGTTTTTGAATTAAACACAAATGTGTTTATTAATATGATTTACTGTTTATGACACTGATATTTTTTTTAATCTATTTTATTTATTGTACATCTCAATTATTACCACACCGAATAATAAATACTGTAAGATTTTGTTGTTTGGAATATATCTTTATCTTACAAATTTCATTTATAACCATCAGGATAAGTAAACGGAAAGTGTAAGTATAATTTTTCTTTTTGTTTCTTAAATAAAAGTGTGTAATTTAAATTTTGGCAAGAACAATCTGCCGGGTTATCTAATTTTACCTTATCTTATCTTATATCTCTTATATCTTTCTTATTTTATCTGGGTTTCTTATATTTCCCCATCCTCAGGATAAAAAACATAAGTGACGCTCATTTTACTTTCTCTTTCATCTCTTTCTTTTACTCTCTTTTGTCCCTTTTAACTTTTATTATTCTCTTAAATATATTCCTTTTTACCTTTTCAATAATTTATCATCTAGCTCGATCGAATCCACGCCCGCTCTCCTCCAACCCCCTAAGTGCCGTTCGCATAAGTTAACCTCTCAAATCGAGCATTTAACACCTTCCGGAAAAAGAGTTTACACATTTATTTGACGCCCAAGACGTGGTGCTTGATGATTAAATTCTAATTTACCGACAATAAAATTACACACTTTCTCTTATATTAAAAATTCCGTTACCTTTCCTTGTCCAAAATGGTTAATTTTTGAAGTAAATTTCTTAACTGCGGAAGAAATTATTTATGTACCTAAGATCAGAGGAGCAACCACTAGTAGGAACACAAAGAGAAAAGAAAATTTCTCAAACGTTTGTTAGCTAAAGAAACAAATGGTACTATAACTTTAGAAAATTTTTTTTTTCGTCTATCTTTTTCGTATCTTTAACAAACTTAAATTAAAAGAATCTCTTCAATATAGAACTATGTCGACATCTCTTTCCTTTCGACCATTTTCTTCTTCGTTCCTTTATCTATGGTTTCGTATTTTTTCTAAAGGAAAATATTTTTCATTTTTCTACCCTTTACCGTATTTTATCTAAAGGAAAATATTTTTTATTTTTTTACTTTTTTCGTATTTTATCTAAAGGAAAATAATTTTTATTTTTCTACTTTCTACCGTATTTTATCTAAAGGAGAATATTTTTCATTTCTCTAGTTTTTTCTGAATCTTATCTTAGGAGAAATACGTCTCGTTAAATTTTCGCTTACCGTTTATCTATCTTTACCTATCCACTTCACCAATGTTTCTCTGTATGGTTATAAAAGTGGAATCCACATAACAAATATCTCTGTATTGTCCCAGCGTGGAAAATTTGTTTTTACTTGAACTGTCGAACCGTGGTATTTTTTCTATAAGAGAAAATACATTTCATTAATTATCGTTTACCTACCGTTTAAGTGAATTATCACTTGAAATTATCGTATCGTAAGTAAAAACACATTTCACTTAACTATCGTTTATCTACCGCTCAAGTGAATTATCACTTGAAATTATCGTATCGTAAGTGAAAATATATTTCACTTAAATATCGTTTACCTACCGCTCAAGTAAATTATCACTTGAAATTATCGTATCGTAAGTGAAAATATATTTCACTTAAATATCGTTTATCTACCGCTCAGGTGAATTATCACTTGATAATATCTTTTGTAAGTGAAAATACATTTCACTTAACTACCGTTTATCTACCGTTCAAGTGAATTAACACTTGAAATTATCGTTTTGTAAGTGAAAACATATTTCACTTAAATATCGTTTACCTAGCGTTCAAGTGGATTAACACTTAAAATTATCGTATCGTAAGTGAAAATAAATTTTAATTTTCTACCGTTTATATATCGTACAAGCGTACTATCACTTGTAACTTTTACCGTACCGTTCAGTAAGATTTATTACTGTTTCTATGTTGGTGATAAGGTATGGAGAAAAAATAAAGTTCTCTCCAAAGCTGCCGATAAATTTATGTCTAAATTAACTCCCAAATATATCTTATGTATGGTCGCTAGGAAATTATCTTCTCTAGTTTATTCATTAAGAAACCCTGATGGATCAAATGCTGAAAATTGGCACATAAAAGACCTTAAGCCTTATGTCTCTGACTTTGACGATTCTTCTGAAGACGAACTCTCCGAATAAAAACGATTGTTTTTTTTTCTTCTTTGAAGTATCTGTATAAACATTTACTCTTTTTTTTCTCTTCTTAGTATCCCGTACCAATTTAGCTACAAAAGTATCTCGTTAACTATATCCCCGTTTGGGAGGCGGGAATATAAAGAATACCCCCAAAGTGTTAAACTGCTTGTCGTAAGAGGCGACTAAATGAAATCTCCGTCCCTTTCTCTTTTATTTGAATTTCTTACATCTCGTTAAGTTTTCGTATATCGTTTGTTTCTCTGGGCCTACCCTCCTATGAAGTAAATATCTATCCCTTGTTACTCAACTTAGCTGTGAAGCCTTGAATACCTCTAGGTACGGTTTAAAAAAAACATTATCTTGTAAACCGATAGTCAGCTAGACTATGCGAAAACTACTTTTCTCTTACCTACCGTTCACCCTATCGTATGAGCACAATATAGCTTATATCTATCGTTTTGAAAGAGAAAGATTATTTTTTCTTGCCTACCGTTTATCTATCGTATAAGTACAGTAACACTTATATTTATCGTCTCGCAGGTGAAAAATTACTTTTCCCTTATTTACCGTTTATTTATCGTATAAGTGTATTATCACTTGTATATATCGTCTCGAAGGAGAAAATAATTTTCTCTTACTTACCGTTTATTTATCGTATAAGTGCATTAACACTTGTATTTATCGTCCTGAAGGTAAAAATATTTTTCCTTTATCTACCGTTGAATTATCGTATAGGTGCTTCAGCACTTGTAACTTTTATCGTACCGTCCAGTAATATATATTACTGTTTTTATGTTTTGATGAAATAACATTTTTAGTTACCCTAGTCCTCTTTTATCATCCATAAACTACTTTTTATCTTTGATATGGATATGGGACAATTATCGTACATTAGTGGAGAATATGTATTAAAGAAAATTTTTTTTCGTCCTTTCATACAATTTTATACTGCTTCATATCATTGACTTAAATAGTGTCAATAACCTTGGTCTGTATCATGACTACATGTGGAATGACTTTACACTTATTTGAATAACATAATTTAATTTTAACTCCTTCTTCTGTGGAATATTATTTTGACCTTGTAATTTGTCACGAGAGATAAGCTTAAGAAAGCCGTAGGGAATCTTTTCCGGTAGTGGTCTGTTGAGATTATAAGCAAGATAAATAAATATTCTTTTTTCCCTTTTTTTCCTTTATAACTTTCTCTATTTAATTTTTTCTGGTTAAGATTAAAGATTGTTAGGATAATTTGGTTTCAAGATTTGTCGGATTTCTGTTAATGTCATAGTGCGACCTATTACCTTTAAGATCCTTTATTTATGTTCTCAATGAGAACTATATTTCAAGTAATTATTGTTTTCTTTTCTTCCTTACTGTATATTCGTTGATATCTATAATATCAACTAAGCAGGACGGAACATTTCCGAACATTACTCTAGATGTTAACGTATCGCGTACCTACCGTGACTGTCGGATCTAATGGGGCCGATAGACTTATTAGATTCCTAATTATACCTGTTGTCCGTGTTTCCTTATTCCTTTTCAAAATTATTATTAACAGTTTGGTTTAAATTCATCTTTCTTTCTTTATAGGAGTTTCCCAAAAGTGGAAATACGCGTTGTGCCTCCTATGAGAAATTTTTTGGTGTGTGTCCTGGCATTTTATGTCAAGGGCAATATAAATACGTTTTTTTGATATTAACTTTTGAATAGATGGTTGCTTAAACCACCATTTAGGGCTGCCCATCTAGGCCGAGCTGCACATTTTTCACTTCGGAGTAGATCGTTCCCGATCACTTTGTGATCCTCCGGTTGGCCGGTACCGTTTATAAAATCTGGTCACGTATTATCGCTGATCTGTAGATCCGATATTTTATACCTACCTTGTGGTTCTTCAAATCCTCGAGTAGTTTTACTTGCATTTTAACGTACTAATGAATAATGCGAATATTATTTTATTTTCAGTAACTAACTCTGATACCCAGGTTTACCTAGGTAAATACTACTCCCTTAAGATTGATTTTCTGCGTCACGATGTTCTCTATCTTTATCGGCTTTGGTTTTTTAAAGAACACTATTGTTGTTCCAACCATAGCTTATCTTTTCTTAAAAACTGTTTTCCACCCAGTTTTTTCTCTTCGGAGGGTGCTGTGTAGCGTTTTTAAAAAACCCGATTAATAAAAATTTCCTTTTTTAACAGTTTTTTTTTTCACTTAAGCCGATTCTGTCCTAGTTTATTCCAGAAGCTTCCAATACTTTCGAAGTAACCGTCGTTTTAGGTACAACAGTATTAATTTTTTTAACTGTCCAATCAAATTTCGTGTTTAAGATCAGATGCCTTAAGCAGGTAACGCTTGGAAGGTCTTTCGAGTTGCTAACGAAATTATTCTGGGTGTAGTCTCGGTGCGATTAAGACCTTCGCGAGACCCTTAGTTTCAAGTTCCCGCTTTTTTCTTATTTTATCTTAAAAACTACCAGCAATTAAGTGTTTCTAGTGCCTATTATCGTTTATTCTACCTGAAGGTTTATCTGAAGATTTCCAGACAGTGCTATCTTTAAGATTACTTCACATATCCTGTAATAATGGCGGCAAATTAGCCGGTATTACAGTATTTCTTCGATTACCAGCTATGAAGAGTGAGTTTATGGTTTTTTCTCTAAATACCTACAAATCTAGACAAGAATGGGTCTAGATTATATCTTACCGTTTCGATCATTTACCGAGAGAATGAGGCCATATGCTATCCAATCTATCTTAGAAACATTTAAAAGCAAACGTAAGTTTTTACATTTTTTTATATACCTCTATCGAGTATGAGAGTACCATTTATTTCTCTGGAAAGTTTTATTGTAATTGTATTTACAGTACCAGCAATTAAAAAGTGCAGTGCACAGTGCCGTAATGAGAGTATCTGGAATGTGAATTTTTTCTGAGTATCGCTTACCTGTATTTTTAATACCTATATTTTGTGTATCTCTTATCTGTAAATTTTTTTTACTTGTATCTTTTATTTTTATCTCGTACCTATTTAATTAAGATTTATACCTTCGCATGTAAGTACTCTTTTAACTTGAGTTAAAACCAAAGCAAAAGGTGATTTATTTTTTTATATATATCGTTTTATCTAACTTTAATCCCTTTCTCACTTTTCGCTTATCAGAGTACACAAAAATAACAAAAGAATTTACTTAGCTGTTATTTTATGTGTAGTAATAGTTATGTTTTTGAATTAAACACAAATGTGTTTATTAATATGATTTACTGTTTATGACACTGATATTTTTTTTAATCCATTTTATTTATTGTACATCTCATTTATTACCACACCGAATAATAAATACTGTTATTGTTAAGTAGAGATTTTTCTTTTCCTAGCTAGAACCTGTTACTCTGATCAATATTTTCAGTTTCTCTAATCTATATTTTATTAAAGTACTAGATTTTGTTTGTTGGAATATACCTATCTTTATCTTACAAATTTGATTTATAACCATCAGGATAAGTAAAAGGAAAGTGTAGGTTAAGTATAATTTTTCTTTTTGTTTCTTAAATAAAAGTGTGTAATTTAAATTTTAGCAAGAACAATCTTCCGGGTTATCTAATTTTACCTTATCTTATCTTATATCTCTTATATCTTTCTTATTTTATCTGGGTTTCTTATATTTCCCCATCCTCAGGATAAAAAAACATAAGTGGCGCCCATTTTCCTTTCTCTTTCATCTCTTTCTTTTACTCTCTTTTGTCCCTTTTAACTTTTATTATTCTCTTAAATATATTCCTTTTTACCTTTTCAATAATTTATCATCTAGCTCGATCGAATCCACGCTCGCTCTCCTCCATCCCCCTGAGTGCCGTTCTCATAAGTTAACCTCTCAAATCGAGCATTTAACACTTTCCGGAAAAAAGAGGTTACAAAATATATTTCACCTTTCCATAAATATCTAAAAAAATATGTTCATTTATTAAGAAATTGCCCAGATTTTAGTTCTTAACAAAATTTTACACTTAAAATACAAAAGGATATTTAGTTATTCGTAAAAAATAAACATGACAAAATGATTTCGACAGATATTTATAAAGTAGGGGTACCCACGGCACTCACTGTGTAAAATAAAACTTTTTAATAGCATAATTTTCCACAAACGATTTGTAATTTCTAATTAACTGGTTCATTGAAAGTTACTACTATGGCAATTAATCGAAATGTATTTTATAGATGACCTAGCAATTTTCCTCCAACGTTTGGTAGGTTCTATTAAAGTTCTGTAACAATATAACTGAAAGTTACCAAGTAATATTACATCTTCTTACTGGTATTTAAATTTCAGTTACAGATAAAAGATAAAGTTGAAATTCATAATTCAATTTTCAGGTAGTTTTGTAAACTTTATTTATTAAACTAAATAATTAGGCCACAACACATCTTTGTTTAAATTCTCCACAATAAACTTGTATTTGGAAGAACAATTCACAGAATCTGTTTAAAGTTTCGAAAGTCAAATTACAAAAGTTTTATTCCCGAATCTAAGTAGAAAACCGTGTCAGCATTTCACCAACAATTTTTTTATTCGGGTAAATTCATGAATTCACTCAAATTCGAAGTTATAGACCATTACAAACTATCAGTTTTGATGCCAATACACAAAAAAGGTTCTATGGAAAACAATGGAAAATTATTGCCTAATTAACCTTATAAATAACATTTCAAAACTTATACTGCATGGTTTGGGATGGAGCAGGTTTTAAAAAGTTTAAATTTTGTGGGGTTTAAAAAAAGCAAATTTTTTTATCAAAAAAATTCTCTTCTTAGGTTCCTTATCCATGATCATACTGCAAATATTATCCGTTCACTTCTTATTCCTATCTCAGTAGACTATGCATTTTATTTCTTGGATTGGCACTTCAGTTTGTATTTCAAGAAAAATGTGTGGTGGTCATGGACAACGCGCCATACCATTCAGTTTAACTTAAAAAACCACCCCCTTTTTCAGCGAAAAAAGCGATGTTGCAGGAATGGTTGATTAACAATAACATTACGTTTGACACAAAAATAATATTACCTTATAAAACTGACGAAAAGACATATGTAGTGGATGAAATTTTAAAACAACCAGTACATGAAGTACTACCACTATACCATTGTCATTACAATCCAATAGAACTAGTATGAGGGTTTACTAAGACATATAACAAACATATAACATCTACTTATCTTGACAACACTAGAGTTAAAAAAAACTTGGACAGAAACATTGACTAAATGTACAGCAGACATGTGGCAAAATTTTTGTAGACATACAGACGAACTTATTTTGGCAGATTGGAATACTTAGGTACATGGGAAGCTGCTTACATGACAATATTCCTCCTTTAATTATTTCATTGGAGGAATCAGATTCTTACGATTTCGATTTTAGATTTGATAGTGACTCTAAATCTTTCAGTGAAATAATGGAAGAGGATTGATCATGCAAATACACCGACAACATTGACACGTTACATCTAAATCTACATCCGTATTTGTTTTTATGTAATTTATTAAAATATTTTTTTCATGGTATCGGTTTGAAAGCTGTTTAACAAATATTAATTTTTCTGAAAAATTTCTGTTATAAAAAACATTATCTGCAAATGGTTCACAACTTGGAGCAGACCAGGAAAATCAAATTTGTACTGGAGTATAGTTTCTTTAATTAACCCATTGGATGTGAAATTTTATTATCCTACAGCCACTATTACAATAATGTCACACTACGATGCCATTTGGATGTAAAATAGCAGACTTCAAAAAAGATGGATATAGAATTTGAGTACTGTGTTCTTATGTTAAACTCAAAAATGATTAAATAATTTTTTTTACCACTGCTTGAATAATTTAAAAGTTGTATTAAACGTTTCTAGTTAATGTATGTATATGTGCTACATTTTGAATTGTACTTATATTATTTATTTGTAATAAAATGTAAATCTAAAAGTATATTTTTCGTTCTTCATCAATAAAATAATATAATAATTGACTATAAACAGGGATCTGTTCTGTGCAAAGGAATGTGTTATTTTAAGTATCAGTCAAAATTCATGTGAATTCAAATAGAGCATTCTTGGATACTAATACTACTTGCAGCGAAAACTGACGTATCTACTTTAGTATTCAATTTAATATTAAATACATTGACTTATTTTCTGCAAGTTTTAAATTTGGTTTGCAGGTTTAATTAATTAAGATATTTGTAATGAATACACATATTTTTATTAAAGACGTGACAACATCGTACTGACAATTAACAAGACCACAGAACAATATGATCAGACGTGTATTATACTGGGCGAATTTCATGTAACTAACACAGCCTACTGAGATAGGAATAATTAATTTCCAAACAATTTGAGAGTTTGCGCAGATGAAACGACATCTGATGTTAGACTCTCAGAACTAGTAATCAGCCGTTTTTCACATGTTCTTATGCAGTTATAGTAAAAATTATAAAAAAAATTAAAAGTATTCAAATTTTATTTGGATTAAAAAAAGTTAAATCCCAAAAAATAAACCAAGCTTTTGTATCCAAATATCAAATATAAGATAACCGCGCCATGTTTATAGTCTTATACCTGCTCAATTCTGCAGTAAACAAGGGAGAATAAGACTGTCTTACTTTCCTTCTGGTGAGTTATTGTTTCATATTTTTCCTAAAATAACAAATTAGAAAAAAATTGGCAAAATTATGTAAACATTTTAATCTGAGCGAGCATTTTTCAAAGGAAGTTTTTCATTTATCAAGTATAATAGTTAGAGTGCCGACTGTGAAAAACAGTTTAATAGATTCTCTTTCCAAACTTTTTGTATCGCTTCATTAGACCGAGTCTGAAGCTGTTTTCCTTTACGACTTTTTTTTTGGTTTTTAGGCGTTTTTCCGCAAAATTTTTTTAGAATACTTATTTATAACCATTAAAAGCATTTTTTAATGTTGTCTGACAAAGATCGTTTTATAAAATTTCTGTCTGACTCGTTAAAGTGCCCGATTTCACGAGTACCACAACATTTATTAATAACTATTTTTTTTGTTTTTAAATGACGTATGGTATTAACATTGTCTGATAACCAACTGAAGCCCTTTGAATGATAATTGTTTTTATTTTTAACTTTAAAATCTATACTTTGTTAGTAAGTATGTATTAATATTAATTAATAACTATCAGATTTTTTAACCAGAGCACAAAAAAAACATAGAATCGAATATTTTAATTGTCTGGTGAAATAGATGTCCAATTTTTTAGCCTGACTGTTTAAATCTATATATATAAAACTCAAAGGTGACTGACTGACATAGTGATCTATCAACGCACAGCCCAAACCGCTGGACCGATAAGGCTGAAATGTGGCATGCAGATAGATGTTATCACGTAGGCATCCGCTAAGAAAGGATTTTGATTAATTCCACCCCTAAGGGCATAAAATAGGCGATGAAAATTTGTATTAAAGTTTGTCAATTTTAAACCGATCGGGCTGAGATTTTGCATGCATATAGTTACTATGACGTAGGCATCCCTTAAGAAAGGATTTTGATAAATTCCACCCCTAAGGGATAAAATAGGGGATGAAAGTTTGTATAAAACTGGGTGAATTTCAAACCGATCGAGCTGAGATTTTGCATGCATATAGCATGCAAGTTTTTATAGTTTTAAAATAATAATAGTCTAATACCACCCGCGCTTTAATGTGCGGGGTGTGTGGTGTGTGGAGCGGTGTGGCGGTAGAACGCTGCTGCTGGCTGACATGACACTGTCGATAGATGCGTAGAGTCTTGAAAATTCAAGAATATTTTTTTTATTACGTAGTGGTGTACTAAAAAATGACTTTTTTAAATTTCACTCCTAAGGATTTAAAATAGGGGTTGAAAATTTGTATGAAATTCGGTGACAAAAAACTAAAGTTTACGCGGATAAAGTCGCGGGCGGCCGCTAGTGATATTATAAATGAATAAAATTATTTTGAATTTTTATAAGTCCGAGCTTAGATGTACACATCTTGTGCGCAATTTCTTAATTTTTTGGAGCGAAGTACCTAACTTAGATGGTTATTTAAGAAAATACGTGTGCATAAAAATTAATCAATTTAGTTACAAAATAAAGTGTTTTATTTGTGAAAAAAAGATAATTTGATCCCGGTAAACAATACTTTGAAATCAAAGCAATTTTATAAGCATTAATTTAGTAATGTTATATTACCGGCAAGTTGTGATGACGAATCTCCAGGGTATCACAGTTCTTGAGCTCTATTAAACACTCAGCACAAATGACTAAATAATATATACATAAAAGGCTAATACCTAGAACGATTTTTGGTACGATCTTGCGCAATAACGATTCTGGGATTGTTAAAAAACGCGAGTTGGAACAAACATACTGTAATTTTTTTTACTCTTTCTGGTTGTAATTAGTTATTATCGGCCCAGTACGAGTTAATAAGTCAAACAAATTGGTTTCTTTGATTGTTATACTTCTTCGATTTTAATAAAGTTTCCTTTCAATAAACTGTAAAAAATCCGATTTGGCTAGAAACTAATTCTACTTGATGGTAAATTCGTTACGGAATTAATTTTTGAATATTCGTTTTTATTAAGGGTTCATCCCAATTTATTCGAAGAGGTCCACCCGAGTTATTGAACTAAAAGTTATAATTCCAACCATTTTGTGGAGGAAAAGAAAAATAAATTTAATGCCAAATTTTGTCCCGACTTTTGGTAATATAAGGGAAAATTATCCCTGTGCAATCGACACCGATACATATAAGTCAATACAAGAGATTTTGAAGTTTAATGAAATAAGAGAAAACAGCGTTTTTTCAACAGGTTTGAGGTGTCACATTTTAAATGAGCTATATATGACATTTTTTTTTCGTGTTTCACCAATAATTTTTAAGCTATTTAATTTAATAACAAAAAACAGTATCTATAAATTTTGCATATGCCGTAAAAACGACATATTTCGAAAAATTTAGCGAAACAATACCCCAAAACCAAAAATGTAAAGAAAAACGGCGTCAGACTCGGTCTAATAAAGCCGTACAAGAAGTTTGGACATACATTTTTTTACCAATGGGTACTCTAACTATAAGATATAAAAACTAAATTTATCGTTATCAGTTCTTTTCGTAAACCCACACAACATTAAATGTTTAGTATTCAGCACAAGCTCACCTAGGGCGTAAGCTCTTTTCAACAATTTTACTTTTTGCCCATTTTCAATTATCTGTTTATTAAAATTAATAATACCCGTTAAAAAAAGTATTTGTTATAATTCACGTTGACAAAGTTCTATTTCGACATTAAAAACAGTATCGAAATAGATTCATTGTAACACTATTTTTGGTAACTTTTTGTTTTACACAATTGGTTGCACTGCACTGATCGTCAACGAAAGATGAAAGAGATAAAATTGCGTTGAATATAGGATAGGTATGGTGTCAGTCTTAGTAAAGTTATTTTTCAAATATGTATTGTAAATTTAGAACAATGGCGTTAAAAATGTTTTTGATATTTACAAATTCGGCTAACGCTATAAAACATTATTTTTATAATAATAAAGTAAATGTTAAATCTTAATGTCAATCAATATTATCAATCTGTATTTTGTAATATTTTAGAATTAAAACTTGAAAAAAAATATGAATATATAAACAAAAGCAAACGTAAAAATGACATAAAGTAAGTCTGAAGATTGAAAATGTATCGTAGAATAGAAATTTAAATATCCTGCTTCCCAATTCATCTTGAGTTCCGAGAAACCTATAACCTTTACCTAAAATAAATTCCAACTTTGTATTTGAAACATATTTAATGTAATTTTAACTTAAAAACTAAAAAACAATAAACAATTTTCAATTTAATTTGTTTTTTCAGCATGTGTACCATAAATATTAACTGTAACGTTGGAATTGTCCCTGAATTTTACAGTTATCCCAGGAAAAGAATTTCTAGACGTCACTACGTTTGCAGTGGTAACTTGTACCATATTTTGTGTGTATTCAACACTAAATTGTGATGTACTTAAAGAAGTAGACGCTACAGCATGTTGATTTGAAATCATTTGTGCGATTTCAGTTTTTCTTTTTACCTATACACGAATCAACATATTATGTTTCCGCTATTGCAGATGACTTCCACCCACCATGTTTTTTTATGGTGAGCAAGTCACCACCAGCATTAGCAACTTGGGTCACAGAAGATCTGCGAAAGCAGTGCCCAGTATACAGCTCGGGATATGGTAGTTTTAGAAACTCTGCAATTTTCCCAATCTTGTTTATCCCGATGGGGGACACTGTGCACTTACCATTACGAAACGTTAAAAAAACACGATCGTGCGTTAATTTTAATGGTCGTAGCTCGCAGCTGAACATATTTTTTTACTAAGTAAATCCATTCAGTTATTAAGAATACTCTACAGATGTTGTTTTTAGTTTAGAGTATTGAGAAATATCTACATTATTTTTCATAGAAATACATGATCGAATAGTCGGACCACATAGTAGAAGCCTTTTTATTTTTACTTTTAATATCAAAATAAGCCAGTAGAACATTTTCTGTGTAATTTTTAACTTTATCTTCTTCACACCACTTCAGAAAACATGCATATTTTTTTCACATTTGTGTTTAGATTTTTTAGGTAGTAAATTATTATAACTACATTATCAGCGATATTGCGAAGTTCAGGAGGAGTGCCTGATAATTCATTATCGAGTTCCATACTCATTGCTAGATATAGCTTACTTACTTTTTGATTAGCAAATATATTTCTAAATTCTTAATATTTGTACTATGTTTATAATAAAATATTTTATACAAATTTGACACACATTCATCTTTAAAACTGTCAAGTGTCAAGATTCCCAACATAAATGAATAATTTCGAAAAATTGTAATTGTAATTTTATTTATTTTTTTATACTTTTAAAAGTTCATTATAAAGTATACTATGTAACACTCGAATTACAATGACGGTTTGTAGTACTCGTTCTTCGCGAAACTCACCGCTTTGCGGTTCATTTCACAAACTGCACTCGTACTACGAAATCTTTCATTGTAACACTTGTATTACAATATATAGTTCGTTCGCTAGACTTACGAGGGTTTCGGAATAACAAAATTATGCAAATTAGTCATTGACAACCAGTTCCAATAAGCCTCTATCTAAGAAATTAGGTAAAATTGCCCTGATGGTCAGATTTTAAATCAAAATAACATTGGGGTAGGTATACATGTGTTACGAGACAGAGGAGTCCGCTTTATGTAATCACGTTGGGACTTAATGATAACATTAACCGATTGATAACATTATCCGAAATTATATATAAAAGCTACCTTTTTTATTTGTGTAAAATCACTTTAAATAATTTTTTTAATTAACTAATGTTCTAAGATTATAATTTTAATAAGTAATAATAATTAAAAGAATTGTTTTTTTTATAAAAATATTATTTTTTTAACTAAATAATAAAATATGATACAGAGGATTAAAAAAATACTAACAGGTAAAGTTTAACTATATTTAAAGGGTGTTTTCTTGTTTCGTACACTCTCGTTTCGTACACGGCCAATATTTTACCTGAATAATTCTCGTTTCGTACACTGGATAAATTATGTATATTTCTGCTTCTCGTTTCGTACACTGACCATATTATCAAATAATAATTTGATTCCTTTTACTTTAATTTACAATTTTTCATAATTAAATTTGTTTAAAGTGAGTTATTTTAGTAATATTCATATAATATAAAATTCCCGCAAAAAAGAAAGCCTAAAAGTAAATCCATTGACAATCAGCTTAATGAATTATTCCTAATTCTAATAATAAATAAGAATTAACTATCTAGATACGATTCTATGAATAAGGCCCTTTTGTTAAAAATATATATTATTACTTCTAATCTAATCGCCTTTAAATGAAGACAATGGGTTTACCGTAACAAAATATTAGAAATCAAATATTATATGTACCTGTAGAGTAATATTGGCAAAGGATTATCTCCTCTCTGCATTAATCAGTATACCTGCAAGTCATATTTGATTTTAATGTTATTTGTTTGTTTTCTATTCAGCATTTTGATTGGAGGACTTAATGGTCTCACCTAGCGTATACATCTAAATATAAAGGGAGGTATTTTTATTTTTGTTATTATATTGTGAATACTCTCTGTGACATTGTGACTAAGTTGTACTTCATCATGGACATTCAAATTGTGGAAACAAAGAGAGGCAAACCAGCCATTTTGCATTTAGGACATCGTTATACGAAGAAACGAATATTCCAGAATACCAACATTCTGTGGACGTGCACAAACAGGTCATGTCCTGGAACGTTGACAACCTGCAAAAACTACAATTTTCTAGATAAAAAGTCCAATCACACATGTGTTCCTGATATTGCGAAAAATGAAATTGAGGTATGCTTGCAGAAAGTCAAAAAACGTGCACGAGAAGAGCTGGTTCTAATACCACAGATCTATAGAGATGAAATGATGATTGCAAAAGACTGCTGGACTCGACTTTATAGTTAACATTCCCGAATTGTCTTCCGTTAAAGATAGATTCTACAGAGAACGACATAAGGCATTAGGCATAGACATTCTGCCAAAGAAGCCAGAAGATATAACTCTAACAGACGATGGACAAGATGACAGAATAATGGTTTTTGCGGGTACCGATGGACAATTACTTACAGAAGCAACAGAATTTTTTATGGATGGGACTTTTAAAAGTTGCTGCCCTCTGTTTGACCAACTCTACACGATTCATGTAGACTTGGGAAGTACTCCGGAAGCAACTTGCATTGTTCCAGCTGTCTACGCATTGCTACCAAATAGCAGAGAGGCTACTTACAAAAGGCTTTTTAAATTAATTCAAGAGAAAATACCGAAATTTTGTCCAAAAAAGGTACATATCGACTTTGAGCGTGCTGCAATCAATGCCCTAAAAGATGTTTTTCCGAAAATTGTTATCAAAGGATGCAATTTTCATTTTAATCAAGCCCTGTGGAGAAACGTTCAAGAAATTGGGCTTACTACACAGTACAGAGATAATGAAGAAGTTCGAAATCACATACGCAAATGTGCTGCATTAGCATACTTACCACCTGATTATATCAGCAACGCATGGATACAAATAATGGAAAATGCACCAAACGAAGAAGCCGTTGTTAAATTCAATGATTATTTTGTAGAACAATGGATGGAAAATGAATGGTTATGGATATGCTACAACGAGCGACATCGGACTACAAACTCCGTAGAAGGGTGGCATAACAGATTAAACCGACTAATTGGAAAGTGTCATCCTAATATATTTGAACTCGTCAAAGTATTGACTAAAGAAATTAATTATTATACTTAGTATCATACAACAGCGTTGTGATTTGTATATGCCTACACCGAAGCGTACTAAAAAATATTTTGATTTGGACAGTCGCGTAAAAACCATATTGGATGATCTACATAGAAGAGGAGATATTCGTGAAGCACTTAACAAAGTAATATATATTGTAAAATTTAATTAATTTTTATAGATTATGTTTATGTTATATATATATATATATGTCTTGTAATAATAATTTTAAGAATAAAAATTATATTTGAATTCGTATATTTTAATGATTAAGAAAATAAATAAGATAAAATATGAAAATATATCTAGACTTTATAACCATATAGATTATCGGAATGGTCGGTGTACGAAACGAGAAACATAAATCTATTAGATTTCTCCAGTGTACGAAACGAGAATTTTTCAGGTAAAATTTTGGCAGTGAACGGAACGAGAGTGTACGAAACAAGACTAAATCATTTAAAGACATTAATTCGGAGAGGGTTGAATTTCACAGAAAATTGGTGGATTTGGAAATCACAAAAGCTTGTTAATTGCATCTTTGATAACATTATCCGTGCTAACAATAAGCGAACTCCTCTGTTTTTCAGTTAAATTGATTCTTTGCAAGTGTTGACATTGTATGTTTATTGTAAATTTGGTGGAAATTTTTAAAAATGCCTAGACGTGGAACAAATTTTTATGTTATAAAATATTCTATTTGAGCTAAATAACTTATTATACATAGACCATATTTTCTGTGCGAAGTGTAATATAAAATTATTCTCAGGTTTATAATAGCCACATAAGACTCCATTAATGAAGAAGTATAATTCTGTTTAATATACTTTTAATTAGACAAAAGATTCTCTATTATTATTTAATTAAAAAGTTGTGCATTATTTTTCATTTCATATAACCAGTTGATATTTCCCCAAAGAACAGGTCAAACATTCCAGTACTTACCTGGAAATACTTATAGAATTTTTAATCCGAAACCCTCGTAAGTCTAGCGAACGAACTATGTGATTGAATTGTCATTGTCTAGAACAGCAATACTTATTTAGTACAGGGTACACAGAATTACTGGAGTCTAACACCAGGTGTCGCGTCATGTACGCAATAACAGTATAATATTACGACAATAAAGGACACCACACAGACCTGATGGAATTTTGAACTGTGTGGATTTCGCCCAAATTACAGAAATGAATGCCCCAAAGTATCCTAAAAAAAAGTTCTTATAGGTACTCCGTAACCATACGCCAGCTAGAATGGTAATGTTATCGTTAAATTGTGGGCTTAAACGCAAATATCCTATAAGCTTGCTCTTTATCAATTTGGAAAACATATGGCAAATTAGATTTTTATGATATGTATATGTAGTTTAAATAGTTCAATGACGAACGGCTTTATCTTATTAGTTATTGGATGGCTGGTTTATTAAGTACTAGCTCACCCAGCGAACTTCCTACCTACTAATTATTTATTATTTTTTTCTCATTTTCCATTTTCTACAATTTTTACGATTTTTTCACGTTTTTTCGAACGAATACCGTATTTTTTTCTGTTTTTGTCGATTTTATCTTTTTTTTTTCTGTGTTTAGGTTTCCTTTCATATACTTTCAGTTGTTTTGTTCGATCTTCCACATTTTTTTGTTAACAATTTTATATGTTTTCAGTTTTCTTTTTTATTTTCTTATTTGTATAATAGTTATTTTTCATTTTATTATAGTTTCTCGTTTGTACCATATTTTTTATTTTTCTTGTTTTTTTAATACCTTCCTATTTTGATTTTATACATTTTGTAATTAATTTGTTAATTTTTCCTATTATTCTGTAGGCATATTTTATTTTATTTATGTGACATTCATAAAAACTTTTTATTTCTTTTTGTAATAATTCATTTTTTTTGTATAATGTATGTTTTTGTGATTCTATTTAATATTTTTTTGGTTTTTATTTGTTTTTCCATTTTTCATCTTTTTCTTTTTCTGTTATTTAATTTCTTTCGATTTTTACTGATTTTTTGATACTTTCTTTAATTTAGGTACCTTTATTTATTATTTTTTCTTTAATTTTCGACTTTACACAATTTTTTCAAAAATTTTTCACGACTGTAAACAATCATTTACGATTTTTTTAATGATTTTCAACATTTTTAACCATTTTTAAGAATTTCTCAAGATTATCTAGTTTTACAAATTCATTTATGAATTTTGACAATATTTTACCATTTGTAATAAGTTTTGAACGACATTACCAAGAAGGACAGATGACACATTAAACGTATTGGTCAATTGCAAATGGTTCCCGCCGCTAGATTGGAAAAGTGGATATTGGCAGGTAGCAATCCATCCAGACGACAAGGAGAAGACGACATTTTTAACCGGTAATGGGTTGTATCAATTCCGAGTATTGGACGAAGTATGCAATAATTCAAGTTGTATAAGTCAAAAAGCAAATCTACGTATAGCAAAATCTGAACTACTGCTAAAAGATAGACTAATTTACGAACCGGAAAACTCAAAAAAAATTTGAACACTATTATTAATTTGTTGCAAAGCAATCAGTTATTAAGTTCAGTTAACCTTGAATACCGATAGAAATTAAAACAAAAACCTAAACAAATACCAACAGGGGAGTCAGGTTGTCCCGCAGTCTTATCGGGCCCGAACGGCGAATGCGGTACCCCAGCCGATTTTACACATGCATCGGTACGTTCACAGCGATACACATAGTAGCAGAAATAACAGTTGATGGAACACAACGCATGCAGTACTATCAGTTGCGACGCAACCGCCGTCCACTGCGCGATCTCCGGGGAAGCCACGACGACGTCGCTTACTTCACTGAATAATAAACTCAGCAGGATATATTATCCATTCACTTCTTATTCCTATCTCAGTAGACTATGCATTTTATTTCTTGGATTGGCACTTCATCTTGTTGGGTTGGTACCTAAACTAAACTAAACGTCCTGTCCTACTGACGAAATATTGACAGCTCATATTATCAAAGGTTAAAATTTTTAAAGATAGAAATATTTAATAAGCAATGCCAAAAAAATCAGTATAGAACTACATAACAACATCATTAAATGTTATAGTATGTTTAAGAAATAAATCAAAAGCAGCGAAAGTGGCTCAGATCTTTAAGGTAAGTGCCTAACATTTTGCTATTTCTTTTAAATGAATGGTAGTTTGTGACAGCTAACATAAAGTTATATATTTTGCATTAGATTAATTGAAAGAGGTTTTTGTAATGATTTTATAAATATGTATCACTTTTTAAATAAAATTTATATTACTAACATAATACATAACCGTTTTTGACAGATATCATAATAAATTATAAACAACGTTGGCAGATTTCACATTTCTAAATTAAACATTTTGTAACTATAATTTAATTCAAAATTTTTTTAAATATTTTTAAGTCTCATATCTATCTTTGTGTAACTGAGGTATATTTTTTGAAACTAATTAATATGACAAACATTCTAAATGCTTAATTTTTTAGATTAGTGTTTGGAAAATACGGAGAATTATTAAGGATTGAAAAATAATGAGAAAGTCGCAGATAAAGGAAGTAAAACTGATAGATTTGAGAAGTTTATTTTAAAAAAGACTTACAGCGACCGATTTGGATCTACCATTCTAAAAATGAACATTTTACTTTGGACTGATGCTATGATGCTAAACAGAATTTTGATTTTAAAGGGAGACGCACTGCACCATACAAACTTATAAAATTAATGGGATACAAATTTAAAAAAGTAAATGGACGACATATTTTATGTGAACAACGATACGTTAAAATTAGTAAAATCACTTTCATTCGGAAATATAAACAACTAACCAATCTTACTGAAAGAGTTACATTCGTCTACCTAGATGAAATATGGTTCTATCAAAATGGTAGCTCAGTGCGTCAGTGGGTACACGATTCTGACCTGAAAAGGAATCCAGCTCGTGTAAAATCCGAAGGAAAGCGATTTACTATTTTACACGCTCACACGATACTGGATGATTTTTGAAAGGATGTGACTTGTTACTAGAGTCTTCGAATACAGACTTTGACTATCACAAAAGTATGAATAGTGACCTTGTTAAAAACTGGGTTGTTAATCAACGCATTGCTGCCCTATCGGTATTTCAAGAAAAATGTGTGGTGGTCATGGACAACGCGCCATACCATTCAGTTCAACTTAACAAACCACCCTATTTTAGCGAAAAAAGCGATGTTGCAGGAATGGTTAATTAACAATAACATTACGTTTGACACAAAAATGACAAAGAAACAATTGTACTCAATAATCTTACCTTATAAAACTGACGAAAAGATATATGTAGTGGATGAAATTTTAAAACAACGAGGACATGAAGTACTTCGACTACCACCATACCATTGTCATTACAATCCAATAGAACTAGCATGGGGGTTTACTAAGACATAATATAAAAAACATATAACATCTACTTATCTTGACCAGAATAGAGTTAAAAAAACGTGGACAGAAGCATTGACTAAATATACATCAGACATGTGGCGAAATTTTTGTAGACATACAGACGAACTTATTTTTGTAGATTGGACTACTTACATGGGAAACTGCTCACATGACAATATTCCTCCTTTAATTATTTCATTGAAGGAATCAGATTCTGACGATTCCGATTTTGGATTTGATAGTAACTCTGATGCTTCCAGTGAAATAATGGAAGAGGATTGATCATACAAATACACCGACAACATTTACACTTTACATCTAAATCTGCATCTGTATTTGTTTTTATTTGCTTTTATGTAATTTATTAAAATATTTTTTCATTGTATCGGTTTGAAAAATTTCTGAAGAATTTCTGTTATAAAGAACATTATCAAAACATCTGCATATATAAGCAAAATGCGACTCCACTTGGGGCGGACCAGGAAAATCAAATTTGTACTGGAGTAGTTTCCTTAATTAACCCATTGGATGTGAAATTTTATTACCCTACAGCCACTATTACATTATTGTCACACTACGATGCCATTTGGATGTAAAATAGCAGACTTTGAAAAAGATGGATATAGAATTTGAGTACTGTGTTTTTATGTCAAAGTCAAAAATGATGAAATATTTTTTTTATTACTGCCTGAATAATTAAAAAGTTTTATTATACATTTGTAAAAATGATTTTTTTACTTTTGCTTGATTAATTTAAAAGTTGTATTAAACGTGTTTAGTTAATATATGTATATGTGCTACATTTTGAATTTTACTTATTTATTTGTAATAAAATGTAAATATAAAAGTATATTTTTCGTTATAGACCAATAAAATAATAATTGACTATAAATAGGTATCTGTTCTGTGTAAAGGAATGTGTTATTTTAAGTATCAGTCAAAATTCATGTGAATTCAAATAGACCATTCTTGGATATTAATACTACTTGCAGCGAAAACTGACGCATCTACTTTAGTATTCAATTTAATATTAAATATATTGACTTATTTCCTGCAAGTTTTAAATTTGGTTTGCAGATTTAATTACTTAAGATATTTGTAATGAATACACATATTTTTATTGAAGACGTGACAACATTGTACTTACAATTAACAAGACCACAGAACAGTAAACTCAGACGTGTATTATACAGGGCGAATTTCATGTTACTAACAGAGCCTACTGAGATAGGAATAAAATGTGAACGGATTATATTACGGGCGATATTGGAGGTAAAGTCGCAGCAAGTTTTAAATAATTCTAATAAAAGTAAAAATCATACCGTTATAGAAACGAACACAAATAACAGTCTAAAAGCTGCGCCCATTTTTTTATACTCGTGTTTTTTTACTTGATCTTGTTGTTTCTGAAGTTCATTTAAAAACCCAGTTGCAAAAATCTTTCCCAGAGGTCTCGTGTAGCAAACTGCTCTCAAAATATCCAAATGAGTATTCGTCGTTTAAAGTGGGTGTCTATGAAGCTAATAAAGAAAATTTTTTACAGTCATCTATTTGGCCCAAAGGAGTAAAAATTAATAAGTTTTTCAGTTGAAAAATCACAACGAGGAAAAGTTTTTCTGACACAGAAAATACAAGTATTTTCCTCTGGAACATTCAGGGTTTGACAGACAAAATTGACGAACTTTCCTTTTATGTTATTGAACAAAATTTTGATATAATTTGTATTAGTGAGCATTGGTGCAAAAAAATATTTTAAATTGTATAAATTTTGTAATTTTAAATTGGCTAGTTCTTTTTGCCGAGAAAGATATGGAAGAGGTGAAGTATGTATATAAACTTAAACGCTTATTGTCATAAGCTTGATGGTAAGTTCTGTGCAATAGAAAATGTTTTACATAAGATTTTAATAATTGCTCTATATCGTTCGAGTTCTAACGGTTGCAAAAAAAGATTTTTGGAATTACTGGACACTTATTATAACAAGCTATAAAAGACGTTAAACAAAGAATACAAATATAACATAGAACTCGCCAAAAAAAAGTCTTGCTGTAAATTTATTAACAATTAAGAAGAACGATGGATGTATGGACTCTTGTAAACTATGAGCGCGGTATTTACCTCGGGAAGCCGGTGATGGAAATATCTCGTCAAAACAGCTACATAATTATTTCGCAACGGTGACAGATCAAATTTTAAAACTCTTAAAAGTAATTGAAAGAACGCAAAATCATATTATTAAAAAAATTCCAGACAGGAAGCCAAGTTTTTCGTTCCCATTAGTAAATAAATACCATGTATTGTGCATGCCGCAATTCATAACCTAAAGTATTCAAGCTCCTTTGATATATATGATATCAATGCTAGGATGCTTAAGGAAATGTTGTTTCAGCTAGTAGTTCCGCTAAAAATCCCATTTAACAAATCTATAAATCAGAGTATATTTCCTACTTGTTTTAAAGTGAGTAGAGTTGTGCCACTGTTTAAAACGGGGGAAAACAACTCAATGGAGAATTATCGACCAATGTCAATTGTACCCATTTTTGGCAAAATTTTTAAAATTATTATAAAACAGCAGTTATTATTTTGTTGCCAACAACATTCTTAACAACTCGCAGTTTGGATTTACTAAAGGTAAGTCTGCAGTAAAGGCGGTGTCTTAAGTGATTGAAACGATAGTCGGTGGCCTGAAGCAGGGTGATAGTGTTAATCTAACATTATGTGTCGTGAGCAACGCCTTTGACTGTATTTCTCATTCAATCTTACTTAAAAAGTTATCTAGATATAGAGTAAAAGAAGCTGACCTAAATTTAGTAGGGTCATATCTGTGTGGGAGAGAGCAATGAGGGGAAACTGTCATCGCTTCAACCAATTTATAGTGGTGTCCATATTGGGTCCTTTGCTCTTTATTATATATATGAATGACCTGTTTGGAATCATTGACCCGTTTGACTGTTTTTATTACTGTAATGATACATCATTAGGATGCTCTGCTGAGAATGAGTATTATCTAATAAAAAAAAATTCGAAAAGAGGTTGACCTTAAAGGCCATCCTTGCAACTTCCCGCTAGTTTTAACCGCAAAGCTATAGTAACGTTTTTGACTTTTTTTGAAATATTTAAAAAGCCATAACTTTTTAACGCCTTATTCGATTTTGATGTTCAAGATGGCTTTCGACGCAGTTTTTTGAGACCTAAAAACGTTACCGGGAGTGCAAAATCGGTTAGTCAAAAAACACTTTTTTTGACATTTTTCGACAACGATATCTCACGAACGAATCAACCGATTTTAATTTGCAAAACGGCATTCGACGTAGCTTTTTAAGCTTGAGTGCTGATTAGGTTATGAAATTGATCGATGCAATAGCCGAAAAGATATGCCCAAAAAACATCATTTTTACCAATTGTTTTTTTCTGTTATTTTGAAATTTCTCGAAATCTACCAGCTCGAATCGGTTTAAACTTACAGGGAATCTAAGTTAGATGGAACTCTTTGGAATGCTTTTTATTTCATTCCGATCGGTCAAGCCGTTCAAAAGTTATAAGAGGTTTACATACATCAACACAGACACACACACATCCACACAGACACACACACATCCACACGTACATACAGACATACAGACACCCTCGTAAAAATGGTCAGGGGAGGTTTCTAAGACCTCAAAACGTTGAGATCCGATGAAAACTCGATTTTCTAAAAACGGGGTGAAACCAATAACTTCCCGATTTTAAAAAAATTTTAATTTTTTTTAGCGGGAAGTTAACAATCTTTAAACGAAAAAGCTAACATTTGTTTTACTCAAAATAATTGGAAATTAAACAACCTTCTCAACTAAACCTGATTTAATCAATACTAAATCAGTTAAGTTGCTATGAATTAACCTAAATGGTAGACTGAACTGAGACCACATATTGCCATAGTGTGTGCAAAATTATCTTCAGCCATTTTTTCCATTCGTCGACTAAAGGAAATTTTAGATAAAGATATGGTATATTACGCATTAATTAACTCTCACATATCATATGGAATTGAACTTTGGGGAACTCATCGGATTCTATTAACATTTTCACATTACAAAAAAAAAGCAGTGGAAACCATAGCTTTTGCTGGATATAGGGATCATTGCAAACCATTATTTAAGGAAATAAAAGTAATGACTATGCCTTCTTTATTTATTTTACGTCATTTTCTAGCAATACATAGGTGTAAAGACAGCTTTAAAAAAAATCAAAATTTTACAAATATGACACAAAAACCGCCGATCTTATAAGGCCTTCTAGGTTTCGTCTTGAATTATGAAAAATCAATGGATATCAATATGTATAATACTCTGCCTCTTAATATAGGTACTCAGTGACATTAGAAGTGTTACCTTAATCTTAATTTTTTGGCAACATGGTAGATTTACATCGAGAATAAAACGATAACATTTTTAAGAATTAATAATAACGTATAATAAAAAAAAATTAACAATGTGTTTGGCGACCCCGTAACTGAATACACTCATGTACACGTCTAGGCATTGACAAAATGAGATGATTAATATCTGCTTGTGGTATCTCATTCCATGCAACTTGAACTTCATGGATTAACTGTGCCAGAGTTTGTGGGGGATGGTGTAAATTGGACAGTCTTCTTTCCATCATATTCCACACACGTTCGATGGGATTTAAATCTGGTGAACCGGGTGGCCACGCCAAAACATTAACGCCAGCTTCTTGGAGAAAGTCCATAGTTCGACGAGCAATATGGGGACGCGCGTTATTTTGTTAAAAAAGGACGTGTCGACGAACGTGTAGATAAGGCAGTAAAGTGGTAAGACATCATCAACATAACGTGAAGTTGTTATACTGCCTCGAATGAACACAAGTGAAATCCGGCTACCATAGGCAATAGCCACCCAAACCATAACTCCAACTGACCTGTGTACATGTCTTTCAAGAACAAACCCGGTATCTCGTCGCTCTCCACGGCGGCGTCTTACCCTTCTACGGCCATCGTTCATGCCTAAACAAAATCGCGATTCATTGCTGAATGCTACATTATGCCATTCTTCCACCCATTGCTGCCGTTCTCTGCACAAATTCAAACGTTTATGACAATGGTCCTGGGTCAAAAGTAGCACTAGTCGTGGGCGGTATGAAAACGGTCCAAAGACTCGAATGCGACGGTATAGTGTACGCATAGTAACAGGTCTACCTTCCTCTCCAAACGATTGATCAGCGATTAGACGCGTAGTATCAAAACGATCTCGCGGAGCAAGTAGTCTGAAGCGCCTATCTTGATGCTCTGTGGTACGCCTTGGTTGGCCAGTTGGTCTTCTTCGTGTTTCTCTACCTTCGTTTGTCCACACACGACACACACGCATTACCGTCATTGCCGTACAATTAACACGAAGGGCAATTTGGCGATACGACAAACCCATATCTTTATCGGCAACAATTCTACCCCTGTCAAAATCGCTAACATGGTGGTAATTTTGATGTCCTCAAACTCGAGGCATTTTGTTACACTGACTACAATTAGACTGAAGAACAATAATTAAAAATTTCTTTACCAACCGGTCTTCATAAATCGTTTTTTTTTTATATTTAAGATAAAATTTTATTTTTACAAAAACTATTAAAGATAAAACATTGATATTGTTATTATAGCCTTCTTTAAATATAGTCATCCTTTTGTCAAAAAATTAAGATTAAGAAATTATTCCTTCTGGGTGTAACACTTCTAATGTCACTGAGTATATTAAATTATTGGACCAAAAAAATTTTAAAATTAAAATTAAAGATTTTTTAATTAAAAATGCCTTTTATCGTGGGAATGAATGCCGATTATTTTTAAAGAGACATAAAAATGTTATTTAATAAATTCCAATTTTTAATGGGTTTGTAATGTATTTTTTTTTTTGATTTTTTTTGTGTTTTATATGTAGGATATTTCTCTATATTTGTAATTATAATACTTTTATTTTTTTGTACAATCTGTTTGAATTGCTACAATTGTATTTTTTCTTCAAAACCTAGTTAAAGATTTTTTATTCTTGATTCTATTTACAAAATTTCAGACAATTTAATGGGAAGTACTTTTCTATTGATTTTTTGTAGTAGTTGACTTCATGTTATATCTTGAAAAATAAACAATTAATAACTAAGATTAGAATAATTTGCATTGTAACTACTAATATGAACTTCCAGAAACAGAAAAAATAAATTATCTTAAACAAAGTAGAATTTTTCCTATTTTTTTGTTTTTAAAAACTATAATAGTATATTTGACGTTTTCATTTAAATTTGATTTATTCTTCTTCTGTTTCAAGGTATGTATAATACGAAGTTAACTAATACATACGCAAATAATAAATTATTTATAATAACTTCTTGTTGAATAAAACTAATGGATTAATACGGATTTAAGGATAAAGAATGTAATTATGACAATTATGGCCGAGAGGGCTAAGGCACTATTGGAGCTGAAATAACCGGGCGCATCCAAACTCATCCGATTTAGAAATTTTATACCTGTAAGTAAAAAAGGGTCATAGCCAAATTCATCCGATTCTTTAATCTGTATACCTGGTCAAATTTTATCAAGGTAATGTGTACTAACTGCCTGATACTTAAGCCCTTATTTTATGATTGACGAAAATATATTTGCTTATAGAGAGGTAGTAGGTATATAAAATGAAAGTTCATCGTGAAAAACTTCAGTCTTATTTTCTGATTACGTGCGATATGTCTTTTGAAAGTGTAATAAGTGAACGAGGTAGAACCATGCTGGTTCTGAACCGATTCAAATTTTCGGAGAAGTCAGTTCTGTAAAACGGTATCAAAAAATGGATTTGTTGTAAACCTAAGTGTAGTGCAAATTTTTTTACATCAGGTGATCAAAATATTATAACATTAAATATAGAGTGTCGTGCACAATCACGAAAAAAACTTGAAAAGCCTTAATAGACAATTTTTGACTAGTGCATGTAAACGAAAAGCTGTGAAAGACATTACAGAAAGACCTTCGAAAATTATTCGCCACGAAATAATGGCTTCTGGCAAAGACGACCATATTGACGTTCAAGATATCAAGCAAGTAAGAAAAAATTTGTACAATGCCCGACGACGAAAATTTCCTGCTTTACCAAAAAATCAAGAAAAAGTTCAAAATTATTTAAAGGCTGCTGAAATTAAAACGCATAGGGGAGAAGATTTCCTACTTTCCAATGATATAGAATCCAAGATTGTGATTTTTTCATGTAAAACAAATCTAGAGTTCCTTAGTAATATGGAAAAGATTTATGTGGACGGGACATTTAATTACTGTTGTCAACATTTCACCCAGTTGTTCACAATTCATGGACTGCAAAATGAACATTATATTCCACTGGTTTATTGTTTGTTGCTTTTAAAGCACATTGAACTAAAAAGTTAAACATAATTAAAATAAACTTAAAACAACAATAAACGAAAAATACTAGTATTATTGTAAAACAAAGCGTGGCGCTTTATGCCATTTTTTTCGTAAATTTTTAATTTTTTTAAGTGATCTAGCCTAATTTACAGAACTTGTAAGCTATTTTCTGTTCTGTTCCTGCGAAGTTTTTGGACAAGATCAAACGCTTATTGAATTAAGCCCCTGTTCAATACTAACCATACATATCAGCAAATCTTTTAACCATTAAACCACGAAAGCAGTCAGGCAATATATGTAAATGGTAAATTTGTTTTAAGTAAGTTTGTTTGCAATAATTAGTAAAATGTTTGATCAGCAGACCTTCTAACCATTAAACCACGAAAGCAGTGAGGCAATATAGGTAGGTAAATGGTAAATTTGTTTTTAATTCGATACCTAAGTATATATATTTATATATGTATATGGTATCTCACAATATGGCGTCAAACATTCACCATTTTTTATTTTTTATATTTTATCTACCCAGTGTCATTCGCGTTATGAAGCCGAATCTAAGGATAACTCATCCATTAAAATCCATTAACTTGTTCAGTCTGTAACAGGGAACAGAATTTTACCTTACTGAAACACTTATGGGGACTTTAACATGATTTATTCACCAAAATTGTTACAGATACTAAAGAACTATACTGGATAACGTCTAAACAGTTTTGACATTTACAATAAACTATTTGAACTCCCCTTAACTGCTAATTCACTCCCTTATATAATAAAAACGAACATTCTAGCATTTTCGAGTAACATGATCTACCCTAATAACTACATCTAGAAGAGCATTACCACTTTGCATATTCTTAGATGACTTACTAAATTAGCATTGCTAAGTAAATCGTGGAGTAGCAGTCAAAATTTCGTAAATATAAGAAAAACTCTTTGACTTAGCAGTCTAGGTTTTGAATTTAATAAATTTTATTTGAAGACATCTACTATGACAATATTAATAAAATAATGGACAAAATTAAAGCACCATTTAACAAAAGTTGTTCAAGTTTTCCTGTATTCTATTGATATGTTTGGTAGCTTCACAAAACTTGTAAATGAATCAAAGCAATAATTGTTTTAAATAGATACCGGCAAGATCGTATTTAAAATTATTTTTTATCAATTAATTAACACAAACCATTCGCTATGTATATTGAGCAAAATTAGGGGTGACAGATACACCTGTAAGCTATAAGATATATTGTGTCCCACTTTTTTTGCTATAATTCTGATATTTTCTTAGACTTATAACAGCTCTTCTAGACCTATCTTTTTTAAAAACTTTAGGATACGTACATACAACCATTCGCTAAGTACACACAAAAAACGTAAACAATTAAATTAATTTGTGTCAACTGAGCCTAGTAGCGTGTATGGCCTCTTCTACTTCTTATTACTGCATTCATTCGCATTGGCATACTGGAGATCAGATTTTTGAGAACATTTTGGAAGATACTCTCCCACTCTGCTATAACTGCATCTAACAGTTGGTTATGGTTAACATGTGAGGATCTATATTTGAGAACTTTTTTTTGAAAATGCTTCATGGCTGATCATTCCATTAACTCAAGATTAATTGCATTTAGGTAGGTAACAACTTTCCTAGCCACGTCGGAGCATTATCTTGCATGCATACACAATTCGGCCCTACGAAGGGAGCAAACGGCATAACATGTTCAAGAACGATATTTTCGAGATAATTATCGGCATTCATAGGTCTTGGTCTTATGCGGATAGGAACCAATTCTGTATGGCCATTAAAACAGAGTCCTTCCCAAAACAACACAGTGCCTCCACCAAATGGAATTTTGAGAACAATATTGAAGCTCGCAAATGTCTACTCAGTCCTTCGCCAAACATGCTCACATCCATCCGAAGAATTAAAGTTGATTCTAGTCTCACCTGAAAACAAAACTCTTCCAATCATCAACGGTCCAGTTTTGATGGTTACGAGCAAAACGTATTCTTGCAACTTTGTGTTCCCTGGTTAACAAAGGTTATTTTGCCTGTCTTCTACTTCCTATCCAGCTTCATTTAAATATTTTTTCATAGTTCGAGATGATATCAGAACATTGCGAGCAATGGTCAACTCATTTCGTAACATTGTATCAGTGACTGTCCTGTTTTGAAGAACAGACACACAAAGCGGTCATCTCTTGAATATGTAGCCCTTTTGCGCCCTTGTCCAGGTTTGCAATTGTAAGATCTTATTTGGTTGAAGCGTTTCAGCACACGAATTATTGTGGAATGATTTCTTCCTAAAAAATTTGCAACATAACGCATATCCTTCTGGCAGTAAAGTTGATGGCTTTACCGTGTCCACTACTAATAAATCTCTGCCACGATTCATTATCTAAGACTAAAACTTTTGAATCAACTACTACTAACAACACACCTTCTAGCAAATGAAATCTTTTGCTAATCAAACATTTCTTTAACGACAATGTGTTCAACTTTCGAGACAGGTTAAAATTTTGTCATTTATAATTTTAACACAAACGACTATTTGACAGTGTGTCTAGATTATCAGAGAAGACCCATCCGTATTCGGCAAAAATAAGCAACCTTAACCATGATCATAAGTGAGGCAACGGGTAAACGGGTTTTTCAAGAGCAACTTGCCATAGGGTAAGGTATAAACATTTCGCATATTTTTCATTTTCCTTTTAGTAACTAAGGAAAAACCTTTCCTCACAGAGAGCACAGAACTTCAATCAATGGAATGCTATTTTGTGAAGCGCTGAACCAAAATTCGAATTGTACATTGGTGAGACTCGAAGCCGAGTCATAAGGATCAAAAAATAAGTTTTTCATAACGATTGTCTTAAAAAGAAAGTCAAGGTTCCTGCTTCCGTGATGGTCGCATGTCAGCTTATGGGGTGGGCAAATTGCACTTTGTAGATTGAATAATGAATACATCAACGTATCAAAAAATAATTTGAAATCAAATCTAAAAGAAATGGCTTTGAATAATGTTAAATGTACCTTTCGAGAAGACGATGCTGCTTACCACACGGCTAAAAAAGTAAAAAATATGATGTCAGATAATTATATTTCTCCTTTAAAATGGACATCCAGCAGCTCAGATCTATTGCCAATAGAAACTTTGGTGTATCATAAAGAAAAGGTTGCCATCACAACCTGCAAGAAATGCGTGATCGCCTTCAAGAAAAATGGTATAGTTTCACTCCAATGGAATGCCAAACTTTGGTTAATACTATGCCAAGATGTATTGAAGCGGCAATAAGCCAAAAAGGCAACAATGGTAGTTTCCTTTTAATTCTTCTCAAATTTTTGTTTATAAGGGTTTTCTCTTTTAAATGTTTCTCTAATTTTTATTAAAAATTTAATTTTATGTTTAAAAAGTTCATAAAATATATCCGTGTTATCTTAAAGTTCATTAATTTCATTACATTTTTATTGAACTTAAGAAATTTCTTCAAAAAATACATTTTGATTAATTGGTCCAACTTGACTCAGACAGGGCTCGTATAAAGCAATTCAAATAAAACAAACATAAAATTTTGTTGACACCTGTTATACAATTGTATTGTGTTATATAAAAGTTGAATATAGCTACGCATTCATACGAACTCGTCCTTGATTGTCCTACCTAAATACGGCTAATTTTGGAGTAATCCTCCTATTTGCATATTTAGTGTCAAGGGTTATGGTATGTACATTGTAGACACGCAAAACATTTATATATCGATTTTTCCATCATTGCAGTTATTTTTAATAGGTTTAGGTAGTCGTCGGCGTTGGGTTAGAACCAAAATAAAACCTATACAAATGATTAGAATAGATAAATTGCAGTATAATACATGCATAGACATGTAGTTTAATGTATATATATATATATTATATCTGATATATAACTGATATATTTTAAATACTTTACAATAATTTATTCATAATTTTCAAAAATATATTACTTTGCCTCAAAACAAAAGATTGATTATATAATTTGCTATGGTTTGTGATTCTACAGGTGTGGCAACTTTTACAATTTACGAAATATGTAGGTACAATCATAATCATCAGAAATTATAATATTTGAAATAACTACTGCAGTGCTTTTATGTTAATTAAAATTGCGAGTTCTACGAGCTAATTTGATTATCGTTCTGGTAAGTTAATACTTTAGACATGTAATTATTAAGCAAATAGAGATGTCCATTACACGTGCAAATGAACTAAAGGGTTAAAATGGTTAGAGATAATATAATTCAGACATTGCTAAAAAACCAATTACCAATCTACTTAATGAAATTAAAAATGGTTATATTTAATACAAATTCAGGTTTAAATGACAGTATTATATAACAACATTAAAAGTATTAGATCAACTTTAATTCAAGACAAATATGGATGTGTTTAATTATAAATGTACTTAAGTTAAATTTGCAATAAAATAGTATGTCACATAACAAAAGTAGCCGTACTATACTTTATCTACGTCCACGATAATAAATTAAATAAAAACTTATATTTTTGATATACCGAGTAAGGTAAATATTGGGGTAATACGAGGACAGCACTAAGGCTTCCTAATGCGATTCAAATTTTCTCGCATTTTGGTCATTGCATTCCGCCATCTTCAATAATTTGATGACGTATGTGCTCTTAGAAAATATTAAAGAAAAAAGTTATTACGGAGGTTTGATGTAATATTCAACAGATTTCAAAGCCCTATTATAATTGCATGTGCGTGAAGGTATGTCAATTTTTGTATTTCTGCAAAGATTATTAGAGTTTAAAAAGACATTGGTTGAAGCTTCATTGCGTTTTTTTTTAGTTTATTTGGACCAAGTATGGATGAGACAAAACCGTAAAAAGTTAACTTTTGAAAAAAAAATACTTCTAATAATAAAAATTATGATCTCATTAACCAAGTTGATTCATAATTTTAAAAATACACTTTTTATGTAAAATTTTTCTTAGCGTCCCGATTTTACCCCACTTCCCCCTACTTAAAACTAAAATTTTTCGTAATAGTTGTTAATAGTTCCAGTACAGTTGTATATACTATACTATACTACAACTTAGGTCAAAAAACAGACACTTGCACATTGTATATTTTTTAAATGAAATGTTCAGTTAAATAGAGAGAAATTAAAGATTAATATTAAAAATTGTTTTAATACACTAAAAATGTACTAATAGGAAAAATAAGTAACCAAAAAGAAAGTAATAAGTAACGCAGAAAAATCAAACAAAAAATAAATGCCCACAATTAGTATCGGGTATAGCGGAGGACTCCTGTGTGAGCGTTCGTTGTTTTTGTGTTTCTTGACACATGTTTCCCCAACATCCTTTGCTCCTAAGTACCCAACACTTTTGCTAGCCAAGTGCAATACTCTTCTTGGTTATGCCGCACTGATGACGGCAATTGAGCCAGAAACATGCATGTCTGCGGTTACCATTCCTACTTGTAACCTATGATCCTTGTTGCGTACATTGCCCGTTATCCTCCTTTTTTTTATATTGATGCGCGTTTTCTTGGCACTTTGTTTGTTTCATGTCCTGGGCTAGAACGACTCAAACACAATGAGTCCGTTTCGCCAACGTGGCGACGCTGGTTGCTAGCCGAAAACCCATTGGCACAGCTGGCCGAAAGCACAAAATGGCGATAGGACTCCTGTGTGAGCGTTCGTTGTTTTTGTGTTTCTTGACACATGTTTCCCCAACATCCTTTGCTCCCAAGTACCCAACACTTTTGCTAGCCAAGTGCAATACTCTTCTTGGTTATGCCGCACTGATGACGGCTAATGCGCCAGAAACATGCATGTCTGCGGTTACCATTCCTACTTGTAACCTATGATCCTTGTTGCGTACATTGCCCGTTATCCTCCTTTTTTTATATTGATGCGCGTTTTCTTGGCACTTTGTTTGTTTCATGTCCTGGGCTAGAACGACTCAAACACAATCAGTCCGTTTCGCCAACGTGGCGACGCTGGTTGCTAGCCGAAAACCCATTGGCACAGCTGGCCGAAAGCACAAAATGGCGATAGGACTCCTGTGTGAGCGTTCGTTGTTTTTGTGTTTCTTGACACATGTTTCCCCAACATCCTTTGCTCCCAAGTACCCAACACTTTTGCTAGCCAAGTGCAATACTCTTCTTGGTTATGCCGCACTGATGACGGCTAATGCGCCAGAAACATGCATGTCTGCGGTTACCATTCCTACTTGTAACCTATGATCCTTGTTGCGTACTTTGCCCGTTATCCTCCTTTTTTTTTATATTCATGCGCGTTTTCTTGGCACTTTGTTTGTTTCATGTCCTGGGCTAGAACGACTCAAACACAATGAGTCCGTTTCGCCAACGTGGCGACGCTGGTTGCTAGCCGAAAACCCATTGGCACAGCTGACCGAAAGCACAAAATGGCGATAGGACTCCTGTGTGAGCGTTCGTTGTTTTTGTGTTTCTTGACACATGTTTCCCCAACATCCTTTGCTCCCAAGTACCCAACACTTTTGCTAGCCAAGTGCAATACTCTTCTTGGTTATGCCGCACTGATGACGGCTAATGAGCCAGAAACATGCATGTCTGCGGTTACCATTCCTACTTGTAACCTATGATCCTTGTTGCGTACATTGCCCGTTATCCTCCTTTTATATATATATATATATATATATATATATATATATATATATATATATATATATATATATATATATATATATATATATATATATATATATATATATATATATAGTTCAGCACCTCAAACCAAACATGGCTTGGTAGCATGTTCTTCTCCATTCGTTTCTATTTTCAGCTTTCCTTCTCCAATTGGTTATTTCTATTTCTTCAAGGTCCCTCTCTACTGCATCTAACCATTTCGTTTGTGGTCTGCCCCGCTTACGTCTCCCTGTTATGCCTCCTCTCAAAACTTGCTTTGTCGGACTCTCATTGCCCAATCTTTGTACATGGCCCAACCATCTCTTCCTTTGAACCCTGGCTATGTTTGTTATTGATGGTTTGTCATATAACTTTTGTAGTTCGTCATTAGTTCTCCTTACACACATATGTCATGTATTTTTTTCGCCATATATCTTTCGTAATTCTTTCCGTTCGAATATTTCCAAAGCCTTCTTTTCTTTTATGTTTAGTTTCCACACCTCAGATCCATACAATACTACTGGTCTTATTATGGTTTTGTAAATTATTTTTTTGGTATTTCTTGAGGCCTTTGGCTATTATTTCCTGTATTTCCTCCTTTTCCTCTCCACTGCTTGTAATGGTAACCCCCAGATAATTAAAACTCTCTACTTTTTAAAAACAATATTCAAACTTTGTTGCTACTTTTTTAATTATGTAACAAATACAAAAAAAAATTAAAAAATATAATAAAAAAAAAGATATTGGCAAATTCGAACCATTTATTATAAGAGATAAAATGTCGTCAACCCACCAGCTACCTTACTCGGTACAATACAACCTGAATTTCCATATGAATCTTAATAAATGGTATTATTATATCAATAAAATCTTTAAAAATAAGAATAAATAGCTAGGAAAAAATTTTGAAACTAATAGAAACAAAGTAAAAAGAATTAACAAAAACTAGAACTTTATGCTCAAAAGGAAACAGGAATCTTCAAAGAATTTAAGTGGTTAAAACCACAATGAGATTCATATATCAGTTACAATAAACTAAGAAGCAAATAAGTATATAACCAAAATAAGTAAATATCAATTTAAAGTAGGTACTTAATTCACTCATTATAAATACTTGTTTGCATCTAGTAATTATATTTACAGTTTAGATTGAATAATTGTGTATTTCAAATGTATTATCTTCATTATCTTGTTTGCAATAGAAACAACGTTGTCTGTTAAATATTTAAATCAGGGTTTAAGCATTATGTATATAGTAACTGACATTTTTTTTAACGGCGAATGAAAATAAATGTTCCGATAGAAGTGAAAATTCACGCCTAGAAAAATTTTGATTGAGTTATAAAAAATAATTAATTTTCCGTAATGATAAAATTGTGTTAATATTTATATTAAATTTAATACTTTTATGTATTTTCTTTGGACTATAATTTACTATATAAACATGTGACACACAAAAGGTTCGATTTCCGAGATATTCCTCTGAAACCGATTGCAATATCTAAATGAAATCAAGTCAGTTTTAAGCTTTTGTTATTCTGCATTTTTAAAAGAAACTAAAAAATATCATATTAATTATTGTAGAGCATGCAGGTAATAATGTTAATTTATTTAAAAAAAATTGAGATAAATCCAATAAAAAAGCATTTTTAAATTCCTAGTTCAATTTGGAATAAAACCTCTGCCTCGCATGTATGTATTTTCATGCGAAAAATTTAAATTATAGAGCGTATTTTTGATTTATTTAATACATTATCCATTAGCAACCTAGTTAGTTACTGTCGACAATCTGTTAAATGTTTTAACCATTATGTGGTTACAACAGTAACGTTAATAAGTAATGTTTTTTTCTTTTATCGGAAAGAATGAAAATTATACAAAAGCGAAATTGTGAGAGACGTATTTTGTCTATAATCCAGCAAAAAATAAATAAAATAACAAAAAATATGGGTTAAGACATTTTTTGCATAAAAACGACGTGTAATCTATACATATAATAAAACTGTAGAAATGAAATGTTTGTGCACGCATCACATGGAAACTACTGATCCGATTTGAATGCAATTTTTACATACGTATTTGTCTTCTTTCAGTTTAACATCTGGTGTATAAAAATTTCTCCACCCTCTCCTTGAACGGGTTGAGGAAAAAAATATTTATACGAAAATCAACACGCCACGCGAACGACGTCGCGAGTACATCGAAATAGAACCCAAAAATGTGGTTAGATTTTTTTTGTCTGTCTGTCTGTATGTATGTTTGTGCGCGCATCAGATGAAAACTACTGATCTGATTCGAATGCGGTTTTCACAGATGTATTTGTCTTATTTCAACTTAACTTTTGGTGTATAAAAATTTCTCTCCCGTTCCTTTAACGGTGTGGGGGAGCAATTTTTATACAATAATCACACGCTACGCGAACGACGTCGCGAGTACAACTAGTAAACAAATAAAAGTCAAAATAGGTTTTTTGAGATAAATTAAAAGTTGAATTTAAAAAATATTTTTAATTAAAAACAGTTACTATTTTTTTCTAAAAAAACGAGATTATAATCCGTACTCGCGTCAAAATTATTAATTGCATATCAAAAATAGCGCAATAAAAACCTCTTAAAACTCACTTTAACATTTTTAAGACAAATTTTAACATCCGTAACTTAGAAATCAAAACATTTGCTTTACCTGCATACTTTTATATAAAAAGAACTGTAATTATTTTTTTATTTAAAATCAGTTCCTAATTTATGTCGCACTTATTTACTAACAACCCGTAAACATTGGATGTACATTCTATATACAGTATGTCTACAAATTTTACTCTGTATTTCATATACCGATATATTTGCATACAATATCAACGATATTGGATCATAGACACTGTAACTGAAATTTATACTGACGCAAATTTGTATGTTTGTCTTATTTACCAAAGTTTCTTTAAGTGCAATTATAGAAGGCGAATACAGTCTGGAAACAAAAAAGTAATACTTTTAGTTAAATGGGGAATCCTGTTGCTATAACCGCAGCCAAAAGTTAGTCCTTCGAAAAACTCCTACGGGGACAGGCGCAATGGACATCTTTTAGTAGCAGGATATTAGCGTTAGGACGCTCATTTCACTGTCTCGCGCTTTCAAGCTCTAACCAAAGCTTTTTCTACACGCAATACTCTGTTTTGGCGGCAAAGCTCGTATACATCGCATGACTTACGAAAATATATACGTGGTTTTATTCGCTTTTTTTTAATGACATAAAAAACTGTAATTTTATCAAGAATATTTAGAAAATATCCTAGTATGACAAAGTTGAAAAGTTTGCTTGTGTTTATGGTCCAAGCACATTATGGTAAGTTTTATTTCCTTCTTTTTCTTTATATAAATACCTTATTTTCATAAAAGCTCCATTGATAATTTTTTTAAGCCAGTGGGCAAATTTATTCTTAGAAATAAAAAAAAATAAAAATTAAAAAGTTTTGATCCAAATCCGAGAATATTTATAATAAAAACGAAAAAAAAAATGTTTATGAATAATTATACCAGAAAAATCAAATGTAAAAAATTTAACCTGCCTTTTTCTAATACTTTCCGAAAAATGTTAAAATTTTTTTTACTAATTCGCTAATAAAATCTTAGATATATTTAAAAGTTTATCCTTTGATAAAAATTTTCGATATATATATATATATATATTAACATAAATTCATGATGTTTATTAAAAAAAACTTAATTCTTTGCAAAGAAAATAAAAAGAAATCTCTAACTAGAATAAAAAAAAACAGAAATTGCTTAATCCATCACAAATATATTTATATAAAAATATTAAATACCGTTAATAAAAAATATTGTATTAAACATTGTAGTCATCAGTAATCAATAGTAATTTTATATCTTTGCGGTTGGATAACTCCAAATTTACAATACCGTAAAAATGATGGTATGTACACAAAATTAATTTGTATCACTTGGTTATTGTTTATGTAGATATAAATCGAAAAATTAACAAGTTGATATATATATATATATATATATATATATATATATATATATATATATAATAGTGGAAAGGTAGTCTTGACCGAATAGTTGAATACAAAGAAATTTAATTTTCTTGGGGATGCGGTCTAGGGCTGAAGTAAAACTCTCTTTTTACAAAACACGGAGCTTTTGAAAAATTTTATTTTATTTTTTCAAATTTTTTTTTTCTTAAACAAATTCTTACAAAACTTTATCAATACTAACAATTTAAATATAATCTCAAATAACGATAAAATGGAGGAGGTCATCAATTCTTCAAATAATGACCAAAATTTTGCTATTTCTCAAGAAACTACAGCATTTCTTTCTAATAATAAGCAACTAACTAATATTTCTCCAGACATCAGTTTCTTTTTAACCGAAAATCGACCTTGTTATTATTTTTCATTACCGTATTGCAGAGGAACTTATCACAAATTAGAAAACAAATTAACTAATATCATAGGCCTTAAAACATGTGACAAACAAATTTTAAAAATTGGAAACACTTTTTGCAGGCTAAAAGACAAAGATGTTAATTTAAAGAAATCAAATGTTGTTTATTCTCCTCATTGTGTAGAATGTGACAAAAACTATGTAGGTTAAACTTCCACCATCTTGCAAGATCTAATCACAATACATTAAAGTGATTGTAGACTCCTTAAAAAACATGTGCCTTATCAGAATATGTAATTAACACAAATCATAATATTGATTTTCCAAATGTCATATAAAATATAAACTTATCCTATGTAGGGTTGTTAATTTTAATCTAACACAGAACGCTACAAACAGTGAAAACATTAAAGCGTTTCAATGTAGGTACTATTATTTTACCAGAAAATAAAAAAGAATTATTGTAGATATAAATTTTTTGTAACTTTTCTTATAAAACCAATTTTTCGATGAATATAAAATCTTTCTAAAGGTAAAAAAATAAAATATAAATTTAATCTAGAAAGAACATCCGTGGATGCTTAATCCTCAGTAAAAATTTGGAAAAACTGTATATAATAAAAAGTAAAAATTGTTGCTTGAGTAAACGGTAGCTACAGAGTTTCACCTCCAATTCAACTAGACCAAACAGCAATAAAACTCAAAAATTGGGGATTAGCCAAAAATAATAATTTCAACCCCCACAGATATTCAACACTATTAAATTTAGTTTTAAATCTCCATCTGACAGGTATTGAAAAATTTTTGAAGATAATACTTTTCCAAGTGTTAACCATACATGGATTAAAAAACTGATACTTTTTCCTTTAGTTTGTGCTATGGAGTGTAGAGGTAAGGAGAATGCACTCTTATGAGGCTAAAGCTTCAAAAGTGTCCGTCCAAAACCGTAAAATTTTGTTTTACGCGGTTGCCGAGAAGCAGCGCTGTTAAGCAATATTTCAATGATCTGAAACTATCAATTTTAAACCGACTGAAGTATGCAAGAATTGATGAAGTCTATTTAAAAAATTAACGTGACACGTTGTTGATATTATTAGATTTTAATATTATTATAAATTAAAATGGTGCAATTTTGTGTAATTGAAAATTGTTCCGCGAAACGAAAAAGAAAATATCGAATGATGTATGCTCGTTGTCAGTAATGTTTTGCTTAACAGCGCTGCTTCGACAACCGCATAAAACAAAATTTTACGCTTTTGGACGGACACTTTTTATATACAGAGTGAGTTCTCCTTACCTCTACCCTCCATAGTTTGTGCATTGCTGCTGGACAATAAATTAACTACATTTAAAAAAATGTTTAATATAATAAAAGAAATAATAAATACCGGACAGTGCTTGCTGCCTAAAAGATTGTTACAGATTTTGAAATTAATATTCATACAGTTTGTTTAGATGTGCAGATTCAAGGTTGCATTTTTCATTTAACTCAATTTACCTTTTTAATTCCACACTTGGTTTAACTTGTGAATATAGAAATGAGAAGTGTGTACCTAATTAAAAAATAACTGAAAATTATATTTTGAGATTCATACTTTAGACCCGCATAAAGCAAAAAGATTTTTTACTATTAATTTAAAATATTTAATACCAAATGATATTAGACTTTGGCAGTTCAGAAATTGTGTACTAAAAACACATATATCAGAAGAGTCCATTTTTTCGACAAAATTGTGGTGTAATAATAATAATAGGTATATTACATATTATAATCCGATTTGAAAAATTATTTTTGCATTCAAAAGAGTGGAGTGTCCGTGGTCACCATTTGGGTAAGGTCTGGTCATCAATGTGGAAGATATTCCAGGAAATACCACAGAAATCAGCAGAATAAGCTCTGCAGTTAAGTTAATGTTAATAATGATGTATAACATAAAAATATAATAATTAGCCCATTACTGTCGCACTCTAAAGCCAAAGGCCTCTTCCCACAAGGAGAAGAAATGAGCATTTAATCAATTCGCTTGCTCATTGCGTGTTGGTCATTTCAGACAATTAAGTCCACGTTTCATCACGATGTTTTCCTTTACCATACGTGTATGGTGTTTCTAGGTGTTAGACAATTTACTTATGTCTCCAAAAAGTCACATTGGAACATGTCGGGATTGTTGGGGATTGAACTCAGTACCTGTTCCACGGTATTCAAATGGTTTTGAAAATAGTACATCATGAATTTGCGCCCACATCTGACACAGCCAAGTAGCAACAAAAAATGATAAAATAAAAACTTTTTTTTTTTAAATGAACCTCCTTTAAAAAAATGCACTAATAAGCCAGAAATAAAATCTTTATTACTTAATAAAATTGGAAACAACTAGGCATCTGATTTACATTTCCTTGAACTTGGAATTTATCTTAGAATAAAACGATTCACATGCATTTGATACAAAGGTACAAAAAAAACATGAATGATAAATAATTGCGCAAGATTAAAGTATACCATCCATACATACAGTATCACAAGAATTTAAAAAAATAAAAATTAGTATAAGTTGAAAAAATTGTTTATTTCTTTATCATCAACGAACAATACGAAACTTTTGTACTTATTTGTTAAAAAATTAAGTTTTTATACCTTGTCGAGCTCTTCTTTCCGATTTTTCGCTAACAGTTTTTTTCTTGCTTCAAACACATTTCTTCAGATGCGCTTGAGATTCGTAGGTTAATATCCATGTCGGTATGTTGCAGCTCTTTTCTTAATAATTTACTGGGTTTTTTAGCAATAATTTCAACTGCTTTTCTTTTTAGTGAAATGCTTAATATTTATCGGCTAATTATTATATCTTCTTTGTGCGTGTGCCCACATACTTATTGAATAATTTTTGTTTCACTGGATTCCATAATATAATTTTTTGCTGGGAATTGACGTTTGCAATACCTCCAGCGAATTTTTTCACATTTACTTACATGAGATTTTGAAAATTTGTAGTTATCTACCATCAACCAGATGTAACCCGTTTTACTATACATTAAACGTGCATTATCCTTGGAAATGAATTTATATACAGGAACAAGAAAAAACTTCGATTGTTTCTAATGCAATGTCACCAAAAAATTAACTAAATTGACGATATCTGATTTAAGTTTAACGGGCGCTATTAAATTGCACCACGGCTACGGGGGGTCTAAAATCCAACCTTTAAATTGCACCACGAAAATTGGGATATAGGATTAGGAACCCCTGCAGATAATATTGCACTCTTTTTCTATTAAATAATATAAACTTACCTTTTAAGTCCATCCTATTTAAATTAAGTATACTTTGGAGTTCTGAATATATGTATAGGCAGGTATATTAAAAAATATATAATTAAAATATTTATTAAAAAATAAAAATATAAACATTTACATAAAGATTATAATATACAGATATACAAAAAGATATAGAAACTTAAGAGTAAAAAAATAAAATAAAATTAATTTTTACATTCATACAGTATTTGAAGCGTTGTAGGTATGAACTTACCGAAATCCATGGTTAATTTCAGCGGTGAACAACAATGAAATGAATTCAAATTTCAAATATTTTGACTGTTTAATAACTTTCCAAACAATAAAAACCAGTTCAACTAAATTCAATAATTAATTTCAGCCGTGGACAATAGTCAAATGAATTCAAATTTCAGATATTTTCACTATTTATTCACTTTTAAAATAAAATCGTAAGTTTTCCTTGGGTTAATCCTACTCTAAAGAGGCAGCTACCTGCCGACCCCCTGTAGCGGTTAGTGGTGCTATTTAAGTGTCTGCTTAATCCCTTATTTTCACGTTTTGTATAATATAAGAAATTGGTGGTGCAATTTAAAGACACCGAGTTTAACATATAAACTTTAGGTGGCTAGAGGAAGTATATTTTTAGAAACTAATGCAATAATTCCATTAATTTTTTTGGCACATTCCGAGTCCTATTATTATTTTTTAAGGTACTAAAAAAGTAATAAAACAAAATTAGAAATATATTTTCTGTTAAAAAATAGGTATAGATAATATAAATGTATACAATATTGTAAATATATGAATATTATTACTATTGAATAGCGAATGTATATGCTATTAAAACTTTAACTGATATTTAGGAGAAACTAAAAAAATGTCGCATTCAGCAGGACTCCAACCTTTGCTTTTACGCGGAAATGTTTCAACCACTGAGCATAAATGCTTAGTAATTATGTAGCTTTTTAGTGACACTGACTTACTTACGTTCTCCTTAAGCACATATAGCATGACCTTAATGAGAGACAGAGAGATTTTATCAAATCGACAATTGAACGTCAAATACTAAGCAACTTTTTTGTGCCCTGTTTTATATTTTTATTTGATTACGAGGCTGGAAACATGGATTTTTAGTAAACGATTATTTTAAAATATCTCTCAAATAATTTTTAAAAATTTTGGAATGTATTAAATTACGTTTTTTCAATTTTCATTAAAAGATTAAAATTCTATGAGAGACATCTCAAAATAATCGTTTACTTGAATTCTATACCCTTTTGTTGAGAATTATTTATTTTTATTATACTTAAAATATTATTACTTATCTTCAATGTAATAATTTATTAATCCATTTGTAAAGCAATATCATTGCTTTTACCTTGCAAATTATTTCGATAAAATATTAATTATATGGGATTACGCCCAATATCTGTATCTACACATATTGGTATAGATTAAACTCCATCAAATCCATTGTATAATTCGATCGACAGTAAAATCATACTGTTATATTTATGTTTGTTCAAGACGCAGATTTCAGATTGATGTGGAAACTAGTTTATTGTTCTCAAAAGGAAAATATTGCATGTCTAGAAATAAAAAAATAATACTTTAGCGGTAGTAGTTTTTTTTTAATTATCTATATCTATACATATAATAAAACTGTATAAATGTATATTTTTGTGCGCGCATCACATGAAAACTACTGATCCTATTCGAATGCGGTTTTCAAAGACGTATTTGTCTTCTTTCAACTTAACATCTGGTGTATAAAACATTCTCCCCCCACCCCTTTAACGGGATGAGGAAAGAAATTTTTATACAAAAATCAACACGCCACGCGAACGACGTCGTGGGTACATCGAAATAGAACCCAAAAATGTGTCTGTCTGTATGTACAACAATCACACGCCACGCGAACGACGTTGCGAGTACAACTAGTTTAAAATAAAATGAATTTTACTAAAATCATTCTAACTACAAAGTCCAGAAATATTTGAGAGTTTAAATAATACCAAACAAGCTGACCCGGCGAACTTCGTATCGCTTAACACAAATGACGTTTTCTTATTTACAGTTTTTTTTAAATTTTTACGATTTTGCCTCGTTTTTTTATTGTTTAGGTACCAACTACGCCACCTTACGGTGGCATCGTTGTATACAATTAAGAAAGAATTGCTCGTTTAAATATTTAAGATAACAACTGCTACACCTAACGGTGGCGCTATAGTACTTTGTTTAAAAATAATTGCTCCTTTATATACATAAGATATCAACTGCGCTACGATAAGGTGGTGTCATGGTACTTAATTTAGCAGGAATTGCTCGTTTACCTTACAGTGGCTTAATAATACTTTATTAAGTTAGAATTGCTCGTTTAAATATATAAGATATTTTTCAGCAATTTTTTTGTGTTTTTTAGTTTAGTTTTTCTTTGCTATTTATTTAGAAATGAAAATACTACGCCATATACCAGGTATCTGTAACTTAGATATCTAAACACATTAACTTATATCGCCATTTATTAGGAATTCATTAAACTATATAGGAAATATATAATTGGTTTTAAAAAATTCAAGAAACGCGGTCAAACAGGATAAAATAGTATTCTAAGTCCCTCTCATGCTTTTAACCTTGAACAAAGGGTAACAAAAAACAGTTAACGTAGCCATTCGGTAAGCATTCGGCGGAGTTGCTGACACATTTAGAAAAGTAGCCATTGAGAAATGGAGGCTAGAGAAGGCCCAGGAGTGGTGGGAAAAATCACCGGGCAAGCGACAAGCCAAAGTCTTCATAAAGGGACACTCGGCGAAGTTTACTGCAGAGCTGCTATCACAAAAGCGAAACGATGTCAGAATGATTGTCAGTCTCTTGACAGAACATTGTAGGCTCAAGAAACACATGAGTCAGTTGAACTTAGCAAATGAAGACATCTGTCGATATTGCCAAGAAGAGGAGGAAACCGCATTTAATGTCCTATGCCAATGCGAAGGCCTTGCAAGGACGCGGTATCTAGTACTGGGAGAGGAGAAACCGGCTGCTTCAAGTTATGCGGGGTGGCTTCTGTCAAGGCTATTAAGTCTCATTAAGAGGGCAGGGCTGGACAAGGTTCTCTAATCCTATTCTTGAGATAATGGGTGGTCACAATAGATATGCAAAGGTCGCAGTGATACAGGCTAACAGCCAACCCAATAAACATCTAATCTAATCTAAATCTACAGTAAAGTATAATTTCGGTAGTTACTGTAATAAAAAAAAATATAATATTTTAACGATAGCGTCTAGTCTCCATGGATAGCGTAATAAAACTCAGGGTGATCAGATGATGACAGCAATAGGTGGGTTAAGTTGTTAGATTGATAGTTCTGATCTTAATTGTGCGTAATAAGGATTAAGAAAATAAAGTTTGTATTGCCGTAAAATATAAATACTTTGGCATATGAAAAATCATTAGTATCACAGTTTTTAAATTAAATATTTACATTAATTAACGCTGAATACCCTACGCTTTTAAACGAAATGAAAGTTCATGGGAAAAGAATAAATGTTACAAAATAGCAGATTCATTTTATACAGCGAAATATTATTATTCTGGTGTTATTGTAAGAAGAAAATGTTGCTGTTATTTCAGTTTGTCCTCTATTCTTTATAAAAAAAATATTTGAGCCCAATATCCATACTTTTATACGATATTAAGGAATTTCGCTTTTATTCATTAAGCTTTAGTTTATAAAAAAAGTAGTATATATATGCAAATATGCGAATGTATCTTCGTTTACAGGTAAAAACAAGAATAAAAAATAAAAATAATTGAAGGCAGTTGTGAGGACAGAAGTGAAAGTTTGTAAATTAATTATAAGTCCAGGTGACCCTACTTTACTGCTATCATTCGTGAATACTCTACATATAATTATAAGTCCATAAGGTCTAGTCTTACAAAAAAGTCTATTATTCGCCTGGAATGTATATTTTTAACCTAATCAGGCTCCACAAAGACCTGCCCCATATATAATGTCGTAAGAGAACAATTACTTCGCAGTTACAGATAATATGTTCAGCCATTTCATCTGCATAATACACTCACTTTGCTCATTTTATAGAGTTGGGAATGCAGTCGACAATGTCCTGTCAAAATTCCTGCAAATATTTTGAGGTCAGGTTTCTGAAGCTCGAAGAGTAATTTAAAGTAGCACAGTGAACGCCGTATTAACTTTGGCCTGGAGTGTTCTTCCAGTAGGTTCCTTCTTTTACGATACTATCAGCAATCTCGTTTTCGACAAATCTCTTTATGCCCTGGCAAATTTATTTTGTTGTGCTTAGCCAGTTGCTTAAGAGACTGTTCACAGCTATAGACAGTTGTGGCTAGAACGTGGTAGATTGTTAAGCCTTTAAATAATTTTCTATGTAGACTATCAAACTGGCTGCATAAGTTTTCATTCGCGCGCTAATTTCTTGCCACGCTGGTCTTATGCCGAGGCGTATCCATTTGAAAACACTCTTTAAACTTGGATCGGTTTCTTAAGCTGATATAATATCATCTGTTGCCATTGTTTGTTCTTTATAGTAATTCGTAGCAAATTCTCTTGTAATAAGTGAGAAATTACTTTTACATAATATTCTTGAAATGGCGTCTGTATGACTTTAAGTTATTCCTACACTTTAATGTCACAGTCATTTTCCGATGGCTTTAAAGGCTTCCTGCAATTGTGACGAATGTACCCAGTTTCGACCTTTAGAGTTTGGATCATGCTCCTACCTGTAAATCTTTAAACGGTGACCTCAAGATGTTTGGTTTGCCGTTCTTGTGTGACAGGATATAGCTAGGGCTTCATCTAACAGTTTTGGTCATACCAATTTTATAGCCTTCTGTAATTTATATTCTTTTAGCCCGTTAATCAATTTGTCTGTTAATATTACCTCTAGGAAATTCTCAGCAGCAGAAGGGTATGCCAATCGCACATTACGAGTTCTTGTGTAGTTTAATTAGCACCCTGTACTCGGCTTCGTAGTTTTTTAGACTTCTATAAATGATTCTCTCTATACCGCTTATCTGGTCGAGAATTTAGAGCTTGATATCTACGAATTTCCTTGATCTTTTGGAATCGTTCTTAAAATATCTGCGACACCGCGTCGTAAATTGGCAGTCAACAAAACGCCTTTTTTTCCTTCCATACACTGGTTGCCCTTAGCTATTGATTTAAACTGTCGGTCATAATTTGACGAAAATCTCTTACCACTCGACACTTTAAGCTTCATACCGCACATGTAGGATCTTTTACGAGGTCATTTTGGACACACGATTTTCTACCAAAAACAGGCCGACAGAAAGAACTAGCCATTTATTTTAAAATATTTTTAATATTTATATCAATATTTACGCTTAAAATGTCAAAATATGATTTTTAGTTATCACTTCTGTTGGCAGTCATAAGATAGTGTCACCGTATACCTATAGACAAGAGTAGTAGGACCACTCTCGCTAAATCTGATTCCACGCTGCCGAAGCTCTCTGTCCGCATTTCGGTCAGCATCGTTGTCATTCACTAGAAGCATTGCCAACCTAAAACTTTTGAAATCGGTAGATTGGTACAAAAAATAAGTAGAAATCGGTAGATTTAAAAAAATGACAGTAAATTTAAAAAAGTGTTTAATTAAAAAAAAGTTTAAATTAAGTTACAAAAAAGGAAAATAATTATGAAACAAAATTATAACGCTATATCCGTGGATTTACCAAAAAATCGGGAGTATTGGCGTCGCTGCTCACCTATTATCACAAAAACTATACAAAAAACGTCGGCAAACCGGAGCGAAATATGGTACAAAGAACTTAAAGGACGGCGCGCATAGTGATCCAACTATTTTGACCTATATGAAGTGATAGTGTTTGATTTTAAGTTTTTGGATTTGTCGGTATAATAATTATTGAATCTTTTAGTTAATAATTTTTATATCTTTTATCTGAATTAAAAAACTAAATTTTTAATCCCAAAGCATATATTTCAGATTGTGAACTACTGTTTTAAACTAATAAAACGACTTTCCTTACAATTTCCTTTATCTTTTCTGCATTCCATTAGCCTGATAAAAGGTAATATATCAACACAGAATAATTTATCAAATTTTCTTGGGAAACATTTTCTCTCCGCAATCTTTAATATCCACGAAAAAAATAATAAAAACAAAAGATGAGATTAATAGGGTACAAAGAAGTGTCATTTGTCTTGTTTGAAATTTATTTGGTGTTCTTAAAATAAATAAACAATATTAAATATGTAAATAGGGTATTTTTCTGATTATTATAATATCGTCCTTATTAATATTGAATTGTACTTAAAAGTATCTGTGAGTTAGTTAGTTTTTTGAATATTAATTACATTAGGATTTGTACACAATTCATAAAAATACCCAAACAAATTAACCAAACAATGGTATATTTTCTGAAATCGCTTGAAAAGGTCTAGTTTCTCGGAACAAATTCGGGCTAAGGCATATATTGTGTATCTAGTAAGAAAAGCGATACATTCCCGGACGACAATGTAAATTGTTTGCCAAGGCGTATAGCCGAGGCCAACAAACATTGGAGTTTATTATTATTATATCAAGTAAATTACTAAATTCGTGAAATACAGAACCTTAATTTCAAAAAAAAAAATATATATATATATATATATACCAATTTTCATAAAAATCGGACCAGACATTTTTCTATATATAGATGGACAGTGACGATGAAGTCCAGAGGTCCAAAACGCCTCCAGAGTTACTTAACACTGCTACTAATGTGGTTTTAAATTTATTGCCAAATAAATCCAAGGCAAAATATGAGTTTGCTTATAAACGTTTTATGGATCATTCCCGTACAGTACGCAAAAAATATTCCCGTACATTACGGAAAAGTTCGTTGCCCAGCAACGGACTAAAATACAAGAATAGTGTATTTTACGGCTCGAATTTGATCCGAGAAACTAGACATTTCCAAGCGATTTTAGAAAAATATTTATTACATGCATGTAATTATAATGTATCCTTGACATTAACCCTTTTATAACGTTTACCCCGCTAGCTAATATTAGCTGTATTTTTCACATACAGACTTGTTTTATTTAATAATATCCAACACGAACATTGGTAGTTACTCATTGAATACAAAGTCCGAGTTTATATAGACGTGGGTTTTGAAATTCTCCATGCCGATACATTCTTCCAACGCTTTCATAAATTTAATATTTGTGCCATCGAACAATTGAACTAACATAAAAGCATGCTTGCAGTTTTCTTTCAATCTTCTTTAATTTTATATATTGTACGGCAAAATTTCAGTGAGAATTTAAATATAAATTATTTTTTAATAATTATAAGCTTTAACTAAATCCTTCATCGTTTCTTTCGTTTTTTTTTGTTAAAACTTTCTCTCAATCAATTTCTTGAATTTTATCTTTTATACTGGGAGGTTTTCACGAAAATATAAATATAAATTATTCTTTAATCATTATAAACTTTAACAGGTTACTTTATCGACTTTTTCTTTTTTTTTTGTTTAAAGTACAGTAAAACTTCTGTTAACCTCTCCACAATGGAAACTTCTACTGAACGGACAGTTTTTAGGTCACCGAACATTTCATATGTAAGTTACTAAAAAGACACCCCTGAACAACGAGTCCGTCAAAATTGCCTTCAGTTTTTCTAGAATGAATGAATAAAAATAGTATATTGTGTATCTAGTAGGCAAAGCGATACATTCCCGGAGGATTAGCCTCGGCCAACAAACATTGGAGTCCGGGAAAGTGCTTTTACTACGAGATACACATACTATTTTTTCTGAAATCGCATTAAATATAATCGTAAATTAAGAAAGTTTTAGATATGCATAATAGTTTTTGATTATCATCTTATTTTCTATGAAACCGTTTCGTTGACATTGTTTGTTTATCATTGTTGATTAGTGTCACAAAACTGTCAGTTCGGTTAGTTACATATTGCTTAAAATATTTTAAATTTTATTTAAAATACCTAGACAGTGACGATGACGTCCAGAGGTGCAAAACGCCTCCAGAAATACTAAACACCGCTACTAATGTGGTTTTAAATTTATTGCCAAATAAATCGAAGGCAAAATATAAGTTCGCTTATAAACGTTTTATGGATCATTCCCGTATAGTACGGAAAAAAATATTCCCGTACAGTACGGAAAAGTTCGTTGCCCAGCAACGGACTAAAATAAAAGGATAAAAGAAAGGATATTTGATTCTCTTTGGTCCAATTTCAAAAAATTATGACATTCTATTGGTTAATTTGAATCGAAGGAAATAATCAGTAATACTGCATTCAGCATAAATAAAATTGTGCTCCCTGGATAGCGTCCACAATTTTCAACAACATGATACCAAATTTGATTAAGGAAATTTTAAAAAAACAACAACGTATAAATAAAACTGTAGAGCAATGTTAACCTTACAACAACTCTTACTATTTTGTATATACCTAAGCTTGCTTTAACATTTCCGTTCTAGATTAAAATAACATTAAGTAAGGCAACATTTTGAATAAATGGTAAAATCTTTTATTTTAATTGTTTATTCTCAAAAGAATTAAATTTTTCCATTAACAATTCTTAGAGTTATCTGAAAAAGGCGTGGTACCTCATCCGAAAATGTGTCAAAGAAATTAAATCATCGATTTATAGCGGTCTAGATATTTTATTTTCAAATTTTAAATGCAAATCACTGACTTACATATTACTAAATGATCGATTCTCGTTTACAATTTGGTTTCAATGTAACGACTCTTTAATAGAAAAACACTCATATCGAAAGTCTAATCACGTAGTTAATCGACAAGTGAAAAAGGGGTTGTTTAAATTTCTAGCAGATCAGAAGAACTTATTATTTTCTTTTTTTTAAAATGCAATTTTTTTTCTTATTTTTCTTTAGCTTAACCAGCAAACTTCGTTCTGCTTAACCGTCAATGAGGGAGCAAATTTATTATTTTAAAATTATTAAGTCCAATTTTTTATTAGGATGATTAATAAAAAATGTATATAAATTAAAAAAAAAATCAAGTGTACTCGTACCGTTTCATCAAGACATTTGCTTTATTGGCAATGTATGCACCAAAGCGATGGTTAATGATATTTATTCTTTTTTTTATCAGGCGTAAGAACAATTTTTAGATTCTTCTTGTTTTTCTTTTGTATTTTTTTTTTATTTTATCGTAGCTTCTTGTTGGTTTCTGTATACCTATTTTTTTTATTTTCCGCGTTAAACATTGTAAATTTTTAAAAAATTGCGCAGTTATTCGTTTCACCCCGATTTTAGAAAATTGAGTTTTCACCGGTCTCTCTTTGAGGTCCTAGGAAGCCATCTTGACTACTGATGATGTCCTAATGTCTGTATATATGGTTGTGTATATGGTTGTATGTAACTCTCTTAAATTAGACCGATCGAAACGAGACTTTCGAAAGAAATCCATTCAACTTAGACCTACTGAGAATTTGAAGTCATTGGTTTAAGTAGACTCCGAAAAATTTCAAAAAAACAGAAAAAAGAAATTCAAAAATGATGTTTTTTAAGAATAACTACCAATTCCATTACACTCAAAAAATTACGTCGAATGAGATTTTGAAAATTAAAATTTGTTCATTCGTTCGTGGGATATTGTTATCGAAAAATTTGGAAAAAAATGTTTTACAATTTTATAATAACTTTGAGATTTTTGCACCAAGAATCACATATTTTACACTTTCAAGAAAATTGATACAGAACAAAAAATACCTTCTTGAGCTGAAGGAGCTCAAAGCAGAAGAAAAAAAAACATTTTTGGTGTCTGAAATTAGCGGGAAGTTTTGAATTTTTTTCTGTTTTTTTTTCGTTTTTTTTACTTTTTGTTTTTTTTATATTTTTCGTGTTTTTTATATACTTTTTTTTTTCTTTTTTGTTTTTTGATTTTCTTTTATTTTCGCGTTTAATTCTAGTTTATTTTACCAATTTTTCCTGTTTTTGTATAGCTTGTCACGTTTTTCCTTTTTGTTGGATTTTGTCTTAGTTTTTATTTTATAAGTTTTTGTTTTTTTTTCATTTTGGGTTTCATTTATAGTTTTTGCGAATTTTTTTTCCCGATTTGTTCTTATTTGTTTTATGTTAATTTCTGGTTTATGTTCTGTTTTTTTCCCTTTTTGTCTGTTTTTTTAGTATTTTCGTTTTATTTTCGATTTTTCTCATTTTCTGTTTATTTCCAATTTTTTTACCTTTTTTCAGGCTTTCCCGTTTTGTAATTTTGTACACTTTTTATGTTTATCCCAGTTTTTGCAATTAGTTCTAAAGGTAAACTAAAATGTTTCTTTGTCAGTACCTATTATATTTAATAGTAATCAAATACAAATAATTGATAATATTTTGTCTGTTTAGTATCAATGTTAATATTTCTAGTGTTATCCGGATTATTAGATGAGTCATTTACCCAGATTGAATTTGTTAAAGATGCTGATAACTTTTTTAATTTACCCTATATATTTACTACTATTTTTAGATACAGAACAACGTCTTTCCCTTTCCTAACGGTCTTTTTGTTTCTATAAACTAAGTTTTTATTATTCATTTCCTATCTCTTTCTATTGTCTCTATTCATATAAAAGTTATTATAGAATTCTCGTCCTTAAGCACGTGAATAACCACTCTCTCTTTGTTACGGAAAATATACCCGCGTTTTATGCTTTAGAATGCAGCAAAACCATTACGACTACGATTCTAAGAATTTGATCAGCTCACGTTGACCGTTGGTCACGTGGCTACACCTGATGCTATGCTATTTTTTTTAGTTTCTTTTTGGCGCGTAGTAGCATGGACAGACTATGCCCCAAACTTTAGCGTAAATAGAGCGTTCGCCTGAATTCTTGATCTGATCTTATCTTATTTTTCCTGACATAGAGAGTGGTCAGATCTACTTCCCAAGAAGTGTAACTTTAGTTTTTGATTGTACAGATCAGTACCAGTGTTTTTCTTAGTTGGTTTGTGTTTTTTTTTTTCATATGGCTAATGTGGATACTGTAGTTATTAAATTCATTTAGTAAATAACGTAAAGTTTATATCCACTATATAGCATTAAGTTTGGTAAAAAGTTTTTTATGGTTTTATGCTAAGAATGCCGGTGATCATCCTATACGAGTTATCTAGGCAACCACAGTTTACTCAGCTTATGGAATAAGTGAAACAGACTCCACCAGTGTTTTAATCCAGTTATATGGTCAGCTCAAAGTGTAAATTAAAGATCCTTTTCATAACTACAGAACTGAACCAGGTAATTTGCTCACTAAATTCATTATAGTTTTGTTTTTATTTAATCCTTTTTTCTTATATTCAATCTTTAATAACTTTTTTATTTGCTTTATGTATGATATCTTCTCCTCTTTTGTATCAGTTCAACCAATACATCATTTTGTTTTATGTTGATTTACTTGTTATATACTTTTACCCACGACTCATAAGTAAATTGCGTATTTTTTAACCTATATCTCTGTCAGTAAGTGTCAAATTATTAAGGAGTTGTGTTATATTTACATTTACTGCACTAGTGGAGTAAGTAAATAGAAACCTGTATTATGTACTAAATTAACATTTGACATTGGTGAATATTTTTGACAACTTATGCCAAAATTTAGATTTTATGTGTGTTATTTTTAGTTTTATACAAAACCATTTGGTAAGTCGTGGGTAAAGCATAGTACTTCACTCGAGGACTAAATTGAATATTTAGCTCGTTTCTTTAGCCCATTCGCTCGCAAGCTCGCTCATAGGCCAAACACACTCGCTGTAATATGCAATTTACCCCACTCGTAAAGTAATATACTATTTATCCACTTTATGTTCATCTTTGTAGTTGTGCCGCAGTAACAGCTATTAAGCTCGTTACATGCCGTTTTGTAAATAATCAGACTTTAATTGTTCACTTTATAACAATTATTTTGTTGTTATCGTTAATATAATTGTTATCTAAAATCTTATAGTTTTCATTTAACGAGTTCACTAATAACATGTTTTTCAAAAATTTTCAAAATTTGGAGCAATTTTTCGGTTAAAAGAATTAAACCAGTCAGATCACAAATATTTACAAACTAGCTGTACCCGCGACGTAGTTCGCGTGGCGTGTTGATTCTTATATAAAAATTTCTCCCCCGAATTCGTTAAAGGGGTGGAGGGATAAATTTTTATATACCAGATGTTAAGTTGAAAGAAGACAAATACATCTGTGAAAACCGCATTCGAATCGGATCAGTAGTTTTAATGTGACATACAGACAGACAAACAAACAAATCTAACCACATTTTTGGGCTCTATATCGATGTAGTAACACCCCCCGCTAATTATTTTTTAAATATGTTTAATGTACAGAATTTTCATTTCTACAGATTTATTATATGTATAGATTATTTTTCACGCCCTCGCATGGCCCCATGTGGGTGGAATTTTTTAAAATCCGTTCACAATTGACCTCAAAATTATAAAAATAACTATTTTGCAAAGTGTCAAACCTGTGGGACTTATAGATTTTAAATTTTATTTTATTTTTTTCACGCCCCCGCATCCTCTCTTGCAAGTGGAATTTCGTAAAATCCATTCACAATTGACCTCAAAATTATAAAAATAACTATTTTGCAAAGTTTCAAACCTGTAGGACTCATAGATTTCATTTTTTTTCACGCCCCCGCAATTCCCCCCTGTGGGTGAAATTTTGTAAAATCCGGTCACAGTTGACCTCCAAATTATAAAAATAAGATAATTTCTGTATAGCTTTACCCATTAAGGTTGCACACGCAACGGAAGCTTAAAAAATGGAGTAACTTCTCCCGTTTTCCCAACATTTCCCTTCACTGCTCTGCTCCTATTGATTATAGCGTAATGAAAATATACTATAACCAGCACAGGAGTATCAAAAATAATTGTACCAAATTTTTTTAAAATCCGTCGAGTAGTTTTTGTTTCTATAGCGGTTATACAGACAGACAGACAGACAGACAGACAAAAATTTTACTGATTGCATTTTTGGAATCAGTTTCGATCCCTAATCACCCCCTGATAGTTATTTTGGAAATATATTTCATGTACAGAATTGACCTCTCTACAGATTTATTATAAGTATAGATTAAAGTATTGGCAACCGGACAAATATTAAAATGTTTATTGTTTTTCTGGGAACGAATTATGACATTATAAAATTCACTAATGAAAATTAGTACTTGTAAATAATACAGTTATCAAAAACAAATAAAAGAAGTAGGTAAACTAAACCTTATGTACAACTAGTCCGATAATTCTAATTCAGGATCGTTACCGCTTCCATTTAAATTAATAATGGGAGATGCTACACAAACACTATTGTTATACGTTGTTGTCTGTTTGACAGGTGTTTTGTTTAGCATTTTCCACTTTCCTCGTCGACATAGATAACAAAACAAATTTCATATAAATATATCTTTTTATTTTTATGCAAGCAGTTATGACGCCACATTCGTAATTGGTGTTTATACAATGCACTGTTGGAATGAAATGTTTACAAAATATTGATCTTATTGAAGATAAAATTAACGAGTAATTCCTAACACATCTTATTAAATAATGATTAAATAGAAAATAAATGAGAGTAAATGGTTATGCTAAGTCGAGCAAAAAAGCGGTATGGCCATACCATGCTTTTTCTCGAAACAGTTCAGGCCATTTTCGACCTCCCCATAATTTCGTTTGGGATAAAACTAGAAGCCTGAATTTTTACTAACCAAGTAGTCATTGTATTAGTGTTTAGTGTACAAATAAAGGAAAAACTATAATATTTTTCAATTTTGATTCAGTTTTCTAGATACATCGACTGCATAAATAACTTTGTAATCTCACATAAATATATGTATGTATACATTTCTGGTGGCATGGCCGTTTTGGTAAACAAGAAGTAGACGGCACTGCAAAGAAAAGTTTTAGGACTATCTACAAAAAGAAATAAGATCGAATAAAAAACAAAAAGAACTAGTCTTGCAACTCAGTTCTTCTATCGTAAAAAATTGTGAGATCCACGTAATATCAAGTCGGTTATTAATTTATATTCACTTCCTACTTAAGGCACTTCTGTTTTAAGTTGTTATGTAACTATGTAACCTAACAACATCTTATAGTGACCATATAAATATTAAAAACCTTTAACGTTTTAAATCGGTTTACTTAAATTGCTGTTAATTCCAGGTTGGTTTTTAATCCCATACTCGAATTGCGGTGGGTAAATTTTTTCTTACCTGAAATGCTCTTATCTTTTCCTGAATTGCGGTAACAAAGTTAAAGGTAGGAAAATGTTAATTTGAAAATAAAATTTTTACTTAAGGAAACATTGTACTACATTTATAGGATACAGATTTTATAAAATCATATCTACTAATTTGATTAGAACTTAATTGCATAATTTTAAAATTAATAAAATTTTGTTTTTAAAGTAAATGCTTACTAACTTTTTTAATTTTCTTAGTATGAAAGGAATTAATTTTTATATACGTGTCAGTTTGCATTGCCTTAATATTATTAAAAAAAAAAGAAAAAAAATTGATGTGCCGACTGCCGACGAAGAATAATTGTTAAATTTTGAATAAAAACTGTCGCAGGTATTTGTTGTTCTTAATAAAGATGAGGTTTTTGCAGCCCAAATAAAAGGTGGAAATAAACTTTCATTGTCGATATAATTTTCAGTTAAATAATCTGCAAATGCATTTAATCTTGGATCCTCGAGCATATCTAATAATAAATTCTCTACTTCCTACTTCCATTGGAGACAAAAAAATTAATCCAAATGTATATCGAAGCCATTTTCCTACTAAATTCTCCTGTTTGTAATCTGCCGTAAGACCCAAATTCTGAATTTTCCTGCCCCTGTATAAAAATTAGAAATTTTACTTAAAATCCAAAGCATTGACAGTTAAAACTTACCAGGATTGCGCTAGATGAAATCGGCAACCAATGATTTCACTTACAAATACAATCCTAATTCCAACATGTATGGCCTTCTCAAAATCAACTACTGTAGTTTTCATTTCTTTACGTTTTTGCTTTAATATTTGAAATAATTTTGTGTAACTCTGTGCACTTTTATCTTTAAGTAGGCAAAAAGCAACCGAAACATAAACATTTGATGCATACACATACACATGTATGGTAAACATTTGTACAAAGAACTTCGGTCAATATTTAAACGTTCCATCCACAAAAAACACTTCTTGATTACACATATATTTTAAATTGATTTCGCATGCAAATACAACTTTATTTAATAGTTTATCATTTGCTAATAGAAAATCTTCACCTTTGCAAGTTTTAATTTCCATAGATTCTAACAACTCCTGCGTTTGTAATGTGTTTTGGGGTAATTTTGGTAGCTGTTTTATTCGGGCATAACATATATTATTCCTAATTAATTGAACATATTTTTCAGAAAGTGTGTTCAATGTTGTGACATTCTGGTGTATTTCCGAATGAATTAATTTCAATGGTTTATTACACAATTCTTCAATGGCTTTACGTTTGCTTGAACTACTAATTGTTTGCCTGTTAATTACACATTTATCTATTGATTCATGGGAATGTTCGCCGACTTTTCTTAAAAATTCATCATTTAAAGTATACACTTTAGCACAACATTTTTAATTTGTACAGCACCAAACAGCTTTACCATTTCTTTTTAGTTCACCATAACAACGATTTTATTATCCAAAACAATCAAAGGTTTACCCTTTTCACTAAACATTTTTTTAATTTCGTAATTCATACTTCAAAGCTAAGAACAAATTATAACTAGTTGTGTAGTTATAAAAGTGCCTAAATTGTTAACTTCCCTTTCCATCTCCTAAGAATCGGAAAACTATAAAACAAAATTTTAAAATTGCAGTTTACAAATTTAGTAAAAAAGGATAAATTAAATAAGATTTTAATTTAAGGATACTTACCTGTTAAGCAAAACCCGTAATTCGAGAATGGGATTAACAATCCTTTAGCTGAATAAGTTTTTATCGCAACTACGACAGTTGATTTTGAGAAGGCCATACATGTTGGAATTAAGAATGTATTTGTAAGTGAAATCATTGGTTGCCGATTTCATCTAGCGCAATCCTGGTAAGTTTTAACTGTCAATGCTTTGGATTTTAAGTAAAATTTCTAACTTTTATACAGGTGGAGGAAAATTCAGAATTTGGATCTTACGGCAGATTACAAACATGAGAATTTAGTAGGAAAGTGGCTTTGTTATACATTTGGATTAATGTTTTTGTCTCCAATGGAAGTAGGAGATAGCTTCATAGAAGATTTAATATCAGATATGCCCGAGGATCCAAGATTAAATGCATTTGCAGATTATTTAACTAAAAATTATATCGACAATGAAAGTTTATTTCCACCTTTTATTTGGGCTGCAAAAACCTCATCTTTATTAAGAACAACAAATACCTGCGAGAGTTTTCATTCAAAATTTTACAATTATTCTTCGTCGGCACATCAAAATATTTTTCTTTTTTTAAATAATATTAAGGCAATGCAAACTGACAAGTATATAAAAATTAATTAATTCGTTTTATGCTAAGAAAATTAAAAAAGTTAGCAAGCATTTACTTGAAAAACAAAATTTTATTAATTTTAAAATCATGCAATTAAATTCTAATCAATTTGGTAGATATGATTTTATAAAATGTGTATCTTATAAATATAGTAAAATATTTCCGTAAGTAAACATTTTATTTTTAAATTAACATTTTCCTACCTTCAACTTTGTTACCGCAATTCAGGAAAGGATTTGAGCATTTCAGGTAAGAAAAAATTTACCCACCGCAATTCAAGTATGGGATTAAAAACCGACCTGGAATTAAGCGCAATTCAAGTACACCGGATCTAATTTATGTATGTATTCCTTATGAAATTTATTGTATTTTCTTGTCATGGCCGATTCTATCTATTTATTTAAAACGTTAAAGATTTTTAATATTGATATGATGTTGTTAGGTCGCATAGTTAAAACAGAAGGTCCCTTAGATAGGGACTGAATATAAATTAATAACTGACTTGATATTACATGGATCTAACAATTTTTTACGCTTGAAGGATTGAGTTGAAAGACTTGGTTTCATTGTCAAGTGTTGTTTGAATAGAAGAATATTATGACAAAAATTAACTGTTTTAAACAGTTTAACTACCGAATTGAATCTGACAATATCCATTAAAATGTTTGTTTATGAACATAATGAAGTCAATGAAATAACTTGAAATGTATTATATATCAAATTTTATCTACTCCTTTGACAGTAAGTGTCATTTATACTCATTGTCACCATGCAGGGTAAGTAAGCTATAACGCACAGTTGTGCGTAATGAAACGTCATGTTGGAATGACGTTTCATTACGCACAACTGTGCGTTATAACTTACATACCCTGCATGGTGACAATGAGTACAAATGACATTTACTATCAAATGAGTAGATAACAGTACAGTACATCATATATTTTTTTAGAGATGTTAAATATTTATAATTAAAATTAAAATATTGAGTCGTAGATAAAGCATAGTACGTAACTCGAGTGGTAAGAGGTATTACGTACTCGTTTAATTACGGTAACTTTTCCACTCGTACGTAATGTCCTGCTTACCACTCTTGATACGTAATATAGTCCTGTTGTAACTATTTGTAATTTAAATTAAATACATTTGTATAAAATTTGACAGTATTATGATTGGTAAATTTATTGTACCGATTTTTAAACTAAAAGGTTATACCTCTCATCAAAATTTCGATTTTGTTAGATTTATTGGTATTTCATGTCAAAAAATATTAATTGGATTAATTATTAGAGACAAGTTTAAAAATACTAAATGTAAATTATGCATACGATTATAAATTAATTTGTTAAAGTTTTAAAATAATTTATTTTTTGGTGCTCCGTCCAAAAACAATACTATTAATTACTTTAAAATCGTCCGGAAAATGACATTTTCCGGCCTAGGTCGGCAAAGTAGCTTTTAGATTATCTAAAGAGATGGCGCTATAAGTCATCAAAAATACATAATAAATAATACAAATTTTAATTAAATTTATTTAAAAACAGCGTAAAATATACTAAACTAATAACTTTTTCTAAAGGTAACCAGGATTTTAATTTACATTTAATTTCTCTCACAACTTTTATTTTAAATTTGACATTTATGTCAATTTACAAGTGCTTATCATTCGATTATGAAAATACATATCTCGATTTTATTTTTGCTCATTGAACTAAAATAGTTCATTGTCTCTGCTATTTTTATATAAAATTATTAGATATTGATGTTAATATTTTCAATATAACCATTTTTACTGTGTTGCTTATTAGCAAAGTATTCGTATGAATAAAAATTAAGGATCTTGAAATCGATTATCAGAAAATCATTCCTTATTACTAATTCTTTTAATCGTGCAATAGATGTCAATAAACATCTAATCCTGTATGTCATAAAGTAAAAAGTTTTTAAACTTTTGAAAATATTAAAAATTAGTCGGACCAAAAAATAGTGTGTGTTACACGGGAAATGTTTTGCAAGTGCTCGTATTGTTTCGCCTCGATGCTACGCACCTCGGCTACACAACTTTACTCGCTCTTGCAAAATGTCATTTTCCGTCCTTGTGTCACAAATAACTATTTCTTGTTTTTATTAATTCATTTATTAATTATTTAGGTTTAAAAGTTAGTTTAACAGATATATTGTTGCAAAGATAAAATATAAATAATAACGTATAACAATGTTATCCTGTTGAATATGTATTTTATTCGAATTGTAACAGATTCAATTATAACCCTTCCTGATCATAAACTTTTTTTATGCAATTTTACGTATACCGGAACTTTCACTGCCTGTCTGGCATAAACTACAAAACTTTTTCATCCCGATTTTACGATTGTATAATATGACTCACCCTAGTCTGTCTGGGGATGCACTGGCATTTGCAGGATAACCCTCTATTACAGACTATTTGTGCAACTCATTATGACCAGTCAGAGACGTACAAATAAAATTTTTGCTGCAATGAACCATACGACGGAATTTTAATTAGATAATGTGTTAATTATGTTTTTCTACAACCGTGGCATTTTGTAATAAAATAATTTTAGCAAAATCGTGCTTTCCGTCACAAGCGAGAGAAATTCGCATCACGTTAACTTTCGTCACTAGTGATGAAAGTAATATTTCAATATATATTAAATTAGTATCACGACGTCTTATTTTTATTGTTATGTTTCAAGCAAAAGTCTCATGGAAACGTCTAGGTTGGGCAAATAATGGAAAAACGCCAGTAGTAGGAACTTTATTCTTTTATTGCGAAATGTTCGGTTAATTTTTAACCTTCATCAGCGCCTAACGGGAGTTACAATAATAATATTATGAGGATGTAATAATATTATGATAAAAAAAATGTGTTCTTCTTACACCTTATATATGAGAACAACCCTTACATAAAACATGACCAACGTGGGTTGTTGAACTATACACAGGTCCAATTATAAAACCAGTTAAAATATTAAAATGTTAAATAAAATTAAACAGAACACAACAGTTAACAATTACGAACAGACAATCGACATTAAGAAATATGTAACGTATTTTTTAAAAAATGGCCTGAAATTCTCGTAGAGTTAAAGACGAAAAATTGAACCCCCATAAAGGTGGCTGACCCAATGTGGAAAAATTTGTCGAAATTTATGTCAAAATTAGGTGCTTTTTGGGTGCTATTTAGGTGCGCAAAACAAAAATTAGGTGAACTAACCGTTTTTGAAATATTTACGAAAAACCATGGGACCGCCAGCCTTTAACAACCTAGCTGACCCATAATAAAAAAAACAAAAAACTAGGATTGAATAATCTTTAAATTAAGTGCTTATTAAGTGCTTTTTAAAACACGAAACATAAAATAAAAAATTTAAAAATTAAACGTATTAAAATTGAATATATTGATTGTGTATGGCAAAATGTCACATTTCTTCTTGCACTTTGAACCAAAATGGACATCGGCAGTTTAAGAACAGTTAGAAATCGGTAAAAATTTTTTGTCCCGTAATTTTTTTAATGGATAATTCGGAAGGTCAACACTAAAATTTTTTTTTATTTTTATTTTATTTTATTTCGGACCGCAGAGCTGAGACTTGCAACCGGTCATTTCCAGAAATGATGATTAATATAAAATTCACTTTGTCAGAGATTTAAGTGCTCATTAAGTGCAATAGTCTCACGAGCAAAATAAACTGCTAATGAGCAATTTTAACTGAAAATATTTGGCCAAAGTTTTCTTGTGTCTCAACTAAGAGTATCAATCTGCACTTTTTAAGCACATAGATCATTAAAATTTTCTTGTAATTCTATTACTTAATAATTCTCTCGTCCGAAATGAAATAATTTTTTTAATTTTTAACTTCCCGCTAAAAAAAATTAAAATTTTTTTTAAAATCGGGAAGTTATTGGTTTCACCCCGTTTTTCGAAAATCGAGTTTTTATCGGATCTCAACGTTTTGAGGTCTTAGGAACCTCCCCTGACTATTTTTACGAGGGTGTCTGTATGTCTTATGTACGTGTGGATGTGTGTGTGTGTGTGTGTGGATGTATGTAAACCTCTTATAACTTTTGAACGGCTTGACCGATTTAAATGAAATAAGAAGCATTCCAAAGAGTTCCATCTAACTTAGATTCCCTGTAAGTTTGAACCGATTCAAACTGATAGATTTCGAGATATTTCAAAATAACAAAAAAAAAACAATTGGTAAAAATGATGTTTTTGGGCATATCTTTTTGGCTACTGCATTGATCAATTTCATAACCTAATCAACTCTCAAGCATAAAAAGCCACGTCGAATGCCGTTTTGCAAATTAAAATGATTCGTTCGTGAGATATCGTTGTCGAAAAATTTCAAAAAAAGTGTTTTTTTTTTTCAATAACTTAGAGATTTTTTGACTAACCGATTTTGCACTCTCGGTAACGTTTTTAGATCTCAAAAACTGCGTCGAATGCCATCTTGAACATGAAAATCGAATAAGGCGTTAAACAGTTATGGCTTTTTAAACATTTCAAAAAAAGTCAAAAACGTCAAAATACGTCACTAGCGGGAAGTTGCAAGGATTTCGAATTTTTTGACCTGGGATCACTGAGCTGATACTTCTTACCGGTCACTTCCAAATATAATATTTATTATAAAAACTTTTTGTCAAATATTTAAGTGCTCAGTAAGGGCAACAGACTCAATAGCAGAACAAACCGCTGATGAGCCAAGTCAACTAGAAATTCTTAGCCTTAGTCTTTAACCAAGTGTGTCATTCTGCACTTTCTAAGCACTTAAAAACTGGTACAAATACCTACGAAATAATCCCATAAAATTTCCATAGTTTTTTTTGCGCGTAGCTCCGGTAATTAATTGAATTTTATCTCGACTCAAAACTTCTCTGCCGTTTTTTATCTCTACTCAAAATGAAGCGCACCTATCTGAATTACTCAAAAATTATTTATACCATTACTTTTCTACTCCAAGACATTTCAACTAAAAAATTCGAACAAGTAAAAAACGTCTCAATAGGTAATTATTTTTTTATTAAAATTTTTGCTAGAAATGTTCTATCTAAGAGAAAAGTTAAAGTAGTAAAACAAAGGAATCAACGAATGTTGAACTAACCTATTTAGCCTTGCTTATTTTAGAGTAGAGATGGAAAACTATCATTATTTTCAACAATTAAGTATCTCTAATTGTTATTTTAACTAGTAACAATTTTCAAAAAATTATCAATTTTTCTATTAAACAATATTTATTTTCAACACTTTTTTTACATCAAATTTAGTTGTACTTAACATAGTTAACATTTTTTTATAACTGACCGGTTGCAAGTCTCAGCTCAGCGGTGCGAGTTAAAAAAAAAATAAAAAAAATTTTAAGTGGTGACCTTCCGAATTATCCATTAAAAAAATTACGGGACAAAAAAACTTTACCGATTTCTAACTGTTCTTAAACTGCCGATGTCCATTTTGGTTCAAAGTGTAAGAAGAAATGTGACATTTTGCCATACACAATCAATATATTCAATTTTAATACGTTTAATTTAAAATTTTTTTTTTATGTTTCGTGTTTTAAAAAGCACTTAATTAGAACTTAATTTAAAGATTATTCAATCCTAGTTTTTTGTTTTTTTTTTATTATGGGTCAGCTAGGTTGTTAAAGGCTGGCGGTCTCATAGTTTTTAGTAAATATTTCAAAAACGGTTAGTGCACCTAATTTTTGTTTTGCGCACCTAAATAGCACCTAAAAAGCACCTTATTTTGATATAAATTTCGATAAATTTCTCCACTTTGGGTCAGCCACCTTTATGGGGGTAAAAATTGACTCTGTCAAGTAAGCCACCTATTAATAGTTAAATAATAAAATAAAAACATAACCTATTTGTTGTTATTAAAATGATTTGTTTTCGTCATATTATTACACCCTCATAATATTACTATTGTAACTCCCGTTAGGCGTTGATAAAGGTTAAAAATTAACCGAAAATTTCACAACAAAAGAGTAAAGTTCCTACTACTGGCATTTTTCCATCATTTGCCCAACCTAGACGTTTGCTTGAGACTGTTACTTGATACATAACAATTTAACGCATATATATATATATATATATATATATATATATATATATATATAATGATAAAAAAAATTGATACAAAACGTATCTAGTGCCATGCTGCCAGAATATTCCAGATACACAACCTGGATTTGTGCCTGGTTAGAATTCCTAACTCTAGGACACATCATGCTGTGATAGAGATATAAAAATTAATCAGTCTATACTCCTTTCGTTTATTTACTTACCTTACCTTCCCTAAGGTTTTATAAGACTGTCAAAAAACGCTCCGTTCGTATGTTATATATATATATATATATATATATATAACAAGCAAGAAGTCTTTGCTGACACGTTAAGAAATAAACGTTTAAATTTTATTGGGTTTGCAGCAATAAAAGATGAGATGTAGGCTCTTATAAATTTATTCCAAGCTTTCGGATATGGTTATATCCATCATCAGGGAGAAACTTAGTGAGAGTAGCTCATCAAAGATGTTATAAAAGTTGATAAAATACATCACGATACATATTAAAATTATTTAAAAGTTTACAATTTGTTAAAAAGAAGTAAATAACACGAAAACTTTCCACTCAAAACACTGATAATATTGTTTTTTTACTAGCACAACCAGTTAGTTTTTTAAATCATTCCTTCTAACGTTAGGTGGCAATAACTGAAATAATTTTGAATATTGACATTGACACCCTGAACCCCACTACTCAAGCATCACAGTATGGAGGGTAGAGGTAAGGAGAACGATCTTAAATGGGAAATGATTAAAAATGTGTCCACTTTTTAGAGGTACATAACACTTCTCAAACTTGCCACTACAATGGCGCTAAAGTAGATGTAGGGAACAGAATGAATGTAGCAGTTTTTGACAAATTGATTGAAATGTCGTATGATTTCGTAATATAAGTCACAAATTATATAAGTGCTATAAAAAAACGTGGTCAGCGAATTCAGTTTAGTGTATTTTAAATTCGTTTTATACTTTATGATTATCTTATGTATCTTATGATTATTTTAAAAATGGTGTCATAATAAAGCGGAAATGTGTCTTTCCTTGTTTATTTATCTATCCTACTCTAAGAAATTATGGCGCTTTTTTTAAAATTTACCCTACTACGATCGTAGCGCCACCCTATTTACCACATTTTGAGGGACACATTCAATACACGGAGACAGTTCTCCTTACCTCTACCCTCCATACATCACAGGACGTGGAAGGAAGACACAACATGGTGACTGGCTAATGAGACCATAGAACAATCATGTTTACCTGTCACACCTGTCAGCAAGAGAGGGAAATTCAAAATCCCAACCGCAACACACAAAATTATTTTTAATCAACAATTAATTCTGAAAATTGATGAAGTTGGATATTACAGCTATATTGCAATTTTTAACAAAATCATACTATGATAAATGATAATTAATTTTAGTTTATTTAAAATTTGAAAATATAATGAATTTTGAAAATTATATAATGAATTTGGAAAAATAATGAATTTTGAAAAATATAATGAAATTTTGTATTAATTCATTAAAGACTATCTATTAACGAATTGTTTCTAATATTAATATCATTGTCTAACATAAGTAAATAAGAGAACATTTCATTTAAATGACCAATATCTGATCTATGATTCATTGCATTCTTGTTTTGGGAGATGTAAGCCATTTCTAGAAAAAGCCTTTTAGCTGTATTATTTTCACGGTCTAACACTTTGATGTTATTATAATCAATTGGGTGATCATTGTTTAATACATGTAAGCCCAATGCACTCCTTTCCGGATATCTCCTATTATCAGACCTATGGGATGTGAGACGGTCCTTTAGACGTCTAGAGGTTTCACCAATATATACCTTCTCACAACCCCCACAAGGAATGACATAGACAACATCCGTCAAGGATAGCATTGGGGTTTTGTCTTTGATTTTAGAGTAAACCTTATTAACTGTGAGAGTAGATTTATATGCAATTTTGACGTTATTACAACTGTTGAACATTCTGTTTAGTTTGTGAGCGATGTCTTTAATGTACGGAAAAGATACATAGTTAACAATAGGTACATTAGGGGGATTATTACTAGGCACCACAGTACTTTGTTGTAACTGCACATCCTCCACTTCACTGACTTGATCACTTAGATAATGAGATGAGTTAAATAATATTTTCTTTAGAAGGGTACTCGGATATGAATTTTCCATGAACAGGTTATACAGGATTTTGAGGTTTTTTTTATGGAAGGACTTGTCACTTATCCTAAGGACTCTGTTTTTTATTCCTTTTACTAAATTTAACTTCATTGAGTACTTGTGGTATGAATGGTAATTCAGGTATCTTCCAGAGCTGAGAGGTTTTCTGTACCAATCTACAACCAATAGTGAACCCTTACGTATCACTTTAGTGTCTAAGAAGGGAACAGAACCTTCAGCATCCTCACATTCCAACGTGAATTGGATGTAGGGGTTGTAACTATTGAAATACCACAATACATCATGAAGTTCAGTACCAGGAAGTGCAACCAATATGTCATCAATATATTTTTTTAAAAAATGTAATCTATAAGGTAGGACAGGGATGATTGTGTCAAGTATATGATCCATGACATAGTTTGCTAGGATAGGTGAAATAGGACTGCCCATGGGGGTACCAAAAGTTTGTTTGTAAAATTTGTTGTTAAATGCAAAATAATTATTATTAAATAAAAAAGTCAATAAAGTGAAAAATGTGTCAGCATCAATACTGCAATGTCCAGAAATAATCTCCCATTTTTTTGAAATCGCTTGTATACAAACCTCTAGATAAACATTGCTAAATAAGGACACAACGTCTAAACTGGCTATGACGTATCCTTCCGGTAATTGCATGTTATTAAAGTTAGTATTCACTTGGAAAGAATCTTTGATGTAATATTCATTTTCAAAATCATATGCATCAGTTAATATTTTTGTTAGAAATCTAGCAATGTTTTCCGTAGGTGTACCAATAGAGGCTAATATAGGTCTCACAGTTAAAGGGTTTTTGTGTATTTTAGGTAATGAGTAAAATTTTCCAGAAACACCCTTATAGCAAGATAAATTCTTTTTTATGTTTTCATTAATACATTTCTTATCGAATAGAGACTTTAATAGTTTATTGCATTTGTTTTCAATAGCTGTAGTTGGATCATTATTTAATTCAATGTATGATGTATCACTGTCAATAATATTAGACGAGAGCTCTAGATACTGTTGTTGATTCATAATAACTGTGACATTGCCCTTATCTGATCTTGTGACTATCAAATTCGGGTGATCTTTTAAGAATTTTTTAGTTTTAGTTAATAAAGTATTAAAAACTGAATTTGATAGTTTTGAGTTATTGACAGAATTAGTAATGCAATTAACTGATCTTGCTGTAAGTATGATTCTGGTATCATTATCAGTAACCTGTGATAAAATGCTATCGATATCAGCTAAAATTCTTTTTATAGAAATATCCTTCCCTATCTGAGGTTCGATACTAAACTTAGGACCTAATGCCAGAAACTTTATAATATCATCTGGGATATTAACATCTGATAAATTTTTAATCCATTTAGGGTTGGTTTTAAGTTTTGAATCTAATTCTTTTTTTAATAAGTTATCTAATTTTTTGATGTTCTTTTCTTTAGTTCTATGAAATTTCAATAGTTACAACCCCTACATCCAATTCACGTTGGAATGTGAGGATGCTGAAGGTTCTGTTCCCTTCTTAGACACTAAAGTGATACGTAAGGGTTCACTATTGGTTGTAGATTGGTACAGAAAACCTCTCAGCTCTGGAAGATACCTGAATTACCATTCATACCACAAGTACTCAATGAAGTTAAATTTAGTAAAAGGAATAAAAAACAGAGTCCTTAGGATAAGTGACAAGTCCTTCCATAAAAAAAAAAAACTCAAAATCCTGTATAACCTGTTCATGGAAAATTCATATCCGAGTACCCTTCTAAAGAAAATATTATTTAACTCATCTCATTATCTAAGTGATCAAGTCAGTGAAGTGGAGGATGTGCAGTTACAACAAAGTACTGTGGTGCCTAGTAATAATCCCCCTAATGTACCTATTGTTAACTATGTATCTTTTCCATACATTAAAGACATCGCTCACAAACTAAACAGAATGTTCAACAGTTGTAATAACATCAAAATTGCATATAAATCTACTCTCACAGTTAATAAGGTTTACTCTAAAATCAAAGACAAAACCCCAATGCTATCCTTGACGGATGTTGTCTATGTCATTCCTTGTGGGGGTTGTGAGAAGGTATATATTGGTGAAACCTCTAGACGTCTAAAGGACCGTCTCACATCCCATAGGTCTGATAATAGGAGATATCCGGAAAGGAGTGCATTGGGCTTACATGTATTAAACAATGATCACCCAATTGATTATAATAACATCAAAGTGTTAGACCGTGAAAATAATACAGCTAAAAGGCTTTTTCTAGAAATGGCTTACATCTCCCAAAACAAGAATGCAATGAATCATAGATCAGATATTGGTCATTTAAATGAAATGTTCTCTTATTTACTTATGTTAGACAATGATATTAATATTAGAAACAATTCGTTAATAGGTAGTCTTTAATGAATTAATACAAAATTTCATTATATTTTTCAAAATTCATTATTTTTCCAAATTCATTATATAATTTTCAAAATTCATTATATTTTCAAATTTTAAATAAACTAAAATTAATTATCATTTATCATAGTATGATTTTGTTAAAAATTGCAATATAGCTGTAATATCCAACTTCATCAATTTTCAGAATTAATTGTTGATTAAAAATAATTTTGTGTGTTGCGGTTGGGATTTTGAATTGCTGACAGGTGTGAAGGTAAACATGATTGTTCTATGGTCTCATTAGCCAGTCACCATGTTGTGTCTTCCTTCCACGTCCTGTGATGCTTGAGTAGTGGGGTTCAGGGTGTCAATGTCAATATTCAAAATTATTTCAGTTATTGCCACCTAACGTTAGAAGGTCATGATTTAAAAAACTAACTGGTTGTGCTAGTAAAAAAACAATATTATCAGTGTTTTGAGTGGAAAGTTTTCGTGTTATTTACTTCTTTTTAACAAATTGTAAACTTTTAAATAATTTTAATATGTATCGTGATGTATTTTATCAACTTTTATAACATCTTTGATGAGCTAATCTCACTAAGTTTCTCCCTGATGATGGATATAACCATATCCGAAAGCTTGGAATAAATTTATAAGAGCCTACATCTCATCTTTTATTGCTGCAAACCCAATAAAATTTAAACGTTTATATATATATATATATATATATATATATACAAAAAGGGGAAAATTATTGGGCATGTACGCAAAAAGGATGTCTGCGGTTACCATTCTTACTCGTAATCCTATGATCCTTTTTGCGTACATGCCCAATAATTTTCCCCTTTTTGTTTATATTAATACGCATTTTCTTGGCACTTTGTTTATATATATATATATATATATATTTGTACTAAATCAGACAGAGATTAAGATTATTCAAATGCACCATCAAAAATAGCAAATTAAACTGAAAAAACCTTTTTAGATTTATTACCAGTAAAACCTAAAAATACATAAACGCAAAATCCATGTATTGTAAAACTGAAAATCAGGACGCTATGGTGTATTCGGTGTTAACAACCACTTTAACCATTAAAAATAATATCGATATCGGTAAATATCCCAAGTTACCTCCTTTTTTGAAAGGTTTTAATAGTAAATAATCTATTTTTTTTTTCGATGGGATACTACTCTAGTCAACATCTTCAAAAACGTGAAAAATTAAAATAAAGGTCCTAAAAATATGAGCAATAGCTCATTGGATTCGGAATCACCTCTAGAAAAATGTTTTTGAAGGAAAAGTGTGCAGGCAAAAAATTGCAATTGTTATTAACAAAATAAGATGAAAAAAAAACAGATGTTTATGTTTTTGTTAATAACTCGAAAAATATTAATAATTAAGCAATTTTGAAAAAAGCTCGTTAAAGAGGAGGAAATTTTCGAAAATAACTTCCCGATTTTAAAAAATTTTTTAATTTTTTTAGCGGGAAGTTAAAAAAGTCCGTCCTCCCGGAACTCTATCTCCATTATTTATAATTTTAATTTGACGTTGAAAATGGGGCTTTGAGCGGCTTTTACGGCATGCGCGCGCTACCGCTAAACGGTTATTATCAGATAAAATATTTTTTTTATAACATAAAATGTTATTTTAAAAATTCTTTTCTAATCTCTGTTGACATAAACAATGGGATAAAAAGTATAAATAATTGGCCTAAAAATTTGAAACTTCGTGGAGCCCTTTTCATATGTATACTTTATAAGATCCTGCGATAAATCTTCATAAAAGTTTATTAATTTGTTAATTATGATTTTTCATAACTATTGCAAAATATTGTGAAAAAGTAAAAAATGCTGAAAGTGGATGCAGGAGGTGATTAACTTCAATAAAAAAAAGCACGAAGGCTGTAAATCTAGTAACGTTGTGGAGGAATATGTTGATTAATTAGTTAACAGCAAAAATCAAATATAAGCCATAATTTTACAATCCATACAGAATACAACAAACGCTCTCGGATTAAGGCTTATCTTCATCTGGAGTGATATTAATTAAGAATATAGCAGATGTGGAATCCACTTAACGAAATTCTGTTATATTTAATTTAAAATAAAATATTCTTAATCTTTTTAGTATATTAATAAGATATAAAGAGGGTTGTATAAAAAATATAGTGTTTCACTCGTCGAAAATATTTTTTGAGGCTCGTAATATTTAGTAAACTATTATTTTTGAGATAACTCTCAACGTATTTTTGAAATTTAGAAATTAAACAAACAAGAAATTATTAAACTGACATTAAGGAGAAATTGAAAAAATGTCACATCCAGTTTAATAATTTCTTGTTTGTTTAATTTCTAAATTTCAAAAATACGTTGAGAGTTATCTCAAAAATAATAGTTTACTAAAAATCAATGGTTCCGGTCTCCTAACCGAATAAAAATATAAGACAGGGCACAAATAAAGTGACTTAGAGTTTGAAGTATCAATTATTGTCGATTTGACAAAACTTCTCTCTCATTAACGTCATGTAACATGTGCTTAAGGAGGAAGTGAGTGAATGTCATATCTGATGGGATTTGAATTCATTATAACGTTTCGCTTCCTAACCACTTGATCATCCAATAGCTTAAGTGGTTAAAGCGTGCCTGCGTATAAGGCAGTGATGGTGGGTTCGAGTCCCACTGGATGTGACATTTTTTTAATTTCTCCTTAATGTCAGTTTAATAATTTCTTGTTTGTTTAATTTCTAAATTTCAAAAAAGCTCGTAATATTGTTCTCTTTTTTAAAAAAATGTTACTTTCGTCCCCCTTAAAACAATATATTTTAGTTACTTTGGGAGAATGTGCTTTATAAAAAACTTCCAACATTATTTTAATTTTAGTCTATAGATATAATTGATATAAACTGTAATAGTTTTCGCGTTAAAAATAGATATTTGTATTTTTTTTCTGTCTAAAATAGTTTTGTACATTGTTTTGACATGCATGCTTAAAGTGCATATTTTTATTGTGTTTCTTGTCAAAAATGGTAATCTCTATTGTTTTTTGTGTGAAAATTTTATTTTTAAATTAATCAGTGAGTCTAAAAGAAATTTGTAGTATCAATAAAACCACAATCTATTGTAGAACGCCTCTGAAAAATTTTCTTCCCTCTGATTCAGTCTCATCAAGGAAATTCCACGACCGATTTCAAATATTCTCATACATTCGGAGTCGTGGGATGATATAATTGCTCAGATATTAGACCAGACAACAGTCACTCATTCAAGTGACTAAAGAAAGTTTTCTTTACAAATACTTTTGTTTAAGTTTTTAACTATTGTCAAGTATTAATCACATTTGGTTTTCTATATAAATAATATTATGTAATGAATTATATGATAAAAATAAAGTTTATTTAATTCAATTTAAAAAAAATAATGGATTACTACTTTAATTTAACTTAATGATTATAACTTCTTGATTACTGGAAGCTGCAATACCTTTATCTCTTATAGAATAATCTGCGGAGAAATGAAAATGGTTGTCTGCGCTTTGTATAAGTTTATTTTAATGAATTCATTAAAAAATCTTGATGCAAATATGTAGAAGTGTATTATTGTTTTAGTATAACAAACATTTTATTTTGCAAACCTTTGAGAAACTTGTATATTAAGTCTTCACATTAAAATAACATACAAGAAAATCACAATTGCCCAGAGAAATTTGATCAAAGAAAAATTGCTTACATGAAATTTTTCCACAGACGAGTACAAATTTTCATAATTACGTTTTTGAAGTAAAACTTCTTTAGGCGCGACTAGGGGTAACTCATTAATTCTAACGGATGTGACGTCATTCTAATGTAACGGAAAATAAACCTGATAGAAAATACCTAACACGATTCCGCCTACTATATTAAATAAAAGTTAAATCTTAAATATTACGGTAGATATTTTGCTGAACTGTTAAATTGACAGCTTGTCAACCAAAATACATTGTTGGTCAATAGTTTTACGCCTAAAATTTGTGTATAATGTGTCTGTTTAAAATATGAATAAACAAAGTGGATTTATTAATGAAGAAAGTGATGAAAAAATATTGAATGAAAATGAGTGAGTACTATATATGCATATATTTTAGTTTCCTGTGAATCGTTTAAAAAACCAATGTTGAAATCTCCATAAAGAATAAAATATATAAACTTATTTGTACAGAAAATTAATGCACTATAAAGTCTATCTATAAATGTATTGAAATTTCCATGTGGGGATCTATAAATATTTAATATACAACAGGTGGTTTGAAGTATTTTAAAAGAGATACTGGGGATTTCAATACCTAATTCGAGTGATAAATTAGTCAAAAAATCGTGTTTCTTAATTTCTATGAATGATTTTGTCAAAATTAGTACACCACCATGTGATTTATTAGTTCTATTGAACTAATAGTAATAGAGCAATTATTAAATAGTATGTAGCCGATATTGTCATTATTGGACAATGTTTCAGATAGACATAATATGTCTGGTTCATTTTAAGATTAGGTCTATTCTATTAGTTTTGTTAGAAATTGATTGACAGTTAACATTTAAAATACGGAAGAAATTATCAGATTTGTCATGATTTTCACGCACACAATTCTTTATGTTTCTACTGACTTCCTTGCGATACGTACGTCAAAACTTTTAATTATCTAACCCAACCTAACCAAACCGTTAAATTCTGTCAAAAATTTTTAAAACGCGAGACTGAAATTAATGAATTTTAGATAAATTACAAAACAAAATAGTTGTAACTTGAATAAAATGGCGGATTCTCAAGAATATTTTACTGTTTCATCAATAAATAATAATAATAAACGAAAAAACTCAAAAACCTGTAGCTACTTGTTAATAAACATATTTTGAATTTGAATTTATTTTGCGATGATACGTACGTCAAATAAGTTTTACTTCAATCGCGCGAATTATATAATGCAACATGCTGACCAAGACTATTTTTCCTGGAATCTAATCCTAGTCAGCAAGGCGTGACAATAGCTTTCTTTTTACATTTTTTCGTTTCATTTTTCAGTCTGATATTATTGTTCAAAGCTTTCGGTCTCTTATTTTTGTAATATTATTAAAATAATTTTTTTTAAAAACTAAGTTTTCGAACCGAGTTATATTATTGGCGCAGTCAGTAGGATAGTCACGAAGTATCCATCGAGGACAACTTTAACTATTTCTATAGTGAAGTGACTATTTTCGAACATTTTGAATTAATTTTTGAGTTTTCGAACTTTATCGAGTGTTATTGACAATTCCTTGGACCATAGTGGTACCAGTTATTCCAGACCGATACCGAATTGCAGTTGGACTTCAAGGCAGATGAAAACTGTACTGTAAGTTGATTTATTTTTGTACATGTCAGACTCCTCTATTTCTTCCGATTCCATCTGTGACAGCGAGAACGATATAGAGTTAGATTCAGTAATAAAAAGTTTCAATTCAATAAATATTAGTGATAGTCTTTTAGAAAGAAACTCTACTAAAATGTCTCTTCCAATATTTTCAAAAGTTCATGCCGAAACCATTCCAGAATTTGATGGTAACGAGAATGAACTTCTATTTTTCTTAGAAAGCGTAGAAAGTATAGTAAATCATTTTATTGATTCAACAGATCCGCGAAATTATCAAAATGTTATAATTTTTAGAACTGTCATTAGTAAATTGACAGGACCAGCTCGCGAAGTAATTAATATTAGTGGATGTACTACTATTGAGGAAATAAAACAAGAGCTTATTCGCAATTTTAGTGATCCTAGAGATAAAAACTGTTTATCTTTAGATTTAAATAATTTAAGACAAGGTTCCAACGAATCCCCTTACGACTTTCATGGTAGAGTCAGGAAATTGTTGAACTCTATGTCTAATTATTTGGCTTTACATGAAAGAGATGTTAATCTCCGTAAATTTAAACAAAAAATGTATAGCAATCAAGCTTTACAAGTATTTTTAGCAGGATTGCGTAATCCATATGGTATTATGGTTCGTACTAAAGAACCCAAAACCTTGTTAGATGCTATTAATTTTATTAGAAAAGAAGATAATATTAAATATATGCAACAAGTTCATTTAAATAATGGTCAACAACAACCAAAAGTTAATCCTCATAATCACAGAAATAACAATAATAATCCAAAACATAATTATAATTCTAATAGACATCAACAACCTCATTTTAATAACTCAAATCGATCTAACCATCAACAGAATTTTGGCAATTTCAATAATAATCGTCAATCCTATTCTCAACCTGGTACTAGTAACCAGCAAAATAATACCTTTCCTACCGGGCCCATAAATACTCAACCAAGACCAGTTAATAATCAAAGATTTTTCACTAACCAAGAAGTTTTTGGTCCCCGTACTAATGTTTGGAAACCAAACCCAAATTTTAATCGAAATCAACTTCCTAAACCGGAACCCATGAGCACCACTTCTAGACAATCTTTTAATAACACACGCAATCAATACGCACAAAATCGTAATTGGGTTTCTGAAGAATTGCATAATGTAGAACAATGCGAAATGCAAAATAATGAAAATCAATTTAATAATTCTCAAGAAACTGATTTCGAAAATGAATTTTACGATTCGAATATAAATCAAAATTCTGAAAATTTTCAGATAAACAGCCTTCAAAATTCAGAAACTTGATAGAATATCATAATTCTCACGATCAACGGCAATGGCCTTATATAAAAATAAATTCACCGCCTTTAAAACTTCTAATAGATTCAGGTGCAACCAAATCTTTTTTATCACCGGAATGTGTTGATAAGTATTTCTCCGATTACAAGGTTGAAGATCATTTCACGGTGTCAACATCCTTCGGTTCATCTAATCATAATTTCTCAGTAACTATACCGGCTTTTTCAGAGTTTCATGAAAATTCCAGTATTAAATTTTATGTTTATAAATTTCATTGTATATTTGATGGATTAATTGGAGTAGATTTATTACAAAGCTTAAGCATGTGTATAGATATTCCTAATTTAAAATTAATTTCTCGTAATGCAGTTTTACCAATATTTTATTTCAATGCCTCACCAAAAAAAATACATCCAAAACTTTTGTTTGGCAAAACGGTTTCAAAGTTAAAAATTCCTGTAACAATCAAATTTGGAGAAATTTTAATACTACAGCAAATTATTGGAAATTGTATAATACCTGAAACTTTAACTATTAACGGCTGGGCATTAGTCGAAGTTCATAATACTTCCGAAGACGATACAAATTTTACGATATTATATCCCATTCAATGTATTGCTATAAAAAATGATTTTGAATTATATAATATGAGTGTTGAACCAAGGTTAGATCATTTTGAAAACAAAGATATTATTGATTTAATTAGAACAGATCATTTAAATGATGAAGAAAAAAGGGAAATTTTAAATCTATGTAGTAAATATTCCGATATATTCCATAGGGAAGAAAATGCTTTAACATTTACTAATAGAATCAAGCATAAAATCCTCACTAAGGATGAAATACCTGTCTATTCAAAAAGTTATCGCTACCCATATATTCATAGGGAAGAGGTAAATTCCCAAATCCGAAAAATGCTTCAACAAAATATAATTAGACCAAGTTATTCGCCTTGGTCATCCCCAATTTGGGTCGTGCCCAAAAAGGCCGATGCATCAGGAAAAAAGAAATGGAGAATTGTTGTCGATTATCGACAGGTCAATGATAAGACTATCGATGATCGATATCCTATTCCCAATATATCCGATATACTAGACAAGTTAGGGAAGTGTAATTACTTCTCAACCCTTGATTTAGCGTCAGGGTTTCATCAGATTGAGATGCACCCTGATGATATTCAAAAAACAGCTTTCACCGTCGAAGGTGGTAAGTACGAATACTTACGAATGCCCTTCGGTTTAAAAAATGCTCCTTCTACTATGCAGAGGGTAATCGAAGACGTTTTAAGAGATTTAATAGGCAAAATATGCCTCGTTTATTTAGATGATATTGTAATTTACTCTAAAGCCGGCTCCACACATGCGTATACGAATATTCGCCAATTGTACGAATATTTGGAGCAAATAATCGTGTCTGAATATTTGCTTTTGTCTACCATCCACACATATTACTTTAAAAAGCGAATATTTGTATTCGAATAAAAATATGGAAAATATTCGGATTCGGAGATTCTACTTGTTTATATGAATTGGATGACGTTTTATCCTTAAAAGCAAAAACATTTATTTAGATACATTAAAACAACTTTAAACATACAAGGTATATTGCAATATTTCTATTCCTATGGTCAGGATGGTGGGGATCCCAAAGGCACGGTTTAGCTTGATAGCCTTCCAAAAAATTTATAACTGCTTCATTTGTCCACACCATGTCAACTATCACTATTTTTAGCAATTCTATCACAATACGAAACAAATCTAACTTAAAAAATGTGTTGACATTCAAGACGAATGTGTGGACGGTAGTGCGAACACAGACAATACGAATATTCGTGTGCTTTGATGTGTATCAAGTACCGACTCAAGACGGAAAACATTCGTGTTCGGAGAAATACGCTGAATATTCGTCAACGAACACGAATATTGTATCCACATATGCGGTATTTTTCGCAAACACCGATTATTCGTTGACGAACAACGCAAGTGTGGAGCCGGGGTAAGTCACTGCAAGAGCATATGGTTAATCTAAAGAAGGTATTTCAACGCCTTCGCGATACAAATTTTAAAGTCCAGTTGGATAAATGCGAATTTCTTCAAAAGGAAACCGCATACTTAGGGAATATAATTACTCCAGAGGGAATAAAACCAAACCCGGATAAAATTAAGGCTATAAAAAATTATCCAATTCCCAAAACAACTAAAGAAATCAAAGCCTTCCTAGGTCTCCTAGGTTATTACAGAAAATTTATCCCGGATTTTGCAAAAATTACAAAACCCTTAACGTCGTGTTTAAAAAAGGGAGCAAAAATCGATTTAAACCATGAATATATAAAATGTTTCGAAATTTGTAAGGAATTATTATCTAATGATCCCATTTTGATATATCCAGATTTTTCACAGACTTTTATTTTGACAACAGACGCTAGCGCTTTTGCAATCAGCGGCGTACTTTCACAAGGACAAAGGCAAAGACAGACCAATCGCTTATGCCTCTAGAACACTTAATCAAAGTGAGCAAAATTATAGTACAATAGAAAGGGAACTCCTCGCTATTGTATATGCTATGAAATATTTTCGTCATTACATCTATGGAAGAAAAATATTAATTTATTGCGATCATAAACCATTACATTGGCTCTTTTCGATAAAAGAACCAAATTCTCGCCTTACTCGTTGGAGACTTAAACTGGAAGATTACGACTATACGATACTCTATAAAAAGGGATGTTTAAATAAAAATGCAGATGCGCTTTCTCGGATAAAGGTTAATGAACTTAGTTCAGAACTAGAAAAGTTCGTTTCAGATTTCTCAGGATTTTTCATGGCAAAAAATGCTTTGGACCAAATATTGGCAGTTCTTAAAATTTTAACAAATATTCTAGATAACGTTGAAAATTCTATTATGTTTGCAAGGTTAAAGACTCTTCATTACAGTATTTTAAAAATCGAAGATCTAGAATTTATTACTAAAATACTATTAAAACATTATTCAATAGATAATCTAGCTTTTGGAACTAATCTCGTTGACTTACACAAATATTATGATATTCTTAGTGTAGAATCTTATTATTCTAAAAATCGAATCGTTTTTGTTGTTCACTTTCCTATAACTTACCCTGAATTATATTCATACTACCACTTATATTCCATCCCTACAAAAAATAATTCCATTATGATCCCACCTAAACCCTTCTTGGCAATACAAAATAATCACTATGAGTATGGTTACGAAGAATGCAAGAAAATACATCCAATATATTTCTGTTCCCGGACAAAACAACTAGAGACAATTGAGACCGAAGACTGTATTCAGCAGATACTAAAATTAGGGACCAAAGAAGTACCTTCTTGTGAAATCTTCCCTGTTAAAATCGAAAACGAAATTATAGAAATTATAAATCCAGCCCATTATATTGGAATTTTCCCAGAGGAAACAAAAATTGAGCTGACTTGTTTTAAATCCGATTTAGCAGTTCTTAAAGGGACTTATTTCCTGGAGGTGCCAACAGGTTGCAACTTCCAAACTTCCAAGGGCAAATATTTTAACCATGATGACATCATCCCTGATCAGCCACTATTTCTACCCGAAATTAAAGTAAATAAAGTGGATTACCAAAAACGAAAATATCTTAACATACAAGAAATTCCAGTTGACAAAATTCATCAACTTCAAAAAGAACAAGAATTAATTAAAGAAGTCAGTTTAAAAGGTTTACCAAATTCTGATGCACCCATGTGGACTACACCATTATATGGACTTGTGATCATTCTATTAATTATATTTTTCGTCAGATGTATTAGATCCAAATTCATAAAGCAAAATCCATCAACCATCAATGATCAGCGGAGCCCAATCGAAGATGATGAATAACCAATCGATCCACACCCCGTATGGATCTTTCTAAGGAGGGAGGAATTATATAATGCAACATGCTGACCAAGACTATTTTTCCTGGAATCTAATCCTAGTCAGCAAGGCGTGACAATAGCTTTCTTTTTACATTTTTTCGTTTCATTATCCAGTCTGATATTATTGTTTAAAGCTTTCGGTCTCTTATTTTTAAATAATATTATTAAAATAAAATTTTTTAAAAACTAAGTTTTCGAACCGAGTTATATTATTCGCGTAAAGGTTACACGCACACACTTTTTTTACTTTAAATGAACCTTATTAATGTTAGAGTAAGATAGGTCAAATCTTTTTGATTTTTTAAGTCCATCAAATAGTCTCCAAATGCTTTAATGTCTACAATAAATTATTAAAACATTGTGGAATGTCTCATATAACTGCTAATTTTAAAGGCCTGCATCGTATCCATTCCTTATTAAAATAGAAGGCGAATGTGTTAAAAACCTGTATGTCCTGCAACGTTAAAATATCCTTAAAGGGCGTGATTTCACTAGCCACCTCACTAAGTCGTGAGTTACTTTTTAAAAGTCTCCTTCAAACATGTAATTAAAGGCGCCAAAGAACAAACTAAACAAATTATACTCAAAAACCCGTTTTAAATTATTTAAATTTAATAATTTCAAAAAACAACTAATTGAATAAAAATATTGATTGACAACTGAATTTTACATTAAAGTGGATTAATTTTAAAACTAATTATTCTCTTAATTTATGAATGGAAGTGTTCGGAAGGGAAATTATCAACTGCGCCCAAACCCGCAATAAAACTTATAATAATAATCTGCCTTTTCGAATTTTACCTAAAAAAGGACTGCATCGATTGCGCCCCAAGTGAGACAGGTAAAAACGTCAACAAAAGGGCTGGTATAATTTTTCTTTGGAATTGCGGATTTTCTTTAATAGGCAGAATTATTAATTCTATGATTGTTATTGCAATATTTTTGTATACTACCTAGATAATCGATTTCTGAAAATTGAATTTTAGAGAATATCTATTCTTTTCGGGTACAGTGTCGTCATTAGTTATCTACCTACGAACGAGTGAGTTCTAGCTGCTTTTCTAGTGAAAAAATATAAGTTCTATAGTTTTCACGCGAATAAAAAGCGAACGTGGGAGAAACTTAATTTTGGTGAAAAATTATACTTTTCGAAAACATAGAGATATAATCAACTAATTTTTTGGATATTTTATTTATTTTATGTCAACCCTATACATGTATAATATAGTATATTATTATGTATAATTAATAAAATTGACACATTTAAAATGGTCATTATAAAAATATCGTAAATTTGAAAATAACAGTACGTTTTCAAATTCTAATATTCAGGTAAGTGCGCAATCGATACACCTCATTCCATCTTCGTTTTAAACCGGGGCGCAATCGACAACCGGGATTAGAAGGATTACTTAGGCAGGTAATTAAATGTGCGCAATCGACATATGCCCGTTCGGAAACCCTTGTATTGACTCAGATGTATCGGTGTCGATTGTACAGGGATGATTTTTTTGCCAATTTTCAGAAGTCGGAAAGAAATTCGGGATGAATATCCTTTTCCATTTCCTTCACAAAATGACTGGAACTTATCCAATATAGTTATAGTTTAATTACTCGGGTAAACCTCTTGGAATAAATGTGGATAAACCTTGTTTGACTTGGTTGATAATTACTAATCAAAACCAGAAAGAGTAGAAAATTTTACACCGCTCACGGCAAATTTTTGAACTACAACTATTAAACTAAACAATTTTTATCGACATAGCCACGTAACAAAAGTCTGTTGAAATTATTCTTTATAAAAAAAGATCAGATAGATCGTTACAGCCAATACGTAGAAATTTTATTCTTTAAAAAAATGTCTAGTTGATAACAAATTAAACGTGTATCACCTGGTGCAACAAAATCCAATGCTGCTAAACATTTTAATTTTAAATGAACGTCACCATTGCATTAAGTTTTTTTAATTAAACTTTGTAATAAATAAAAATGGTAACCTTTGGTTTTAGCAAATGAAAAGGCAAAACATTGTTAGTAACTTTCATTGTAAGCAAAAGATCTTGCAGTTTTCTTTATAGAAAATGGTTCTTTGCTAATTTGCTAAAATTTTTCAGTCTGCTGAAGTTTTAATAAACACAACCCGACCTCCTCAGCAACCCACAGTAGATACACTTTCAGGTGTGTGACTGCATAATAATGCCATTATACTGTCCTCATTGCAGGGTAAACAGCATTCCTGCCCTTAACCGCAGACTAGTTAAACTTGAAAACGAAATTCAGGACTATTCATCTTATTTTAATGGTAAATTTATTGATTTAGAGCAGCGATTATTAAAACTAGAAGATCTTAAAAAGACGAATAGATTAATTGAAGAACAAAAAGTAACAATTGAAACTCTGATTCAATCCAATCACTTGGCTGAACAAAAAATAACGCATTTGGAACAGCTTTTAGAATCGTGCAAAGCAACTCGAGAATTAAATAGCCAGCCGTCCAATATTTTATCTGTAAATGAAGCATATGAAAGACAAAGGCGAGCAACTAATGTTATAATATATAATTTACCCGAAAGCTGACATGATGCGGAAGAGGTGAATGCTATATTCAGAGAAATCACTAACAACCAGGATATAACATCAGTAAAAATGTTTAGAGTTGAAAAGAGTAATAAAAATGGTGCTTGACTACTTAAAGTGGTCTGCCAAACTCCTAAAGAAGCCATAAAGTTATTAAAGAATAAAAGAAAAATGGATAGAAGTAAAAAAAATTATTGATCCTGATTTGACCAGTTTACAAATGAAGAACATGAAAATACTGAATGAGGAGCTACGCAACAGGAAAGCTAAAGGTGAAAAAATAGCAATTAGATATGAAAATGGAAGACCTATAATTGTATCTTTAAACTAGTTGTGCCCAACAACTTTAGTGATTTAATGTGTGTTTATCAGAATGTTAAAGGTCTCAATACAAAAGTCGATGAACTCTTTACCTATGTGTGTGATAATGAATTTGAGATAATAGCTATTACTGAAAGCTGGATTCAACCAGATGTTCTAAACTCAGAACTTTTTCCAAGTGATTATCAGGTAGTTAGAAAGGATCGTAACTTGAGGGATACAGAACTTATGAGAGGCGAAGGAGTCATTTTAGCCATAAAAAACTAAATTAAATGTATAAATATTGACACAACTTATTTCGATAATAACTTTGCTTAAATTGTAAATGTATCCTTTGTCTCAAAACATTTTATATACTGTTAGTCTATATACCCCCGTCATGTACCTCAGGTATATTAGAATCATTTCTTGAACCTCTAGAATCACTTGAATTTATGCATGATGAAAATGTTATTATTCTTGGTGACTTTAATTTATCAAATTTCATTAAAGCTAATGGAACTGATCGAGACTTTAGTGTAATTAATCAGTTTATTAATTTTTATGAATTACAACTGAATAATGTTGAGAATAGTTTACATCGACTATTAGATCTAATCATATGACCTTCCTTTGGTTAAAAAGGATAGTTATCACCCATCTTTACTTATAAATATTCAAATTGTGTTCGGGAATCTTACTGTTTTTTCTCCTAATACTAAAAGAAAAAATTATAATTTTAAGCAAGCATCCAGAACAATGTTTTAAATGAACCACAACAACTTTGGTATTATATCAGCTCAAAAACAGGACTTCCCGCATTCCTGGTACAATGATATTTAATAATAAGCATTTTTCTGACCCTCAAAATATTGTGAACAAGTTTGGACAATTGTTTGAAAGTGTTTTTGTAACATCATCAGAACCAGATGCAGTACGGGAAAGATTATATGCTTCTCAATGTTTTAATCAGCATATTAATATAAATAACATCAGCGAAGATGAAATCATACTAGCTGGGAAAAAACTTAAAAACAAAATGATATCTGGTTCTGATGATATACCATCATTCTTAGTTAAGGACTGCATTACGGTATTGGCTTATCCGTTGAAATTGTTGTTCAACCTAGCATTAGAGTCGCTCATTTCCCCAAATCATTGGAAGGAAGCTAGAATTGTTCCTGTGTTTAAATCTGGGGATAGATCTGTGGTCAATAATTATAGGCCTATTTCTATTCTGTAAAATTTTTCAAAGTTATTTGAAACTGTTTTATTCAATCGCATCTAGCCATCTGTTCGTAACCTTATTGTACCTTCTCAGCATGGTTTTATGAGACAACGATCAACCGAATCTAATCTACTCGTTATAACACAAAAGTTATCTGAAGTTGTGGACTCGGAGAGACAGATGGATGTGATACACACTGACTTCTTAAAGGCGTTTGACAGAATGGATCATGGTGTCTTAATTGAAAAGCTTAATTAGTTTGGTTTCTCTCGTGGTTTGATATTGTTTTGTCAATCTTACCTACATAATAGACAACAATTTGTTTACTATAATGGTTGTAAATCACATAATTACATATCTCAGTCACGTGTACCTCAGAGCTCCAATCAAGGACCATTATTTTTTTTATAATTTATCAATAATTTAGACAGATGTCTTAAATCAGCAAGATTATTTTATGCTGATTATTTAAAAATCTATCTTGAAATCTCAAATTGGGATGACTGTTTACATCTCCAAGGTGATCTCAATAGAGTTCTTGAATGGTGCCTTGAAAATAAACTTTTACTAAACATAACGAGATGCAAAGCAGTGACATATACAAGGAGAAAATCATGCATTGAGTTTCCATATGAATAGGATGCCAATGTATTATCACGGTATTCTTCCAATAAAGATCTGGGGGTAGTCTTTGACTCAAATTTATGCTTCACTGAACACATACATTCAAAAATTAATGAGGCTTCTAAAATATATGGATTCATAGTTAGAAACTGTAGGGGATTTGATAATATACTTGTTTTAAAAACACTTTATTTCGCATATGTCCGTTCCAAACATGAGTACTGTTCAACAGTCTGGAATCCTATCTACAGTAACCTAATTAACAGAATAGATGCAATACAAAGAAAGTTTTTAAAGTACTTAGCATTTAAAGTGGATGGTATATACCCACAAAGAGGTATTGACTATCATTTTTTATTTAACCGATTTAATGTAGAAACTCTGGAATTTAGAAGACACCTTGCCTCCTTGACATGCTTGTATAAATTATTGCATAATACTCTTGATTGTCCAGATTTGCTTGGTTCAATTAACTTTAATGTTCCACAGTTTAATAATAGACAAAATTTAGTGTTCTATGTTAATAGGCCTAAAACAAATCTCCTGACCAAGTATCCAGTCAGCACAATGTGCAATAATTTTAATAAAATTTGCAACTCTTGTGATCTATTTTTAAAAACATTTAACGAAATTAAGAGGATTGCTAAAAATAATTCATGATTTTGCTTTTTGTTTGCACTACGACTTTGATTTTGATTGGCAATTGTATATATATATATATATATATATATATATATATATATATATATATATATATATATATATATATATATATAACAAAGGTTAAGTAACAGGATGCAGCCAGTAGGATGAAAAAAGTACACTCTTTTTACTTTAGTGAGATCTTTCGGAATGACTTTATTCCTTCTTCAGTCACAACTAAAATACAGTGAAAAAAGGAACTATTACTACTTTACTACAATTCATATTAGGATACAAAAATTTTTTAAAGAACTTTTTACAACTACCTACTTACTGTAAGTTGAGATTAATTGTGAAGAACTGCATACAAACGAAAAATGATGAGCACATTATTAAATGATATTAACATAATGGTGACTTTAATTTATCAAATTTCATTAAAGCTAATGTAACTGATCGAGACTTTAGTGTAATTAATCAATTTATTAATTTTTATGAATTACAACTGAATAATGTTGAGAATAGTTTACATCGACTATTAGATCTAGTCATATGACCTTCCTTTGGTTAAAAAGGATAGTTATCACCCATCTTTACTTATAAATATTCAAATTGTGTTCGGGAATCTTACTGTTTTTTCTCCTAATACTAAAAGAAAAAATTATAATTTTAAGCAAGCATCCATAAGTGACCCTGACCCCAATATCAAAGACAACTAACTATCTATGTGCATTCAACACAGAACGTTTCTGTACAATAAAAAGAAGAAGAGATTTGAAAATTTGACATGCCAAGGTTGTAACAAACTTCAAAGTTTTAAAAAAACAATTTCGGTTGACCACATGTGAATTTTAGTAATCTAACTCCGTTTCAATTTGTACTGTGAAAAAAGAAATATTGTGTAGAATACTTTTAATAGCTACAATGAAAATCTGCAATTTACAGTCGAATTTTTTTATTGAGAGATATTTTGTTAGACAATTCTTATCCTCTTAGTATTGTCAACAGATATCTTTTTAACACCACTAGTACTAATAACTGTCAACAAGTAACATCCATTGACTTAGCTCAAAACTCTAACACAGAGCCAAAAAACGTATTCGTTTATTTTTCCCTACCTTTTATTTAGAATTTAACTACTAAACTTTTAAATGTTTTAAAAAGAGAGACCAACATCAAAATTTCTACCTACAATGTAAAAACCGTCAAAAAACTATACTCTAAAATTAAAACTCCACTAGAAAAATTAGAGAATCCAAACATAGTTTATAGTATTCCGTGTTCGGACTGTGATAAAGTTTATGTTGGTCAATCTTCTAGATGTTTATCTGGACGACTCACATTACATAAGAGCGATTGCAGGAATAAAAATTTGTCTTGTGCGTTAGCAGACCACGTCATCAATACTGGGCATAATATGAATTTCTCGGATTCAAAAATCTTAGCTAAAGAAAGTAACTATACGAAAAGAATATTTCTTGAAATGGTTAATATTTACAAAACTCACAACACTTTAAATAAGAAATCAGATATAGATAACTTAAGCAAAATTTATAATTATTTACTCTCTTTGTTATATTTTAATTTTTCTTTCTGTATTAAGTACTTCTACATTTAATATTTATTAAACGTAATTTCCTTAACAGTAATACCATAGAAAATTAACTTCTTCACTGTATTTTGATACAAAAACCAAAAAAGTTTTTCTAATGTTTCTTCGCCTTGATTGACCACGATATTTCTATTAAAAGACCGTTCTTGTGACATTTTATTTATATTTTAACGCAGAATTTCCTACATAAATAGTAATTTTAGTTGTGTCTGCAATGTGATTATGTATAATTGTTCTGTTTTTTTTATGTTATGTCAACTAAATTTATTTTAAATCTCGCTTTGGTGAGTTAATTAGATTTTTTTAACTAATTACTAATTTAAACAATGAATTTTTGCTTATTGTAGATTGTTCTGATGAAGGAAATAAAATTTTCCGAAAGCTAAACAAACAAAAAAGAGTACACTTTTGTTTTATTGACTGCATCCCCAAGATCTCCAGTGTGTTTTTGTTTATACTAGTCAGTCAGGATCATCCTTCTTTATACATATATATATATATATATATATATATATATATATTTTAATATGTTTTTTTTTATATTTTTTCTTTATGTGTACCTACTTGATGTACAATAATGTAGAGTGTATTAGTATTGCTCTGTAAAGGGATTTTGTATCTGTTGGGCAATAAAGGCTATTATTATTATTTTATTATTATAACAGTTTCAATTAATTTTGAACCAAATCCTACTTTTTACACCACACCTATTCCTAATCCAGTGGACCCTTATTTCACTATTAACGTCCGTTGTGGGCTAATGACGGTCCAGGGTTGAAATACGGGTTGTGTTTATTGAATCTTTTTATTAGCGTTTCTGCACAGTTCATAAGAGGTTATTTCCTAATGGAGAAATTTGGTTGTGGGCAAATTCCGTTTAAATAAAGATCCTGTGAGCAAATTTGTGTGAGCAATTGTGGTGTGGGGAAGTTTTAAAGTACGATTAGTTTATGTGATATGTTTTTCTTAACGCGTAAATTATTTTCATTAGTAATTAAAAAAAAATTGAAATATTAGTAATAATACTTAGTTTTATTAACTAAGTATGAAGGTATATTTTTTTAATTTTAGAAAGTATACAAAGAAGCATATATATTAAATGACAATAAGCAGAAATTAAGTTTGATGTTTCAACTGTCGATAAAAATCTCTTTCTCATTGACGTCATGCTATATGTGCTTAAGAGAGTGTCACATCTGACATCACTTGAATTTAATTACCAGAAAGAGAAATAATTACTAAGTATTATCCGTTCACTTTTTATTCCTATCTCAGTAGACTATGCATTTTATTTCTTGGATTGGCACTTCAGTTTGTTGGATTGGTACCTAAACTGAAAACGTCCTCTCCTACTGTCAAAATATTGACAGCACATATTATCAAAGGTTAAAATTTTTTAAGATAGAAATATTCAATAAACAATGCCAAAAATATCAGTATAGAAATACACAACAACATCATTAAATGTTATAGTATATTTAAGAAACAAAGCAACTACTGCGAAAGTCCTTATTTAAATCAATTGGCTCAGATCTTTACCACCGTAAGTACCTATTTCTTTTAAATCAATCCTAACTAACAGCTAACATAAAGTTATATATTTTACATTAGATTAATTGAGAGAGGATTTTGTAATGAATTTATAAATATGTATCACTTTTTTAAATAAAAATTATATTATTAACATAATACATAACCGTTTTTGACAGATATCATAATAAATTATATAGGTACAATGTTGTCAGATTTTAAATTTTGAAATTATACATTTTTGTAACTATAATTTAATTCAAAATTTTGTTAAATATTTTTAAATCTCTTAACTACTTTTGTGTAACTGAGGTATATTTTTTGAAACTAATTAATATGACAACTATTCTAAATGCTTAATTGTTTTAGATCAGTGTTAGGAAAATACGGAGAATTATTAAGAAAGGATTGAAAAATAATGAGAAAGTCGCAGATAAAGGAAGTAAAACTGATACATTTGTGAAGTTTATTTAAAAAAAGACTTACAGCGACAGATTTGGATGTACCATTCTAAAAATGAACATTTTACTTTAGACAAACTTTTGACTGATGCTAAACAAAATTTTGATTTTAAAGGGGGCGTAATACACTATACAAACTTATAAAATTAATGGGATACCAATTTAAAAAAGTAAACGGACGACATATTTTATGTGAACAACGACACGTTAAAATTAGTAAGATCGCTTTCATTCAGAAATATAAACAACTAAAAAGTCTTACTAAGAGAGTTAGATTCGTGTACTTAGATGAAAAATGGATCTATCAAAATGGTAGACCAGTGCGTCAGTGGGTGCACGATTCTGTCCTGAAAAGTAATCCAGCTCGTGTAAAATCCGAAGGAAAGCGATTTACTATTTTAAACGCAGGAACTGATACTGAATTTTTGGAAGAATGTGACTTGTTACTAGGCTCTTCGAATACAGACCTTGACTATCACAAAAGTATGAATGGTGACCTTTTTAAAAACTGGGTTGTTAATCAACTCATTCCTAAACTATCTGCATTTCAAGAAAAATGTGTGGTGGTCATGGACAACGCGCCATACCATTCAGTTCAACTTAACAAACCACCCTCTTTTTCAGCAAAAAAAGCGATGTTGCAGGAATGGTTGATTAACAACAACATTACGTTTGACACAAAAATGACAAAGAAACAACTGTACTCATTAATCTTGTAGCATGTCCAAAAAATTAACAACAAGAATAAGACGTATTTCACTCATAAATTTTAGCTTTTGACTTGATCAATATATATAGAGCTGTTGTGATAAGTAAGAACAAAAAGTAAGTATAACTTTCTCTTTCTAGTTTTTCTAATAAAAGTGTTTAATTTAAAAATTTTAACCAGAACATCTACCGGCTTACTCAATATTACTGCATCTTATCTCACGTCCCTTATACCTTTCTTATTTTAACTTTATCTATAACATCTAATACATCATTTTATCCAACATCTAGATTTAATATTTTTTCCATCTGGGTTTCTTATATTTCCCCCATCCTTATGATAAAAAAAATAAGTGGCGCCCATTTACCTTCCCCTTTTTCCATCATTTCTCTCATTTTCTCTTTAGTCCCCTTTACATTCTTTTATCTTTTATTTTTTCTAGTAAATATATCCCCTTATATCTTTCCAATATTATATCATCTAGCTCGTTCGAATCCACGCTCGCTCTCCTCCTACCCCCTGAGTGCCGTTCGCATTGGTTAACCTCTATAAAACGAGCATTTAACATCACTTGAGAAAAAAGAGGTTACAATCTTACCTTATAAAACTGACAAAAAGACATATGTAGTTTACGAAATTTTAAAACAACGAGGAAATGAAGTACTTTGACTACCACCATACCATTGTCATTACAATCTAATAGAACTAGCATGGAGGTTTACTAAGACATACCTATTATAACAAACATAAAACATCTACTTATCTTGACCAGGATAAAGTTAAAAAAACTTGGACAGAAGCATTGAATAAATGTACACCAGACATGTGGGAAAATTTTTGTAGACATGCAGACGAACTTATTTTGGCAGATTGGACTACTTACATGGAAAACTGCTCACATGACAATATTCCCCCTTTAATTATTTCATTGGAGGAATCAGATTCTGACGATTCCGATTTTGGATTTGATAGTGACCCTGATTCTTTCAGTAAAATAATGGAAGAGGATTGATCATACAAATACACCGACAATATTGACACGTTATATCTAAATCTGCATCTGTATTTGTTTTTATTTGCTTTAATGTAATTTATTAAAATATTTTTTTCATTGTATCGGTTTGAAACAACAAATCTTAATTTTTCTGAAAAATTTCTATTATAAAGAACATTATTAAAAAATCTGCATATTTAAGTCAAATGCGACAACTCCTGAGGCGGACCAGGAAAATTAAATTTGTACTGGAGTATAGTTTCCTTAATTAACCCATTGAATGTGAAATTTTATTATCCTACAGCCACTATTACAATAATGTCACACTACGATGCCATTTGGATGTAAAATAGCAGCCTTTAAAAAAGATGGATATAGAATTTGAGTACTGTGTTTTTATGTTAAATTTAAAAATGATGAAATATTTTTTTATCACTGCCTGAATAATTTAAAAGTTTTATTATACATTTGTAAAAATGTTTTTTTTACTATTGCTTGATTAATTTAAAAGTTGTATTAAACGTTTTTAGTTAATATATTTTATGTATATGTGCTATTTTGAATTGTACTTATATTATTTATTTGTAATAAAATGTAAATATAAAAGTATATTTGTCGTTCTTCATCAATAAAATAATATGATAATTAACTATAAACAGGGATCTGTTCTGTGCAAGGGAATGTGTTATTTTGAGTATCAGTCAAAATTCATGTGAATTTAAATAGACCATTCGTGGATATTAATACTACTTGCAGCGAAAACTGACGTATCTAATTTAGTATTCAATTTAATATTAATAGCCTAGGTAGCTGAGGCCTCAAACAGAGAAGAAGAAGAATTTAATATTAAATATATTGACTTACTTCCTGCAAGTTTTAAATTGGGTTTGCAGGTTTAATTACTTAAGATATTTGTAATGAATACAGATATTTTTATTGAAGACGTGACAACATCGTACTTACAATTAACAAGACCATAAAACAAAAACTATTATGTGATCAGACGTGTATTATACTGGGCGAATTTCATGTTACTAACAGAGCCTACTGAGATAGGAATAAAAAGTGAACGGAGTATATTCAAGCTTAGTTGTTAGAGCGTTGTCGAGTTGAGGAAAAGGTTGCGGGTTAGAGTCCTGCTGGATGCGGCATTTTTTCAATTTCTCCTTAATTTTATTTAATTTATTCTTGTTTTGTACACTTTCTAAAATTTCAAGACTCCCATAAGAGATATTTCAAAATAATCGTTTACTAAATATTGTAATCGTATTTCTCCAACACCTCACATTTATGTCATATATTTTTATTTATATGGTAATTCTATACAACCCCATTTACAAATCGTCTCTAATATATTATCGTGTCATAGCGAATATTCCACAAATTTGTATCTGTAGCAACTCAATACGTTTTTGTGTGTGAAGTTTATGATACGTAGGAGTTAGCTAAAATCTTTATCATAGGGCGTATTAAATTGTCCATTTGGGGGCTCAGAATAGTCAACGTAGGAGTGATTTACTACCGGAGACACAGGCGTAACAAATCGAAGCTAATGACAGCTAAGATGCATATAAAAATATATTGCTTTTAGAAATTGTATTTGTAAAAAAGAGTTTTTCGTTGATAAACTTGTAAGTGATGTACATGCAGGCTAATCCTTTAATTACGTATATAGACAAAGCGAGAATTTTGGGATCATTCCAAAAATTATCCTTTTAGATTTTTTGCATAAAGGTCCTTAATTAATTGTACAAATATTACCGCCAATGCGAAAAATGGTGACAATTCGGTGTTTTCCATTTTTTTTGAAAATACGCAGGAAGACAGGTCAACACCCAATTAGACGAAAAACAAAAAAAATAAAAAATAAAAAAAATTTATACTAGAGTTATACCACCTTCAATTTCAAATCCATAAATTTACCGCGTAAACGACCAGCGCCAACATGGCGGCTGGCATACGTCACTACTCATATCTGTCACTGGACGCGCCATTATTCTAATGTAAACAGTGTTTGTGTGAGGTTGTGCGAAGTTTTATATTAATTTTTATCCGTCAGTTTTCGTTATTTTTGATCAATTTGCATAAAAATAAGTTAGTAAGACATTTTCAAATGCAGAAAGCACAAAATAAGTGGTGTTTTGTACCGGGATGTACCAGTACTTCTGTAAGTACTCCAGGAAAGATATTTCTTTGTGTGCCCCAGGATTTTTCTAAAAAAAAAAAATGGTTCAAAGCTGCTAGAAGAGATATGCCGAAGTTGAAATCAATGTTTTACTGCTGTGAAGATTATTTCAAGGTGAGTCTATCTACCAAGGGCAACTTTTTAGCTCCATCACGCTGGAACCCGACTTTAATAAAATTTAATTTGATTTTGCTTAAGTAAAACTAAAAACGATTCTGAGGATTGTAGTAAATTTCATTTTTTTGTAGTTTTAGTAATAACGTATAAAAACAACTAATTGTGTTTTAAACAAAAAATATTGGGTACATAGCAAAAATTTGTTTTTAAATAAGTGCCAAATTGTTTGTAGTTTTTTGTAGTTTCAACAAAAAATATTAATCTTCATTTATACTTAGAAAAAATATGAAAAAACTGCAAAAAAGTGCGGGTCTAAAAAAAACGAAACTTTCTAAGAAACTACAAACGATATAAAGAATTGTAGTGTCATTTAAACGTTTGTGGTTTGTATAAATATTGTGTTATAACGTTAAAATTGAAAAATTGGGGTCTAATTAATGAAAGTTATAAAAATTTGTAAAGCTTATAGCAATATTTTGTTTGTAGTTTATTGTAGTAACAAAAAAAATTTTTATTTTTTTTTTTATACTAGGAAAAAATATGAAAAAACTGTAAAAAAAGTGCGGGTCTAAAAAAAACGAAACTTTCTAAGATACTACAAACGATATAAAGAATTGTAGTGTCATTTAAACGTTTGTAGTTTGTATAAATATTGTGTTATAACGTTAAAATTGAAAAATTGGGGTCTAATTAATAAAAGTAATAAAAATTTGTAAAGCTTATAGCAATATTTTGTTTGTAGTTTATTGTAGTAACAAAAAAAATTTTTAATCTTTTTTTATACTAGGAAAAAATATGAAAAAACTGTAAAAAAAGTGCGGGTCTAAAAAAAACGAAACTTTCTAAGAAACTACAAACGATATAAAGAATTGTAGTGTCATTTAAACGTTTGTAGTTTGTATAAATATTGTGTTAAAATAGAAAAATTGGGGTCTAATTATTGAAAGTAATAAAAATTTGTAAAGCTTATAGCAATATTTTGTTTGTAGTTTAAGTATTGTAGTAACAAAAAAAAATTTTAATCTTCCTTTTTTCTAAGAAAAAATATGAAAAAACTGCAAAAAAATTGCGGGTCTAAAAAGAACGAAACTTTCTAAGAAACTATAAACGATATAAAGAATTGTAGTGTCATTTAAACGTTTGTAGTTTGTATAAATATTGTGTTATAACGTTAAAATAAAAAAATTGGGGTCGAATTAATGAAAGTAATAAAAATTTGTAAAGCTTATAGCAATATTTTGTTTGTAGTTTATTATAGTAACAAAAAAAATTTTTAATCTTTATTTATACTAAGAAAAAATATATTGCTATTAGCTTTACAATTTTTTATTACTTTTATTAATTATACCCCAATTTTTTTGGTACTACAATAAACTACAAACAAAATATTGCTATAAGCTTTACAAAATTTTATTACTTTCATTAATTAGACCTCAATTTTTCTATTTTAACGTTATAACACAATATTTATACAAACTACAAACGTTTAAATGACACTACAATTATTTATATCGTTTGTAGTTTCTTAGAAAGTTTCGTTTTTTTTAGACCCGCACTTTTTTTGCAGTTTTTTCATATTTTTTCTAAGTATAAATGAAGATTAATATTTTTTGTTGAAACTACAAAAAACTACAAACAATTTGGCACTTAGTTAAAAACAAATTTTTGCTATGTACCCAATATTTTTTGTTTAAAACACAATTAGTTGTTTTTATACGTTATTACTAAAACTAGAAAAAAATGAAATTTACTACAATCCTCAGAATCGTTTGTAGTTTTACTTAAGCAAAATCAAATTAAATTTTATTGAAGTCGGGTTCCAGCGTGATGGAGCTCAACTTTTTGAGTTTATAGTGACAGAGCAATATGATAAGTTTTTTAATCTTACAGTTGGAAGATGATATGGAGAATTTCATGAGGCACAAATTGATGGGAGGAAATATTATTCTGAACCCAGGGGTGGTACCACATATATTTGAGTGTCAACCTGATAGAAAAAGAGCCAGTACTATCTCCGATAGATCATTGCCTGTGAAACGACAGCGACAAAAACTCATCAGTGGAGTATTAGCAGAAACTGATGAAAAGCAGCAAAATATGCCAATAATAACTGATGAAGATGAGCTAGTAACTTTACCAGCCAGTATCAGCTATCAGCTACCAGAAATGCGTGAATCTAGTCATCAGTATACTTCAGAAGACTCTTTGGTCTCTGCAGTTGTGAACCCATCAGAAGAAGCACCAAAGACACGAACTGTAGGGGTACAAACAAAACCTACCTATCGTAGCAAGCAGATATTGTGTAACATGAGGAAAGGCATGCAAAATACTGCTACTTCACCATTAAAATCTTTTCATTTGAAAGATGCCATCACTTCACCAATCAAGATTGCCCCTAATGTTAGAAAAATATTATTTTCCCATAAGGCTAGAAGTAGCAGTGATACAGAGATGGAATCGATGAGTACCAGTTCTTTCATTGGAAGCACTGATAGTGATTATGTAGGAGTTGTTTTTCCACAAGATGAGAAAGAAGAACAATTAAGAGCATTGAATGTTACTCGGTCATTCATAGAGAAGAAACCAAAGAAATATACAGGAATTCCTGATCATTGGTTTCAACATATCATTAATTTGCTCAGTACAAAAAGTAAACTCAGTAAGGATAATTTAATGTTAACATTGATGAAAATCAAACTAAATCATCAATTTTTCCTCTTGGGTGACATGTTTGGTATGTCCACTTCTAATGCATCCAAAATTTTCAAAAAATCATTGATACAAATAGTGCCCCATCTGAAGACTCTGATTTTTTGGCCATCTAAAGACAAGATTCAATATTATTTACCCATCCCATTCAGAGCACGTTATAGCAATGTCCAATCAATTATTGATTGCTTGGAAATTCAAATACAAAAGCCAACAGATCCAGTTAAACAGGCACTCACATGGTCAGAGTACAAAAAGTGTAACACTTTAAAGTATTTGATTTCGTCTACCCCTGATGGATTCATAACTTTCATATCGAAGGGGTATGGTGGAAGAATAAGTGATTCTTTGTTAGTGGAAGAAAGTGGATTTTTAGATTTACTACCACATGGATGCAGTGTCATGGCTGACAGAGGGTTCAAGGATATTGGCAAACAATTTCATGACAGAAATTGTCAGTTAGTTAGGCCACCTAGTGTTTCTAGTTCAGTGAAACCCACAAAATTAGAAGTGCTAGAGACTAAACAAATAGCTAGCTTAAGAATTCATATCGAGAGGGTCATTCGTAGATTAAGAGAATTTCAATATTTAAAACCACATGCAGTGATAGATCATAATTTTATAGGACATACTGACCAAGTTATAGAGATTGCATGTGCCCTAATTAATTTACAAGGTCCTATTATTAAACAAACATAAGAAAAATTTACCAACAATAATGATGTTTGTTTATTAATCAAGAACATGCATTCCTTATGATTTTCACATCCCCATTTATTATCTGCTTCATTTTTGTTTTTAGGTTTGTATATTTGTAATAATTTTTTGTGTATTATATATACCTACGTATTTACTTCTAGATCTTATCAATTTTATTTATTTCATACACTCTCATGCAGACAAATTTTTAGGCAAAATTTATTGATTTTAGGTTATATTCAAAATACTTTTGTAAAATCGTATTACATAGAATTTTTTTTTGTAAAATTTCAGACAATAGTTATTTATGATATAAGTGTTAAAAGTGAGGTTTTATTTTGTGAGTGAAAACGTTTGTGAAATGAGCGGAGCGAATTGAACAATTTTACGAACAAAATAAAATCACTTTTAACACAAATACCATACAATGTTTTTTGTACAACTTCCCTATTTTGATAATGAAACGAGCGAATTTGCAATGACAATAAACCAAACCGTGTTAAAAGTAAACTTGTTTACATGGCACGCTGTTATGTAAACAATCGTTTTTAACATTGTTTGCTATCATTAAAAGTGTCACTTTTAATGACAGTTGTACAAAAATATATTTTCGAAGAAATTTTACTTTTTTATTATTCCTACCTAATCTAGATGGTGCTTGAATTAACAATTTAAAAATTTTTTGTAATAAAAGTTGTAAAAATAAATGTTTTAGAAGGAATCTTTTTAAAAATGAAGTCTTTTGTTTTACTTTTTTATTATGCCTACCTAATCTAGATGGTGCTTGAATTAACAATTTAAAAATTTTTTGTAATAAAAGTTGTAAAAATAAATGTTTTAGAAGGAATCTTTTTAAAAATGAAGTCTTTTGTTTTACTTTTTTATTATGCCTACCTAATCTAGATGGTGCTTGAATTAACAATTTAAAAATTTTTTGTAATAAAAGTTGTAAAAATAAATGTTTTAGAAGGAATCTTTTTAAAAATGAAGTCTTTTGTTTTACTTTTTTATTATGCCTACCTAATCTAGATGGTGCTTGAATTAACAATTTAAAAATTTTTTGTAATAAAAGTTGTAAAAATAAATGTTTTAGAAGGAATCTTTTTAAAAATGAAGTCTTTTGTTTTACTTTTTTATTATGCCTACCTAATCTAGATGGTGCTTGAATTAACAATTTAAAAATTTTTTGTAATAAAAGTTGTAAAAATAAATGTTTTAGAAGGAATCTTTTTAAAAATGAAGTCTTTTGTTTTACTTTTTTATTATGCCTACCTAATCTAGATGGTGCTTGAATTAACAATTTAAAAATTTTTTGTAATAAAAGTTGTAAAAATAAATGTTTTAGAAGGAATCTTTTTAAAAATGAAGTCTTTTGTTTTACTTTTTTATTATGCCTACCTAATCTAGATGGTGCTTGAATTAACAATTTAAAAATTTTTTGTAATAAAAGTTGTAAAAATAAATGTTTTAGAAGGAATCTTTTTAAAAATGAATTCTATTGTTTTACTTTTTTATTATGCCTACCTAATCTAAATGGTGCTTGAATTAACAATTTAAAAATTTTTTGTAATAAAAGTTGTAAAAATAAATGTTTTAGAAGGAATCTTTTTAAAAATGAAGTCTTTTGTTTTACTTTTTTATTATGCCTACCTAATCTAGATGGTGCTTGAATTAACAATTTAAAAATTTTTTGTAATAAAAGTTGTAAAAATAAATGTTTTAGAAGGAATCTTTTTAAAAATGAAGTCTTTTGTTTTACTTTTTTATTATGCCTACCTAATCTAGATGGTGCTTGAATTAACAATTTAAAAATTTTTTGTAATAAAAGTTGTAAAAATAAATGTTTTAGAAGGAATCTTTTTAAAAATGAATTCTATTGTTTTACTTTTTTATTATGCCTACCTAATCTAAATGGTGCTTGAATTAACAATTTAAAAATTTTTTGTAATAAAAGTTGTAAAAATAAATGTTTTAGAAGGAATCTTTTTAAAAATGAATTCTATTGTTTTACTTTTTTATTATGCCTACCTAATCTAGATGGTGCTTGAATTAACAATTTAAAAATTTTTTGTAATAAAAGTTGTAAAAATAAATGTTTTAGAAGGAATCTTTTTAAAAATGAAGTCTTTTGTTTTACTTTTTTATTATGCCTACCTAATCTAGATGGTGCTTGAATTAACAATTTAAAAATTTTTTGTAATAAAAGTTGTAAAAATAAATGTTTTAGAAGGAATCTTTTTAAAAATGAAGTCTTTTGTTTTACTTTTTTATTATGCCTACCTAATCTAGATGGTGCTTGAATTAACAATTTAAAAATTTTTTGTAATAAAAGTTGTAAAAATAAATGTTTTAGAAGGAATCTTTTTAAAAATGAAGTCTTTTGTTTTACTTTTTTATTATGCCTACCTAATCTAGATGGTGCTTGAATTAACAATTTAAAAATTTTTTGTAATAAAAGTTGTAAAAATAAATGTTTTAGAAGGAATCTTTTTAAAAATGAAGTCTTTTGTTTTACTTTTTTATTATGCCTACCTAATCTAGATGGTGCTTGAATTAACAATTTAAAAATTTTTTGTAATAAAAGTTGTAAAAATAAATGTTTTAGAAGGAATCTTTTTAAAAATGAATTCTATTGTTTTACTTTTTTATTATGCCTACCTAATCTAAATGGTGCTTGAATTAACAATTTAAAAATTTTTTGTAATAAAAGTTGTAAAAATAAATGTTTTAGAAGGAATCTTTTTAAAAATGAATTCTATTGTTTTACTTTTTTATTATGCCTACCTAATCTAGATGGTGCTTGAATTAACAATTTAAAAATTTTTTGTAATAAAAGTTGTAAAAATAAATGTTTTAGAAGGAATCTTTTTAAAAATGAAGTCTTTTGTTTTACTTTTTTATTATGCCTACCTAATCTAGATGGTGCTTGAATTAACAATTTAAAAATTTTTTGTAATAAAAGTTGTAAAAATAAATGTTTTAGAAGGAATCTTTTTAAAAATGAAGTCTTTTGTTTTACTTTTTTATTATGCCTACCTAATCTAGATGGTGCTTGAATTAACAATTTAAAAATTTTTTGTAATAAAAGTTGTAAAAATAAATGTTTTAGAAGGAATCTTTTTAAAAATGAAGTCTTTTGTTTTACTTTTTTATTATGCCTACCTAATCTAGATGGTGCTTGAATTAACAATTTAAAAAATTTTTGTAATAAAAGTTGTAAAAATAAATGTTTTAGAAGGAATCTTTTTAAAAATGAAGTCTTTTGTTTTACTTTTTTATTATGCCTACCTAATCTAGATGGTGCTTGAATTAACAATTTAAAAATTTTTTGTAATAAAAGTTGTAAAAATAAATGTTTTAGAAGGAATCTTTTTAAAAATGAATTCTATTGTTTTACTTTTTTATTATGCCTACCTAATCTAAATGGTGCTTGAATTAACAATTTAAAAATTTTTTGTAATAAAAGTTGTAAAAATAAATGTTTTAGAAGGAATCTTTTTAAAAATGAAGTCTTTTGTTTTACTTTTTTATTATGCCTACCTAATCTAGATGGTGCTTGAATTAACAATTTAAAAATTTTTTGTAATAAAAGTTGTAAAAATAAATGTTTTAGAAGGAATCTTTTTAAAAATGAAGTCTTTTGTTTTACTTTTTTATTATGCCTACCTAATCTAGATGGTGCTTGAATTAACAATTTAAAAATTTTTTGTAATAAAAGTTGTAAAAATAAATGTTTTAGAAGGAATCTTTTTAAAAATGAATTCTATTGTTTTACTTTTTTATTATGCCTACCTAATCTAAATGGTGCTTGAATTAACAATTTAAAAATTTTTTGTAATAAAAGTTGTAAAAATAAATGTTTTAGAAGGAATCTTTTTAAAAATGAATTCTATTGTTTTACTTTTTTATTATGCCTACCTAATCTAGATGGTGCTTGAATTAACAATTTAAAAATTTTTTGTAATAAAAGTTGTAAAAATAAATGTTTTAGAAGGAATCTTTTTAAAAATGAAGTCTTTTGTTTTACTTTTTTATTATGCCTACCTAATCTAGATGGTGCTTGAATTAACAATTTAAAAATTTTTTGTAATAAAAGTTGTAAAAATAAATGTTTTAGAAGGAATCTTTTTAAAAATGAAGTCTTTTGTTTTACTTTTTTATTATGCCTACCTAATCTAGATGGTGCTTGAATTAACAATTTAAAAATTTTTTGTAATAAAAGTTGTAAAAATAAATGTTTTAGAAGGAATCTTTTTAAAAATGAAGTCTTTTGTTTTACTTTTTTATTATGCCTACCTAATCTAGATGGTGCTTGAATTAACAATTTAAAAATTTTTTGTAATAAAAGTTGTAAAAATAAATGTTTTAGAAGGAATCTTTTTAAAAATGAAGTCTTTTGTTTTACTTTTTTATTATGCCTACCTAATCTAGATGGTGCTTGAATTAACAATTTAAAAATTTTTTGTAATAAAAGTTGTAAAAATAAATGTTTTAGAAGGAATCTTTTTAAAAATGAATTCTATTGTTTTACTTTTTTATTATGCCTACCTAATCTAAATGGTGCTTGAATTAACAATTTAAAAATTTTTTGTAATAAAAGTTGTAAAAATAAATGTTTTAGAAGGAATCTTTTTAAAAATGAAGTCTTTTGTTTTACTTTTTTATTATGCCTACCTAATCTAGATGGTGCTTGAATTAACAATTTAAAAATTTTTTGTAATAAAAGTTGTAAAAATAAATGTTTTAGAAGGAATCTTTTTAAAAATGAAGTCTTTTGTTTTACTTTTTTATTATGCCTACCTAATCTAGATGGTGCTTGAATTAACAATTTAAAAATTTTTTGTAATAAAAGTTGTAAAAATAAATGTTTTAGAAGGAATCTTTTTAAAAATGAATTCTATTGTTTTACTTTTTTATTATGCCTACCTAATCTAGATGGTGCTTGAATTAACAGTTTAAAAATTTTTTGTAATAAAAGTTGTAAAAATAAATGTTTTAGAAGGAATCTTTTTAAAAATGAAGTCTTTTGTTTTACTTTTTTATTATGCCTACCTAATCTAGATGGTGCTTGAATTAACAATTTAAAAATTTTTTGCAATAAAAGTTGTCAAAATAAATGTTTTAGAAGGAATCTTTATAAAAATGAAGTCTATTGTGACAACCATTACATTGGAAAACAAAATATTTGAGTTATTGGGCAAGTATAAACAAAAAGAGAAGTCTACATGTTTCAAAACACAGGTTTTCAATAAGTCAATCAATCCCATTTATTGATCCTTTAGAACTTACAGAAGTTATAGGACAAGAGCATATAAAAAGTATAAAACAAAATAATAGTAATACTAGTTCCTTAATTAATCAATACAGTGATATTTAGATTTGAACTCATTAGCATACATGTAAAATTGATGTAAATTGTACACACATAACAATGAAACACATGATGTTATGAAATTGAAATTAAAATTGATACAGATTAACATAAAACAACAGAACACATTGAACATTGATCTTATAAAATTGAAATATGTTTGTCAATCAAGGTATAATACAGTATTCTATGATAAAATTACTACCAGAAAGTGATTCACACTCATATAAATATAAAATGATTTCAAAACAGCTTTTAATTCATGAAACAGATTCAAACAGTTTTGGAAATATAAATATTTCCCAATTCTTCAAAGTTTCCTCTAAAAGTTTTTTTATAAACATTTCATCAAAGTCCTCGTACAAAATTTGAATGCTCTTGGATTGTTCATAGTCAGGGTTGGCAACACAAAATATTCCACGTTTCCTTCCAGCACACAACATTTGCAACTGGATTTGTGCTTTGAACTTTGCAGTGATTTGGTTGTTCTTGATATAATTTATCAATGATTTATCACTTGCCGGGCATTTCACTTCGACTACAAACTCTGAAGAAATAGCATCTGGTGAAGCTGCAAATACTGGATGAGATGGCAACATAAACAAGCCACAATCTTTAAATTTTATTTTCAATTTATTCTCTAACGTCTTTAAAACTTCTTTCTCCAAATGCCTACCCCTCTGCATAAATTTTGTATCTTTCACTTTATATGCACCTATTATTGTTTCTACCAGAGTACCTTCAGCCACTTTGCAGTGTGCAAACTCATGTATCTTTGAGGCAGTAACACGTCCAAACCTGAATTCATGCCAAAGTGGAGAAACAGATTGTCCCCTTGTACGAATTTCTGCTTCTTTGCAAAGCTGCAAATTCATTTGCTCTGTAGAAAATGACAAAAAGTCCTCAAATTCAACTCCTCCCAGTGCATGAAATCGAAATAATAGTTTATAAATGGACAATTTGGTGAACTTGTCCTGCTCTTCATCGGATGCATATTTGAGAAACTGTCCTGCTACTTGCTCTTTCAATCCAATTTCAACCATTTCATCTCTGAATGTTGAACTGCCAGCAGAACTCGGTGGACATTCAATATTCATGGCACTAAAATCTGCTGCTGTGATAAACTTCTGAGATGTACCAACTGTTTATAACCGTGGTTTCACCCAGTAAGAAGTTATCTCAGTTGGTGAAGATTCTTCACTTCTTCGGTGCACCCACATCAAAAATGCAAGTGCATGCTTACAACCACCTAGGTACAAATCAATGATAAAAATAAAATAGCTGCTAATGATTTTTCACACAATCAATTACCTGATGAAGCAGCACAATCATTGCAGATGACATCCAAAACTTTCTCTTCTGTCTCATCAACAATGAGTTGAACTGAATAATTTTTGGACCGAACTCTGTGCTCAGGGCAAACTTTGCACTGTAAAGTGCACAAAGGGCACTCTCTTCGCAACTCCACATACCCAATAGCATTATCACCGTATGCCTCACGAGTAGCCCTGTAAAAGATATTCATTACAGATATGAAAAATAAGAATAATGATTTTCAAAATTATGATGCGAATTTACCTAACACAATAACATAACCTCTAAATGAGATAATATAAAAACTGTTAAATAATATGAAAAATATCAAAAGTTGACTTCATTTTGAAGAAATATTTGAAGTAAGTAATTTCAATATAAAAACCGTAGTGTTTGAGTACTTACGCTGTTGCTTTTACATTTCGGAATTCAGCTGCATTGAATCGATCATCGTTCTTTATGAATTCCATCACCATAAACATGTCTAAAGATGGTAAATTGTTTGATGAAGCTTTCACAAACCCGTCTGACGGCATTTTATGATTGCAAAACACAAATGAAGACAATAGTTCTCTATGAAATCCAAAGTACAAGTCCAACTATCACAGTAACCACGCATAAAATGTAAACAAACTGTCATCGATATGAGTTTTGACGTCACGCCACTCACAACCAATCAGGGTGCGTTTCGACTTGTATTTGAATTTGTCGATTTTAACTTACTTTTAATTTCATATTATTTAAAAAATAAACGGAATTGTTGCTTTGCAATGAGTTCAGACTTAATTGTTTATATTTTACTATATGATTACAAAGGAATTTCATTGATTTATTCCTAATGCAAACACCGAATTCTAAAAAAACTTTTTTATGAAACAAATTGCAAAAATTAATTTTCTGCCCTTATTTTGAACAAAAAAGGCAATCGGCAACTTTTCGCTAAAATGCACCTGTTTTAAGTTATATAAGTGATTTAAAGTTTTAAGTAAAATAAGTAAACAAAAAAATTAATTCAAACAGGTTTATTTTAAAAGTGAAGAAATAGATGACCAGTCAAGTCACAAGAAGTTCAAAGATCAAAATCTATAAATCCATCGGCAGACCTGTAATAACATACGGATGCGAAACGTGGACCATGACCAAAGCAAACGAAGAAAAGCTCAGACGCTTTGAACGAAAAATACTTAGAAAAATTTTCGGACCTCACCATGACATCACCACAAACCAGTATAAGATTAGAACCAATATCGAATTAAAAGCACTCTACACCGACGCCGATATTGTCCAAGAAATTAAATCACAGCGACTAAGATGGGCAGGCCACGTGCACAGACTGCATAACGAAAGACTTGTAAAACTGGTATGGGAGGAGATTCCCACAGGCAAAAGACCACTCGCACGTCCCAGAATGCGATGGAGAGATAACATCCAAGCAGACCTCCGGAAAATGAACATTCCATTTGACCCCAGGTTGATGGAAGACCGAACAAATTGGAAAAAAGTTGTACAGTCAGCCAAGACCCACCCAGGGTTGTAGCGCTACGTGATGATGATGATGAGTTAAGTCAATCAACTAATGATATGATGATGTTTCAATGAGAAAAGTAAATAAAGATACAAATGCACATAAAGATAGGTGTGTTGTTTGTAATGGTGTATATTTTAATACTAAGAAAGATTGGTTAAAGTATAAAATCTCTGAAAAGTGGGCATATCTTTATTCTGTGTTCGATAGTAGTAGTAACTTAAGACTGATAAAAGATTACCTAGTTTTAAGATATTGATTTAGACAGAATTCTACCTTTTTTCAAATTAAAATTTAACTATGTTACAGTTACGTTTTTTTGAAATCTTATTTCTGATATGTTAAGTCTAATAAAAAAGTCAAAGTATAAATGTATTTTTTATTAATATACAGTGAATTTTAAATATTTTTAGATACTTCAAAAAAACTGGGTTTTTCATACAGATTTTCCCAAAAATGTAGTAAAAAATGAAAAATAATAGGTCAATAGCAGCTAGAGCGTAGCTATGTAGCACTTTATTAAACGCTTATTACCGTTTATCCTACAGGCAGCAAATACTCAATCAGTTTATGTACAAAATTGAAATAAGAATCTAGTATTCTTTGTTTCACAAAATTAATGTCGACTGTAAACCTCATAGAACTGATTTAATATCTAGTTATATAAGTATATAATCCATGTATATTCTTTAAGACCTGTTATAATTTACTACACACACATATTATGGACATTATATATCTTAAAAGACCAGTTTTAGTATCAGTAAAGCTGGATTTTTATTATGCAGCAAAAGTGAGAAAATTGGAATTCCTTCCACCATTGTTTTACGTTTTCCCTGAAATCATTTCGAAAAATTTAAATAAATAGAATGTGAATTTTAAATCAAAATTAAGTTTGGCATGATAATAATTCCTAATTCAACTTTCCTAAATATTTTTTGTTTTTAATAAAGTTTTGAGTAGGTACCTACCTACTTGTACATTAAAATGTTATCTCTCCCTTTTCCATCCAACTGTTTACCTTTATAAAGATAAAAGTTAAATAATACCTGAAGTTTGTAATTAAAAAAAGATTCACTATTTTACTTGTACAATAACTGGTTTAACATAAATAGTGGATCGTGGAAGTTAGATAATAACATAGATACTTTAATTTTTGTTTTACCAAAATAAATGAGATTCTCATGCATTGAAATTTGGTTAAATTGTTACTATGTTTAAATAGAATTCCTGTCAATAAATTGCTGCTTTATTGCCTAATAAAACTGCATCTAATTTTGTGTTTTTTTTTGTAAAAAATGTTGCATTGTTTAAAATTTATGTGTAGAAAAATATTTATTTTCCAAAATGTTTTTTTTTCATATCACATGCATTGAAACAGCTAGTTTTGATCCCTGTTTTGCCAGTCGAAACAAGACAATTTCAGAAACTGACAGTTATTTCAAGTCTGTCAGAATGTTTTGGACTGACAGTTGCATTGGTCTGAAATAGTCTTTTTGGTCCTCCGTCCAGAAACAATACTATTAATTACTTCAAAACCGTCCGGAAATTGACATTTTCCGGCCTTGGCTGGCAAAGTACCTTTTAGATTATCTAAAGAGATGGCGCTATGAGTCATCAAAAATACATAATAAATAATACAAATTTTAATTAAATTTATTTAAAAACAGTGTATAATATACTAAACTAATAACTTTTTCTAAAGGTAAGCAGGATTCTAATTTACATTTAATTTCTCTCACAACTTTTATTTTAAATTTGACATTTATGTCAATTTACAACTACTTATCATTCGATTATGAAAATACATATCTCGATTTTATTTTTGCTCATTGAACTATAATAGTTCATTGTCTCTGCTATTTTTATGTAAAATTATTAGATATTAATATTAATATTTTCAATATAACTATTTTTACTGTGCTGCTTATTAGCAAGGTATTCGTATGTATAAAAATTAAGGATCTTGAAATCGATTATCAGAAAATCATTACTACTAATTGTTTTAATCGTGCAATAGATGTCAATAAACATCTAATCTTGTATGTCACAAAGTAAAAAGTTTTTGAACTTTTGAAAATATTAAAAACTGGTCGGACCAAAAATAGTGTGTGTTACACGTCCGGAAAATGTTTTGCAAGTGCTTGTATTGTTTAGCCTCGGTGCTACGCACCTTGGCTACACAATTTTACTCGCTCTTGCAAAATGTCATTTTCCGTCCTTGTGTCACAAATAACTATACTTTGACTGTCTACAGAGATCAAAACTCGCTGTTTCAATGCATGTGATATGAAAAATATAGTGTGAGGCACGGGATGAAACAAAGACAGTGGGCAGTCAACTCTCGCCCTAGTCAGAAATCGCCTTGTTTCACCCCTTGCCACCCAATATACTATTTTGTCGGGTCGATTTTTATAATTACAAACTGCAACACGAACAAAATTAAATAAATCCATATATTACCTCAAAGTTATTATCAGTACTTTTGAAAATCAACAAAAATTATGTACTATATATTATTAATAATCATATACCATTTTACAGCTTATTTAAAACTTAGGAAAAAGTTAGTTGTCATCAGGGGTGTCAAGTAGATATACTTTACCAAATAATTAATAAATTTATAAAGTTCTTGTTAATAATTTAAACAGTTTTTTTAAGCAAGTAACCTTAAAGATAGTTGAGATCTGATTAGCAAAAACTAAATTATTTTAATATAAAATATAAGTTGTCACGTTAGCTCAATTATCGTAAATTAAATTTCCATTTGATTGGTAATAATTTGGATTTGTTGGCATTAGAGAAATAGGCCGCCATGTACAAACTTTTAAAATCAAAAACTAATCTAAAAGCAACTGATTTATTAAAAAAGTAATAATTAAACCAATTCAAATAACGTTAAAAACGTCAACATTTTAATTTAGAAATTCAGACAGTTAAATTTCACTATAAAAAACTGCAATTTGTTTCTTTAGCATGGGCGACATATAGGCTCGTCTAAGGTAACACCAAATTACAACGACCGATAAATACAAATCCAAACTTAGTCGACGCAATGAAGCATTATGTTAGGAAATCTTTTAGGATATAATAGGATATAATATACCATTCCTACCTACTTTCTACCTAGTACAAACCGGAAGTTGCATTGCTGCAGCCAAAAATGCATTCAAAAAATGCATTTTTTGAGAGGCCTTTTAGCAAATTCAATAACTTTGTAAATAAGAGTCAGAATTGGCCCAAGTTGGGATCTATAAGACCTATTGTGTCCCCCTTTTCTTGCTATAATTCTGATATTTCCTCATACTTATAGCTTCTCTTTTAGTCCTATCTTTCTTAGAAAATTTAGGATGAATATCGGTGGACCTCAAGTTAGGTAGACATTTCTCCTCCATTTTGTATGATCCCATGTATATGACCCTAGAATTATGTAATGCAATGTATTCTTTAAAGGGTAGGTTTAAATTTCCTTCAATTTATAAATATTATTTAACTAGTAAACTGCCTAGAGTAAGCTTTAAGTTTATTTCGAGATTTATCTTCTGAAACTTTGTTATAAAAAATTATACGTATACTATGGAACCATTTGTTTCGTATACCCAGCGTGAAAAAATTTCCTTAATTGTAGAGTCGGTCAGTTTTGTTGAAAATGGTGTATTAAAAAGTGGTGAAACATCATGGCGCTGTTCACGTCGTACTTGTAAAGCCAAACTATACACAATAGGAAGTGAGTTTTTGATTGTCAGGAAAGATCTAAATCATACCCATGAGATTGATTCGAAGAAATTATCTCTGCTAGTGTGAAAAGAAAAGCAACGGAAGATATTCATGAAAAGCCATCAAAAATTATTCACAAGGAGCAAGTTGCTAATAAAAGTTGTCTTGAAAAAATTTCAGTGAAAGATCAAACTTATATTAGAACTAATCTTTACAACACCAGGAGAAAAATATTGCCAACACAACAAAATAATATGAAAGAAACTTTCGACGCTATCGAAAAAGCAAACATTAAAACAGCAAAGGAAGAGAATTTTTTACTTGTTAGTGACAGATTGAGTACGATTATAATTTTTCATGTTTTAGCGATATACAGATTTTGTGTCAAAGTGATAATATAAATGTAGATGGAACATTCACATATTGTGCTAAATCTTTTTTTCAAATGTTTATTATACCTACATGTCTTACTTTAATGGACATTATATTCCCTTACTTTTTTGTTTATTACTCGATAAACGGAAAAAGACCTATGAATGCGTATTTAAAGTTTTGCGCGAGAAATGTGTCACTTTAGGATTTAATTTTAGCCCTAAAACAACTCACATTGATTTTAAAATGGCAATCCACAATGCATGCCTTTCGGTATGGAAAGAGTCAAAAATTGTTGGTTGCCGCTTTCATTTAACGCAAGCATGGTTTAGGAAAATTCAAAAATTGGGCTTTGCTCAGGAATATAGGGACAAAGATAGTGAAGTTGGACAGTGGTTGCATCACATATTTGGCTTAATTTTTTTCGAATCTAACGAGGTTGGAGACAGTTTTGTGTTTGACTTACTCCTCATCCAACCAGAGAATGAAAAAATAACAAAATTTTTAGGTTACCTAGTGGAGACTTATATTTCAAATGAATCCAAATTTCCTCTTGAAACGTGGTGGAAAGAGAAACACAAACGCATGCGAAGCTTTTCATTCAAAATTAAATAGAAGCTTTTATTTTACGCATCCTTCAATTTTTATTTTTATCTAAATTTCCAGATTGATACATATATAAAAATTCAAAGCCTTAATGAACCTGCTAGAAACAAAGATTTGTCAACACGTAAAAGACTAAAAACTAATAAATAAAAAAATAGAAGAATATAAAAATTGTGAAATATCTAGATTAGAATTTGTAAAATTTTTTGGTTATTTATCTAATATTAATGAATTTTCCATTTATCGAAATAATAATGTTAAAAAAATGTGATTTTGTAGAAATTATAAGTGTGAATTATGTTATGATTGAAATGTTCTTAAATCAATCAATTTTTCAAATTGTATTTGATCATTATTTAACTTCAATCCTTTTCCAGGCGAGTTTAACACTTTTCTTAACGACATTATTTTGTCTGCAGGCGACTTTAATGGTAGGATTAAACTAGGCCAATTTAGTTTGTAAATACCTTTTTTAATCTCCAGGCGAGTTTATTGCACCCGTAATTATAACTTAACAGTGTCTTTTAGAACGAATAATAATATTAGCTCATATATTTAAAACAACAAATCCAAAATTAATAAGTCACCAAAATCTGGTGTTTACAAATTTAACTGTGGTGATTGCCGTAAAACTTACGTAGGTAAAACTTATGAAAATTTCAAAACCCGATGTCCGAACATAATTACTATTTAATATCATTTATTGTAATTTTATATCTTCACACTTTGTAAACTTTCTTTGCTTCATTTAGTACCAGTGTTTGATAAAGCTATATCATATATTACAAAGTAATGTATTGTGGATATCGTGAAAACATTTGTGTTTGTATTTAACTTTTAACAAAAAATTACTTATAATTTATTTTGAATAATTGTAATCGGCAAAAAAAACATTTTTCTGATTAAGAAAAATAAAATACTTCGATGTATAATATGCCACTTTAGTTGCGGTATACGTGAGAAAATTGGTATCCTGATTTTATAGTTTTTGTAAGAGTAAATGAAATTTTTTCTTTATAAAAAGCGAGATAACTAATGAACAAAGTGTTGATACAACAGATTAAGTGAAAACTTCAAAAAGGTAATTTATCAATTATTCGATTAAATTAAATTCATACCAAAAGTTGTCAAAGTTATCGCTGATTAAATTTAAAGAAAAAAAAAAAGTAAATATATTTATCGTCTATCCAACTAAAGAACATAAAGGTGTCCATGCACTAAAATGAATCACCCAACTAACACAGAGCTTCTGGAAGAAATTAAAAAGTTGAAAACCTTTATAGAAGCGAGTGAGGTTCGAATACTACTTACAATTGAAAAAGATTTATTGAAAAAATCCGCCATCTACAAAAATAGAACTCAATTTTACTGGAACGGATAGAACACCTTGAACGTCATCTGAAACAAAATAATATTGTTGTATTCGGGATTAAACAAATTGTACCAGACATAACATCTGACCGTATAAGTAATAAATTAAATGAAATCTTAAATATAGATCTGGAAAGCAATCAGATAAATAATATCTACAGCTTAGGAAAATCTCCTGGGGCTCCAATTAAAGTAGAATTTTCGTCTAGCAGCGTGAAAACTAAGGTTCTGAGAAGTTACAAAAAACTTAAAGGCACTAATCTCACCATCTCACACGATTTGACCGCAACCCAATTAGAAACAAATAAAGTACTAAGAAGACATCTAAAAAGAGTTAAGGCCGAAACAAACAATTGTTACATTAGAGGAGAGAAATTATATGTGAAAAATAATATACTAACGGCATCAGATATTTTGAAGTTTGAACAAGCTGAGCTAGAAGCAGAACCACAGCACAACATAGCACAAGCAAACAGTGCTCTACAGACTCCTACCCCTACATCAATAAAAAACCAAATACAACCCTTCGAACAAAACAAAAAGGAAAAAAAGGAAGAAAAGCCAAAACCACAACATAAAAACCAAACAGCAAACATACTGAAGTTAGACAAACCAAAGAATATCACCAAGCCAAGGACAAGATTTGGATCTGCAACAAATGAACAATGAATGAATATATTCAAAATTACAACTATAAATTAATTGATACTAAAGTTATTGAAAATATATCTGTTTTCGACTCCTTATGTTCAACCAAGTTTGTTTAAAGATTTTAAAATTATCCATCCAAATATACGCAGTTTAAAGAAAAATTATGATAACTTACTAATATTCATAAATTCAATTAAATCGGAATTTCACGTGATTGTACTGATAGAATCCTTCCAACTATCAGACCCAATAGATCTTTTCTTTATAGATGGCTATATTCTGTATAACGACGCAAGTTTTAACCGAAATGATGGCATTGTAATTTAGATAAGATCATGTATAAGCTACAAATTTAATACAGCCTTTATAGGAGAAAGTAAAGTTGCAGAAGTCCTATCTCTTTAAAAAATTGAAATATCTTATTAACTGCCCTTATATCGTTCTCCCGGCCGTAGGTGAGTTGGGCACAGCGCCAGGTAAATAAAAAAGGTACCGTACAGTTGGGCACAAAACTCAAGTCTAGGGGATTAAAGTAAAAATTTTGTTATAACTCGTTTTAAATGGATTGATTACATGTAATTTAAATATAGTTAAATATTTTTGGATTTTTCAAATTCATAATGCAATTAAATCAGTATTACCAGAAATAGGGGATTAAGGTATGAAGTTCGTTATAATTCGTTCAGTAGATACTATATATGTAGATGGGACTTTTAAGTTTTGTACAAAATTTTTTACGCAATTATTCACCGTGCATGGTTTTAAAAATGGCTATTATATTCCATTAGTGTTTGGTTTGCTGCCAAATAAGAACCAGATTTCTTATCAAACACTTTTTAGTTTAATCATTGATAGATGCAAATATTTTGATTTAACATTTAAACCACAGACTGTAGTGATAGATTTTGAAATGGGTATTCATAATGCAATAAAATCAGTATTACCAGAAATAAATGTAATTGGTTGTAGATTTCATTTTTTCGGGCTGCAATATTTAAACCCAGACGAAGTTTTTGATTTAATAAGTGAGATGCCAGTGGATGAGCGCTTACAAAAATTTTGTGATTATTTATTAGAAACGTATATTGATAACGATTCTACATTTCCACCACATATTTGGGCATCAATGTCAGCTTCTGTTGCACGAACCACGAATGCATGTGAATCGTTCCATCCCCATTTCAATAATTCATTTTACAAAAGCCATCCGAATATTTTTAATTTTGTAAACACTTTATTAGATTTTCAAAATCAGATTTATGTTAAAATTAATTCTGCAAACAACAGCACAAAATTATGTCGGTCAGTTATTAAAAAAAAAACAGATATTCTCAAGAAAAAAATGGCAGAATATGAAACAAATCAAATTAATAGAATACAGTTTGTCCAATTTGCTGCTTATAAATATGCGCCGTCAAATTTATAAATTTATTTTAAAATATTATATTTTCTTTTTAATTTTAATATAAGTACCTATCTATTTACCTAAAATTTATTGTATAATATTAAATAAATAAATTTTTTATATTTTTATATTTGTTTATATTTTTTTCAACAAAAATTATTTAAACACATAACTTTTCCTTAAATTAATTTACCTAAGTTAAATAAGTAGTCAGGTAGATAAAAATATCTCTGTGCCCAACTGTAAGGTAAGAGAAACGCCTATAATCCATACCTTTCGATTATCAGGTAAATGTGCCCAACTGTATAACTCCGGGTCTCCCAACTCTACTTCACCTCCTGAAATGTTTGTCAATGATCTAGAAAAGTATAGATATTATAAAACACAAAAAAACAAAATTATATGATAGTGGGTGATTTAAATTTCGATCTCTTAAGGTGATATACTCCAACATTTTGGCGCGAAACCTAGAAAGAGCAACGATACTCAAACAAACCCAGTAGGTACAGAGAATAAATGTAAAAATTTTGTCAGGTATAAATTTACCCCGATATTTAAAACAGCTACTGATTCACCGAACTGTGCTCGGAGGTTCATAGTAGAGGGCGCTTTAAATCAGCGAATAGAATATTTTAAATCTGTATTGCGTTTTTCTCAAAAATTTCAAAATATTTTGATATGAAATTTTAGTCATGATTAGTTTGTTTCATTTTAAGTGGTAGACGCATGTGTTTATTACACAAAATTTTTTTTTCTCTGTAAACCATCATAATTTTCTTTAAGTTATCATTTATTTAAAATGAAAGTATGCGTCTACCACGTAAAATGAAACAAACTATTCATGACTAAAATTTCATATCTAAATATTTTAAAATTTTTGAGAAAAACGCAATACAGATTTAAAATATTCTATTCGCTGATTTAAAGCGCCCTCTACTATGAACCTCCGAGCACAGTTCGGTGAATCAGTAGCTGTTTTAAATATCGGGGTAAATTTATACCTGACAAAATTTTTACATTTATTCTCTGTACTGGGTTTGTTTGAGTATCGTTGCTCTTTCTAGGTTTCGCGCCAAAATGTTGGAGTATATCACCTTAAGTTTTCAGCAGCATATTGAAGAATACAAAAACTGTTTAATTTCACATGATTTTGTTCCTTTTATATAAATAAAATTACAAGACCGTCAAGCAAAACATGCCTTGGCCATATTTTTTTAAGAACAAATAACTTAGACAAACACGAAAGCTTCATATTCACCACGGATATACATAACTGATCATTTACCAATAGCACTAATGTATAAGACAAATATAAATATTGAACAAAAAAACTTAAATATACCGTCTAAAAAATGTTACTTAAATTATAATAAACTAAAGTCAGAAGGAATTAATTTAAACAACTATTTTAAACTATTTATTAGCATACTAAGCAATTACATATATAAAAATACAAAAAAAGTAAAACGAACGAACCAAAAGAATTCATTACGAAAACCAAGGATGACTAAAGAACTGCTTAAGTATCTGAAAGAAAAAAATGATTTATATATTTTAACCATAAATAATCCTAAAGATGACGATATAAAAAAATCATACAATATGTATAAAAATAAATCTAGGTCGCTAATAAAAAATGCAAAACGCTCATATATAAATAAACAAATAGACAAAAATGGAAACTCTTCGGCCGCCTTATGGAAATGTGTCCGTACGCTATGTGGAAAAGATAAAGAGAAACCTAAAATAAAAATCGAAAAATTAGTTACAAAAAATAATAAAGAAATCGTAGATAAATCAGCTATTGCAAACAATTTCAATAACTATTACAGTGATCTAGGAAAGGTTTATGCAGAAAAAATTGTTCCACCCAAAAATTTTAAAGAAAACTTAAAAACAGTGAAAAATACTATTTGTCTGTATGACACAAACGAAACCGAAGATTTAAGTGTTATAAATTCACTCAAATCGAAAAAAGCTCCCGGATGGGAGAGTATAAGAGCAGAAATTGTAAAGAAGGTTAAAAACGAAATAATTAAACCTTTAACTAGGTTAATAAACCAGTGCTTTACTTATGAATGTTTCCTATACCTTATTTAAAAACTAGGAGGAGCGATTTGAATTTAAGTTGGCAACACTCGCGTTTGTTTATTGGTTAATTTGGAGGCAAGTTTACACTATAAAAATTTGCCACTTACATTTATCAAGTAATTTGTGACATTTATAGGTTATGTTTTCAAAGTGTGAAATATTTATAATGGTGACTTTAGTTAATTGATTTCTTTTTTTAATATAATTATTGTAAGTTTACTTTGTGACCATCTTAGACCATATATAAAGTGTCCATAAACATTTATTTTCAATTTTATTTAAATTAAAGAAATGTATTTAAATTTGCCGCCTTGTAAATTTTCTAGTAACTTATTTGGCTGTAAGTCTGGCTTTTCAAATCACTCCTCCTAGTTTTTAAATGAAGTATAGATTGCCTTAAGATATGATTAATCAAACCTATTTATAAAAATGGAGAAAAAACTTTTATGCAAAACTACAGACCAATATCTTTGCTGTCAGTATTTTCTAAAATTATTGAAAAGGTTATGAAAATTAAAATAACGAACTTATTAAATAAATACAATATAATTTCCGATAAACAATACGGTTTCAGAGAAAAATTATGAACAGAAGATGCAATACTTGAGCTGACATCAAAACTATATAATGCCTTAGACAAAAAAAAACACAATATCCATCTTCGTGGACCTATCTAAAGCTTTCGACACTGTATGTCATCAACGCCTTTTAAAAAAATTACACGTGTATGGTTTGAGAGGAAAAATATCCAATCTATTGAAAAGTTACCTTGAGCATAGAGTTCAATATGTATATATTGAAGGAGAAAGCAGTGGGCAGAGAATAGTTACTTATGGAGTCCCACAGGAAACGGTACTCGGGCCATTGCTATTTTCCTTGTATGTCAATGATCTGTTGCACCTAGATACTAAAGGAAATATTATATGTTTCGCAGATGACACGGTGATAACGTATTCTGCTACAAGCTGGGATGAATTAAAATTATTTTTTTTGGGAGATTTTAAAATAATTGAACAATGGTTTAGATTAAATAAATTAACTTTAAATAACAATAAAACCAAATACATACCTTTTACATGATAAATATCAGCCAAACCTAGGCCGATTACGCCTAGATGACAAATACCAAATCCCAGAGGCAGTATCTATTAAACTATTAAATACCTAGGCATCGCAATAGATCGACACCCTAGATGGGATCTACAAATAAAATAAATAAAATTAGAGGATTACTACATAAATTTAGATACTTACGTGACTTTTTACAGCAAAAACAACTAAAAATTTTATATCATTCCTTGGCTCAGTCTCACTTATCTTACAGGTTTATTGCATGGTGTGGAGCAGCTGACTTTTACATAAAAAATTTAAGCACAGTACAAAAATTTCTAATAAAAATAATGTACAGTAAGCAAGCAACTTATCCTAGAGGAGACCTTTTTAAAGAAACCCTTATGCATGATATGAGGTAATTGTACTGCCAATGTATGCAAAATAATATTTTTAAACAAAAAATAAAATTCAATATACTTCCCCATAATTATGGTTAGTCTAGTCGAGAAGTGAGTTTCCTGCGAATAATAGTTAGCATAATTTTAAAAATATGGGGTTTGTTTTATTGGATTCAGAATTCAATTCTGAGTATGGGGAATTTTTGAATTTTCTTGCCATTAAAAATTTCAATTGTTATTAACAAAAAACGAAGAGAAAAAAAGATGGTCTCCATTTTTAAGCAATAACTACCTATGTAACTATTAAAAATAGCGCAAATATTTAGGAAGATCCTAAAAGAAAAGAAAATTTTACGTTGAAACTAGGGTTCCGTTCGGCCGTAGTGGCGTCGTCGCATCGCCACCGAGCAAAGCAGATGTAAGAAAATATTTTTTTTATAATATGTATTGTAAATTAAAAAATCTGAAAAAATTAAAGTCTTATCTAGACACTTAAAGGAATACAACCCCGATATAAAAAAGTTTTTAAGTTAATTTTTAGTAAAGTTATTCAATTGTTAACTTTAGCTCATATAAAATCTGTTATTAAAGTGTAAATAATGGACCTAAAAATTTTTTTCTTCCGGTAGCCTATTCTTATTTACACAATCAACAAGATTCCATAGTAAAAATTTACTAGAGTTTGTTTATTTGTTTATAATGATTTTCTACTATTTTATTTTTTTTATTTTTGCCTTTTTTATTAAATTAGAAAAATCATTATAAACAAATAAACAAACTAGAGTCAATTTTTACTGCGGAATCTTGTTAATTGTGTAAATAAGAATAGGCTACCGGAAGAAAAAAATTTTTAGGTACATTATTTAAACTTTAATAACAGATTTTATATGAGCTAAAGTACATAAAAAATTTTTTAGTTAACAATTGATTAACTTTACCAAAAATCAACTTAAAAAGTTTTTTATATCGGGGTTGTATTCCTTTAAGTGTCTAGATGAGAATATAATTTTTTCAAATTTTTATAGGCTCCCTAGCAGCACACTAAGATGGGGGCCATATAGTTTACGAATATGGTTCCAATGTGGTAATGTAACGCTTTTATTTATGGTTCCAATATGGGTTTTCTATCTAGTTCCAACATGGTTACCCAATCAGGTTCCAATATGGTTTGACAACCAGGTTCCAATATTGTTTTCCAATCAGATTTCAATATAGTTTTAGTAGATTACTAACGTGGGAGCCATCTGGTTTTTAAATATGGTTTTGATATTGAAATGTATCAGTTTTATTTATAGTTTCAATATGGGTTTTAAATAAGGTTTTAATGTGGTTGTAGAACCTAATTCCAATAAAGTTTTAAAACTGTGTTTTAATATTGATTTTATATCAAACTTCGGGATTAAATTAAAAGTTAAAATTTTTTAAATTAATATTAAATTTAATAAAAACAAATTAAAATATTTACAAAAATAAATTATAACTATATCTACATTACATAAGACATAAGTATTCGTATACATCAGTATGCCGCTGCTAAAGTTGGCAACATATGAAAAACTTATTAATTGTACCAAAAAAAGTTATTCTTTATAAAAAGTTTTGCACGGTCTAAAACGCAAATTGCAGAAATTAAAATTAATTATTCTTGTACGAGGTATGTCACAAAGTATGGATTTACTAACGAGTAAAGTACCTTTATTTCTGGAAATATGGAAAAAATGTTTTAAAAAAACTTATTTGTAATGATATTTTACAACACTTTTGTAAAATGAATAATAAAAAAGTTGCCAACTTTTGGTTACAACATTAGCAAACATACTGTATAATTTATTTTAAATTTCTGTCCTTCGTAGTGGCCAGGAATAGTGAAACTGATTTTATTATGTCTATATCTGTGGCATTTGAAAATCTTTGCCGCGTAGCATCTGTAATCAAAGGGAAATAGATTATAGTTACACATAAATAATCATTATATTTTATTCTCACTTACTATTACTTCGTACAGTTTTAATGTACAAAAAGCACGTTTTTGCTTTTTGCCCATTAACGAATAATGTTGGAATGCTTCCGGGGTTACTGATTTCTTCATAATCATATAGGTAAATAGATTTCTGGAGATCATCACCTCCACTTAAAAATAAAGTGTCCCCCTGCAACAAAAATTTGGATTAAAACTAATAATTTTACAAAAAAAATTAGAATATTTTAAGTATATCGTTTATTATAAAATTTATAAAAGTATAGATAGAATATAAATATTTACCAAAACGTTTTTAAATGCAGCATCGCTTGTGATATGGTTCTCTAAAATTTCCACGTCCCCTACCGATTTGCAGGGAATAAGGCTATTCAGCAAGTTTCTTGCATCAGGATTTTTTTGAATGGAACATTTACCATCATTGTCGACAATGTATTTTAAAAGTGTTTCGATGTTGTCCAATTTCTTCATCATCTGTTTCTGTTCAAACTCAATACTAAGTAGTATTCTTTCTAAAAAATGTTACATATGTGTATTACAAATATAATACATATACAGTGTGTCATATTTTAGAGGAACACACCTCTATATGTATTTTAGTTATTTGAAGGAATTCAGATTTGAAATTTTGCACTGTCATTCAGGGTGATGGGCCCCATTTTTGAAGATAATTTATAACAACAATTTTAAATTTATACCCGGTCTACTATGACTTGACAAATAGGGCAAATTCTCAATATTATTTCTTAAAAAAGGGGCCATTACCCTGTATAACTGTGCAAAATTTAAAATTTGATTATATTATTATTTATATTTAAAACTTGATGGGAATTTAAATGATTTGTGTTACTCGAACTAGAAGCATTTAATTCATTTAAGTGAAAGTCTGGTATGAAGATACAATTCGGATCTTTTTTCTCAAGTAATGATATTGCTTCTTTAACGAAAAGCAACAACGCAAATACACAAATAGAAAAATTAAAATAATAAAATATAATATATGTATTAATATCTAATATAAATAATACTTACTTTATTTTGAAATATTTAATCACAGTACACACTCTTTACTTTTTACTTCACTTCGCTAGGTATAACCACTTTAATTTTTTTACAATCACACTTCACAAAAACACAAATTCAAATGAAAATCCAGAGTAGAAATTTAATCAAAACTAAGAAATATTGCAATATTTTTACTCTCCCTTTCAGACACATAGTTAGTTCACATAATTCTATCTTTATCTTCTCCACCAGATGGTTATTACCTACACAAAAAAGTCGATCCCTGTCATAAAACATCTTGTTATACCTAATAGACACCATTTTTTGAAAAAACCCAAAACGTTATAACTTATATTTTTGGAAAGAAAGTATTGTTATACCTAGGATAAAGTTTATAACAAACCGACGCATTCTACACCAATTCGTATACTTTTCATACCTGCTAATGGTCCCCAAATTATTGTATTCTAAGTCATTATCTAATACTGGATTTTCCAAAGTAGGATACTTGTAGATGTAAGCCGATAATCGGAAACCCTTTATAATATGAAAATTTTAGTTTCATTTAGAGATTTAATTTTAGTTTATAAACTAAATTATAATTTACAATTTAAATTATTTTATTAACAGATTTAACAATATTAAAAACAATTATAAGAAACTAATTTTAAAGCCATATTCGTTAAAAAATATTGAATTTTGATTGGCTTTTAATCTGTTTTCAATATCTAAAAAACCAATAGAGGGAAACCAGTTTCTAAACAATATTTCATTAAAAATGATTGGATTGAATATGGTTTTTAATCTGGTTCCAATATAGGAAACCTACAAAAAATTGATGAAGGAATAACAATCTTATCTAAATCATATTCCATCAGAGTTCCTTGGATTAAGGATGGTTTCTAATCTGGTTTTAATACGGGGAACCCGCAAAATACCAATGAAGAAAAACCAATCTTAAAACCAGATAAATGCCATCTGGTTTTTCAAATATTGTCTGATCGTGGGAATACCATATGGTTCCCAGATCAATTCGGTAAGGCCCATATTGGCCAACATTACCATATTAGAACCAGATTGTAACAACATGAATCCAATGATTCGGAAGGTAATATGAATGTTCAATGTGATTAAGATTTAGGTGTAAAAGTGAATGTGATAATATTTATGTAAATTTATTAAGTTGGCACATACTATTTTATTGTTCATATTTTATTTTATTTTATTTTATTCTTACATACTTATAATTCTTGCGATTCTTGCACACAGGCGTTTTAAACGCGTCAGCAAGAAACCTATGTTTATTGAAATGTCCTGTATTATATAAAGTCTGTACTCACAATATATATTTACCATCTCAATAAACTTATTATTATTATTATTATTATTATCGGTATGTAATCGATAATTGTTTCCAAACATTTTTGTATTTGTTTTTTAATCTTACTAATGTAAATGTTACAAATATTACTATAAAGGCAATAATAAAGACATAACGAAATAGCTATCGTAAATATCTCAACAATGACATTTCATTTGAAAATTGCGTACCCTCATAAAACAAGTACAATATGGCGTTTCCATGCGGTTAATCTTCAACAATAAACTTTAAGAACTTCCATGGGACGTTTAATATGCACAAAAGAAAGTTTTCTGACATCACACTATAAATCAACCAGTATTATGTTGCAACTCTTTTCCCTTTTTTGTCTTTTAGTTTAATACAAGTCTATTATAAATTTAAATAAAGATAGAAATATTTACCCACGTTGATAAACTAGTATCAAATTGACCGATTTTATTCATTTAATTACTTTAACTTTCCTATAGACATATAGTGAATAATAGTTCGAAAATATCACCCATGTAACATTTTCCCATTTTCAAATGTTCCACCGTTTCTACTTTTATGACTTAGTTTGATTATTAATTTCTTTTTAGTTTTTTTAGAGATGAAAATTACATCAAGGCATTGCAATGTTTTAAAAAAATGCTAAAATAATTCCGATTATTGCATTGCTCTCTGAGTTAAGCTATAAAATCTGCAATGCAATAAAACAATACAGGGACGTTATATTCACACAACAAACTAGTTTTCGCAAATTACAAGCAATTGTTAAAGCTATTTCACTATCTCCGAAGAGATTTAATAAAAAAAGGTGATAAAAAAAACAGACCTAATAAAAAACGAAGCACAATAAATTATTAAGTAACTAAAATTTGTATCATCTTTAAACCCTGAAATTCCAAGACATCGTTTATTGTTTCGATAACTTTTAACGAAGTCTTTTAGAGGGCAGAAGAATAATACTTTTATGGAAACTGTAACCGAATAATATAACCTTTTTGACCGGACTAAATAACTCTTCAACAGAGTTAACTTTTGTATATTATTTTTTCAGTTTGTGGTATATATTAAAGTACTTGTTGTATGTACAAAGCGGTCAAAATTTTGTGGACTTAACATACCTTAGAGACTATCTTTCAAATTTACTTAATTCTTTTTTAAGGCAAAATAGCAAGAAAAAATTCGAAAAGAGGTTGACCTTAAAGGCCATCCTTGCAACTTCCCGCTAGTTTTAACCGCAAAGCTATTTTGAAGATTTTGACTTTTTTTGAAATGTTTAAAAATCCATAACTTTTTAACTCGTTATTCGATTTGGATGTTCAAGATGGCATTCGACGCAGTTTTTTCAGACCTAAAAATGTTACTGGGAGTGCAAAATCGATTAGTTGAAAAACCTCTAAGTTATTAAAAAAAACCCTTTTTTTGAAATTTTTCGACAACGATATCTCACGAACGAATTAACCGATTTTAATTTGCAAAACGGCTTTCGACGTGGTTTTTTAAGCTTGAGAGCTAATTAGGTTATGAAATTGATCGATGTAATAGCTAAAAAGATAGGCCCAAAAAACATCATTTTTACCAATTGTTTTTTTCGGTTCAAACTTACAGGGAATCTAAGTTAGATGGAACTCTTTGGAATACTTTTTATTTCATTCCGATCGGTCAAGCCGTTCAAAAGTTATAAGAGGTTTACATACATCCACACACACACACACACACACACATCCACACATACATACAGACACCCTCGTAAAAATTGTCAGGGGAGGTTCCAAATCCCTCAAAACCTTGAGATCCGATGAAAACTCGATTTTCGAAAAACGGGGTAAAACCAATAACTTCCCGATTTTAATTTTTTTTTTAATTTTTTTAGCTGGAAGTTAAAAATAAACGTTTATTGTATCAATGGTTTTTGGGCTGTTAGGCCGGCGTCGATTGTCTTGCTGACTTGACGTTTCGCCAACAGGAGCGGTTGGCATCTTCAATAGTTGCTTACTGGTTGACAGTCTGCGAACTACTGAGCTCTGCGTGGACGGAGCCGTATTTATACGTCGGGAAGGAAGTGGGCGGGGCCATGTTTTGTTGATCTTGACTGCTTCCTCTTTTTTATTAAAGTTGTTCGGGTGCTTCTCTATCTCTATGGCTTCTCTATAGAGTCTGGAATGGTATGCTGATGTAGTAGCGAGGATTTGGGTCTCCTCAAACTTAATCCGATGGTCCATAGTGAGGGTATGTTCCGCTACGGCGGATTTTTCCGTCTGCCCCAGACGACAGTTGGCCTTGTGCTCTTGATCGAGCGTTTGGTAGTTCCTATGTACACGCTTCGACATGTGCACGGAATGCGGTAAATTCCCGAAACCGACAGTGGATCTCTTCTGTCTTTTGCCGATCGAAGACATTCTTTGATTTTTCTCTTTGGTTTGAAAATAGTTTTCACATTTTTCTTTCTTAGCAATCGACCAATTCTGTCTGTCACTCCCGGAATAAAAGGCAGAAATGCTTTTGCCACTTGTTGGATTTGCTCATTTTCTTTGGGTCTACGATTTGTTGGTCCAATCGATCTTTTGATTTCCCGTTCTGAATAACCATTGTCCCTTAAAGCATCATGAATATGAGTTAGCTCTGCGTTTAGTGCATCGGGTTCGCAAATCCTTCTTGCCCTTTCTGCTAAGGTTTTGATGACTCCATATTTCGAACATGGGTGGTGGTTGGAATCCCTATGTAAATAACGATCCGTATGTGTTGGTTTTCTGTACACTGTGTGGCTCAATGATCTTCCTTTTCGTGATAATAATACATCAAGGAACGCTAGCTTGTTGTTGTCTTCGATTTCCATCGTAAACTGTATATTTTCATAGATGCTGTTAATGTGTGTCAGAAATTCTTGCAATTTATTCTGCCCATGGCTCCATATTACAAATGTGTCATCTACATATCTATACCAAACTTTTGGCTTGTATGGGGCAATGTCCAAAGCCAGTTGTTCGAACTTTTCCATAAAGACGCCGGCCTAACAGCCCAAAAACCATTGATACATTAGACAATGGCCGCGAAAGCCTTTCACAGTTTATTTGTCGCATGTTAACTGCTTTATCTAACCTATAATAAATTATTATTAAAATTCTTTCTATCTCAAGTGGCAAATGAGCAATTTCTAATCTTAATACATAAATAGTTTATATCTTTTATATTTGAGAGACCGTAATCGGAAAAATTATTTGAATTGAAAAAAATAAACTATTTTACCCCTCAGTATGAAATCGACCACTGTTTCTAAATATTTTTGTATTTTTTTAATCCAAAAAATGTAAATGTGTTTATGGAAGCAATAAAAAAGACGTAACAATATGGCGTTTTCATGCGGTTAATCATCAACAATAAACTTGAAGAACTTCCATGTGACGTTAAATATGCACAAAATAATTTGTTCTGACATCAGACTATAATTTAAACACTATTATATTGCAATTCTTTGCCTTTTTGGTGTCTTTCAATTTAATAAAACTTTATCATTAATTTTAATATATAGAAAAATGTTTGCCCATGTAGAAAACTAGTATAAAATAGACCGATTATATTTATTTTAGTACTTTAACTTCCCTATACACTTACATAATTAATAATAGTTCAGATATATAACCTATGTAATATCTGTTCTAAATTATACCAGTTGATAAAGTAACATACTATAATAGGGTAGTTTTAATCTATGTAATTCTTATATTTTATTGTATTATTTTATATTGTAATCATCCAGGTCAAAGTTAGTACGTTAGATCTCAAGGCGAGCTTAAATGGTTTAATTTAATTTAATTCTTATGTAGAATATGAATTGTCTATAAAAGAGGGAGCGTCGTTGAGGTAGGACACGAGGAGTCTGGAGTCTAAGGTTGTATGTAACAGTCACCCTTTGGAGACTATTGGGTCTGGGCCATTGTGAATCTTGACGTATTCTCGTGGGTAAGTGTGACATTTCACCAGTTTAATTGGTTAGAATAATTATGTTAGTGTTTTTAATCCATACTTATTCTCATTGTTTTTATTAGTTTATAGTTTATCTGTTAATATATTTGTTGTTTGTTCCGTTATCTTCCACTTGGTTAGGTTACTGCCTTTAGCAGTATATTTCCCAGGTTGTATAACCACAATCTGGGTGGTAAATGCCTCTTGTAGAGCCAAATCCAAATCACTAGGGCACAGTTTTCATTTCTCCCAGGTGTGCTAATGTAAAAATTAAAATTATTAAAAATTCAAATCGTGTTATACAAATGTTTCATAAATATATTTTCTCATTTTAAGATGTTCTGCCTACCGTTTCTACTTTTATGACTTGGTTTAATTATAAATTTCTTTTTAAGTATTTTTAGAGTTATAAATTACATCAAGGCATTGCAATATATAAAAAAAACTTCTATGATAATATAAATTAGATTACTGTTTTCCACTGTGAGGTATGTTAAATCAGCAATGTAATAAAACAATGCTGGGACGCAATATTTACACAACAAACTTTTAATTAAATTTAGTTTTTTCTACATCGTATTATGTGCGATGTGTGCAACAGATCTTATTTTGGGCAGACAACCGTACCCTGTATAGTAGGGTGATTTCACATAAAAGCGACTGTTGCCTGTTGAAGAGATCTTGTTCGTTAGCTGAACATGTAATTGACTCGAGGCATAACATGTATTTTAATAACTCTAAGGTAGTAGCAATTGAATCTAGCAGAATAAAACGCAATTTTTTTGGAAATGATTCATATAAATAATGATGATGATTAAATATAAAAAATTCTAATTCAACGACCATAATACACATTTTTAACTTTAGTCTCTTGAGTAAGCTGTTTTTGGCTTTACGCGCCACTAAAAGTCATAAAATGTAGAAAAGTTTTTAGTAATGTTTAAAAAATTCTGTTTTTAATGTTTTTTAATTATGTTTTAAACTTCTCTGTGCTGTTTTCTATTATTTATTAATGTTTTGGTTGCATTGTCATCCTAACATATGTTTTTCTTTGAGCATATGGCTTTTATTACCATCTTCACTTAGTGTAAGTACCTAAAATTTTAACATGTTAACTTAATTGTACATTACAATATACTTACTGTGTGTTCTGGTTTTATCAGTGTCCTGATAAAGCTGTAAATAAACAGCGAAAGCTCGACCAAACTAAAAAGAAGTTTTCTTTTATCGCCACAACATTGCCCAATCCTTTTAGGATTTTGTTTTTTTATATATGTAACGGATAATACACATAAATTAATTAAATCGCGAAATCAACGGATAAAACGCGAATTAGTTAATTTAGTTGGTTAATAGTAAAAGAAATATTTTTTGAAGTTATACTTCTATTCATGCACTCGGTGATAAAGATTTGTGTACAGTTAAATGAGAAAAATCATTACATATGTAATGGTGTGAGTAAGAGAGAGACAGACACAGTTATAAGGTATATTGGTTGGTAAAAACAAAGATGAAATATTTATTACATGTTATTAGTCATAACTTTCAGTCCTTTGAATACCATTCAAGATTCAGTACATTGACAAGGAATATATGTACAAAAAACAGTCTGAGCTAATGTATGAATATCATAGTGACGGACCACATGATTATATGACAGATTATTTTATAATTCTGTCACGTGAGTTAACATATTAAGTTTAATAATATTCAGTAATGAGTATTGTATTGTAGTCTAAAATACCGTCACATGGTTGCAGTATATCCTGCACTATGCTTTTGAGGTTGTTGGCTACATAAACAGAGTTTTTACAAATAGTCGAGGAAATGAAGCACCAAAACCTCCGAATTTTGTAAAGTAAGAGGGATCGGAATGCGTTTTTTTGCATTGGATTTGTTAAAGTATCAGGAAATTTGTCGCTATATTTTATAATGTAAAAATGGAAATTGCATTTCTGCATTCGAAAAGTACATTCCGAACAGACAATAGAGAGAAAACTTACAACTCGGTAAGTATTGCTGAAAATGGGTTCAATTTATATACTCGGGGTTTTTGGATTCGCTGAACACAAATTTCACGATTCCGAAAGTCTCCGCGGCACTTGGTGTCTAGGGTATTTACCTCTTCTCCTGGGGTTTTATGTAAATTCTGTACGAAATCAGTGCACACTTGGTACTGGTAATTTTTGAGTCGCTTAATACTATTATAATAATGGCGATGGTCTTTGATGGTCTTTGGGGTCACTTAACACGAATATCATATAATGAGTTTGCTAAATCATTCGCATACAAATTTATGAATCCATGCGCGTGCATAGAAGTATAACTTCTGCCGGCAGTCCCACTGACTGCCACACTAGTTTTTTTATAATTTATACGGTTAAAACCAAAATTATTCATTATATTTTGTATTAACCTATAACAATTGGTTATTTCACGAATTAACCGGATAAAATGTTGTGCGAGAATTAGTATTATATTCATGGGCATGTATAAATACTAAGATGCAACTGTTTTAGGTAAAATTTTATATATTTAAAAAACACAAATAACTATTTAAACAAAAATTAAACTAAAAAAATCTTAGCAATAAAAAAAACTTCTCATTAACCTTTTTACAGACATACATAGTTATTACTTAAGAAACAGGAAAGGTTTGAATGACATTTAGAACTACATAACAAATTTTTGAACTTTACATTTTTTGTGAAACATTTGCTTTTACAATTACATTTTTGGAAACCCTGTCCTCCTGAAACTGATTGTTTTTTGGAAATTTCTCTTAATGCTTTTTTTTCACCTGACACTAATGGGATTTCTTTCTTTTACAGAGCGAGTATTGATTTCTTTCTCTTAATTCTATACCAAATATTGCTCTAAAAGGTGAACGCTTTATTCCATCATCGTATGCACGATTCTTCATTACTTGAATAAATTTTAGACCTTTTGACGAATTAATTGTATTATTATCTACCATCAATATAACAAGCATTTTGCCACATCTTGGTTGCATCTTTCTACACTCCCTTATGTTTGACAGGGACGAGGTTTTTCGGTTACTAGTCCAGGCCACATATTTTTTAAATGCTCTAGTACATGATTGCAAAATTCACGCCCATTATCTGAATCATTGGTGCACCAAATATACAAGGTATATCCAGTTTTGTTGTTGCTGCTTCAACAGCTGTTTTTGATTTTAATGGACTCAATTGCCCAAACTTGGTTAAATAATCCTGATATACTAATATAAATCTATATAGCCCATCAGGATTCGACTGCATATCGATTAAATCGACTTGGCATCGACTATTCATTTCCGAATGTATAATGGGTTTAACCACCAACCCCTTTTTCATGCTTTTTGTTCCATTAGACATCATGTGCACAAGCTAAGATAAATAGACACCCTGCTCTGAGTAATTTTTTTATATTTGTTTTTTAACTCCTCAACCATTCTGTTGCGACCGCCATGTCCAGCAGCCAAATGAGTTTCATGAATAATATCAATATCCTCAATTGATACATAATATTTAAAGTCTTTTTTAATTGGTTTTATTGGAGTAATTAATCTTTAACTGATTCTACTATATTATTTTAATCGTCACTATTTAAATACGCAGTTTAGCACTTCTTTAACAGTCATTTAAAAAAAACTCCTCATTAAAACGCGTTTTAAATTTTAAATTTGTTTAAACTTTTACAATTGATACATAACATTTAAAGTCTTTTTTAATTGGTTTTATTGGAGTTATTAATCTTTAACTGATTCTACTATTCTTTTAATCGTCACTATTTAAATACGCAGTTTAACACTTCTTTAACAGCCATTTTAAAAAAATCCTCATTAAAACGCGTTTTAAATTTTAATTTTGTTTAATGTGTAATGTGTGTTGCCTATATTGGCAGTCAAACGAAAGCGGTATTTTTAATCTCATTTAAATTCATTTAATTGTTAATATATGAATCAGTTGATTTTAGAATAGTTTTTGATTTCTGTACTTTTGTACTTGGCGCCCCTATTTCCCTGAAGTCAAAAACCTGAGTTACTATCAATTCAATGAAAACTCGAACCACGGAAATTGATCTAGCGTGGCAACTTATATTTCATTTTAAAATAATTCAGTTATTGCTTTGGTATAAACTAGATCTCAACTATCTTTGAGGTTACACACCTTAAACAAAATTGATAAATTATATCTGTCAATATTCAAATTAGTTATCTGGAATTCTTGAGTGGGAAGTGACTACTTGCCACCTGGCTGACAGTTGCCTATTTTATATATACTTATAAAAATTTGGTGTCACAATGTTCGTTTGCGCTAATCTCCGGAACCACTGAACCGAAAATCTAACCTCAAGAATCAATGTAACTGAACTACAAAACGATTGAACCATTTTTTGTAAACGTCGCATCCAGTTGAGGTTTCAGGAATCGTTTAGATTTACTATTTGGTCCACGATGAGATGTTCTTTTAATTAATTTTTAAAGTGACAATACCTCCTAAGTGACATTTATTGTTTAAGTCTACTAATTCCTATTAGACTGCAGTGTGAGTTAATTGATATAACTTTCTATCAACCTATTAGTTGGTGTTGTGTTTCGATTTATAAATAAGTAGAATAACGAGAAACTAAAGTAAAATACAAAAAAGTCGAAAAAAATCGCAGAAAAATATAACAATGACAATACTTACTAAATTATGTACTATAAAGCCACTGTAAGGTGAAAAAGGTTAATATCTTATATAATTAAAAAAGCAATGCGTAGGTACTTAATTATATACTATGACGCCACCATTAGGTTGCGCAGTTGATATCTCATGTATTGAATCAAACAAATCTTATTAAATTAAGTACGATGACACCATTGAGGAGTAGCGCAGTTAAAATCTCAAATATTTAAACGAGAAATTTGTAGTAAACATTGTAAGGTGGCGCAGTTGGTATCTAATATATCAATATCAATACATAGTATAAAACAAAGTCGCTTTTTCTGCCTCTATTTCCCTTTGTATGCTTAAATTTTTAAAACTACGCAATGGATTTTGATGCGGTTTTTTTTTAATGGATAGAGTGATTCAAGAGGAAGGTTTATATGTATAATAACATCCAATAAATAGTGGAGAAATACTGTTATTTTTGAGGTTTCTAATGTGATGTCGTTAATTATTAATTTTTTTTCGCTTACATTGCAAACGCAGGCTGAACCCTACGAGATTTATAAAAATTATTATTATTACTTATTTGTGCACATTGAAAAGGTCTACAGAAAACTTCGCGATGGTATATGTCTATCTCTTATGGATATCCCACAATAACATTTTTTTGTCATCTACTTTTTACGACAAATAATGGCTAATTTTCGAAACGATTTTAACCAATACAGCATTAATCCTTATCCAATTAAATAGCTTAAATACATTGTTGATTTAATATAGATGTACATATAATAATATGGTCGTTTACAGCACAAGATTTAAATGAATATTTTCGAAGATATTACAGATTTAAAATTGCGGGACGTAGCGCTTGCGGTGGTAGGTACTGGCCGGCCGGGGCGGCGGTAACGTGCCTATAAATAGCGCATTGGGGGTCGCGATTTTCCTTATAGCACTTTGAATTTTGCAGAGATCGGACGCGTTTATTACGAAATTAATCATTATGACGCTACCCTAAGGTGGCGTAGTTGAGATGTTATAAATTTTACACCTGTAATTCTTACATAACTAAGTACTATGACGCCACCGTAAGGTGGCGCAGTTGATATCTCATATATTTAGAAGAGCAAAACTTACTTACCTAAGAACTATGAAGCCACCGTTAGGTAGCGAAGTTAATATATAATATACCTAACCGATAAATTACAAAGTACTATAAATAAAAGTAAAAACTGGTAACTAACGAGAAAATATGATAAAAAATATATCAGTGTTAGGCGGTACGAAGTCCGCTGGGTCAGCTAGTATATATATATATATATATATATATATATATATATATATATTGCCACGTACTTTTAATGAAAATAAAATAAAATTTTGAAAACCTAATCAAAAGGTTAATCAAATTTTTCCCATTGAAATTCAACTCCAGCTGAGATCGGTAGTGGTTTCTCTACTGGCAAATTTGTGCCCAGCTCAGCCGTAGAGGGTAAGTACCAAAATAAAGTGAGTGCGCCACCGATTTAAATGGTTAAAATCGGAAACCCCTGTTGTTCTAGGCACTACCTCACCCACTGGAGATAATTAAATAAATTTTGAATTTTTAATCAGTATTAATTGAATTGAACAATACAAATGGTAAAGTGAGCTAAATAAAACAGAATATTAACTAGACTCTTCTTTAATAAAGTAAAAAAAAAATTGACTCTACAGTCAACCTTGCGCTTTACAACGTTATCGATATTTATATATAAAAAAAATATGTGAGTAATATTAAAAAGAATATTATCTAATATGTGTGATCACACGCAATACTAAAAAAAGAAAAATAAATTTTTAACTAAAAACTATAGTCAAGGCTTAAATCTAGTTTGGCGTATCTGTTAAACTAAATTCGAATCCTTGGCTTCTCCAATACTTAGGCCGGTACCAAAAATCAAGCCTGTTCCAGAACCAATAGGCTTGCACCAATCACAATAACTTAAGCTCGTACTAAGTATCAGGTCAGCAATCAAAATTCTGCCTATATCTAGGACTTATGCCTGTATCTAGGACTTAAGCCCGTAACTAGGACCCTAAAATCGTAATCCGGAATTAATAATAGCACAAACAAATTTTAATGACTCCTCGAATTAATTGATTTTAATAGCGTTAAACTACTTTACTGACTTTAATACAATTTGAATACATTAACTTATTTTTGCACAACAATGAAAGAATGAAATGAATTTAAATGAATTACACAAGATTTAGAAGCTGACATCTCTGAATTTTACAATTAATGATCAAAACTAATGATTTGAAAGCACTTAACAAACTTAAATTTGACTTACTAGTCATAACAAAATTATAACAATAAACTAAATTAAGATTTAAGTTAAGATTAATTAATAATAGCACAAGAAAACCGAAAGGAGTCTAGTTTCTCAAAATAATACCTACATACAATACACAAAGAAATATACATGTAAAATCAAGATATTAAAACTAAAATGGCGACAATATGGCGTTATTAATCTTATAAAAATATAATATCGTAACTCACCTATTAAAATAGGGTTTCTTTCTTTAAACTCGTGACACACCTAGCTGGTAAACGGGTAAAACAATATCCTCGTTGCTAACTGTAACAATGGGGAATTCTAACCACAATTTGCTGCCTGAACGGTTTTGAATTTACCAAAAAAAATTCCACTGTCTGTTCTGTGGGCTACCTATTCTTCGAAGGTAACAAAAGGAAAGAGAAAAAAAACCATAAGGATTGAACAACCACTTGAATAAAGAAACGTGCTACTCACCAACAAAGATTTTACTAAATATCCCTCCACGAGGATTTTTCCAACGAATCTGTACCAAAAATCTACAGGAACCACTCCACACGATTCAATATGGAAAAACTAAGGTTTAGTTTCGTAAATCCAATATTAATTGACTCGGATGCACCGAGATTACAAACTTAAACCAAAAAATCTTCTCAAGACAAGTGTTCGAGTCAAAGGCTGATAGTCGAAAAGAAAGAACTCACTACGTGTTACATTTCATAAGATTGACACACTTCAAAAATAAATAGCCTCTACCACTATGAGGACAATAACCGTAGGATCGACAGCTACCAATTTACGAACAAACAGTGGTCGTTTGATACAACTAATCTTATTACTTATCAAGATAACAACAAAAATCTCAACATTACTTAATTTCTCGTTCATTTTCAATCTTAATATGCAAAATAACAATACCACGAAACAACTGGCTGTAGACCACAATACGTCGAGTTATCGACAAAAGGAAAGAAATAGTACCTCGGCCGGGTGAAAATAAAAACATAACCCCAAGAATTCATAATCTGAATTTTAATAAATATACTTCTAAAACAATTTCAGTGATATTAGGAATAATTTATGGCCAGAATAAACAATAATTGGCGATTATCTATAATCGAACTAAATCAACCGGTTCCTGACTCGATTAAACCCTACAATAATGAAGAATTATAAGGTAAGAAAACAATTATGTTTACAAATTAAAATATCTATCGCTAACGAGAATTTAGCCCGTGACAATATATATATATATATATATATATATATATATATATATATATAAAGGAGGATAACGGGAATGCAACGCAGCAAGGATCATGGTTACAAGTAGAAATGGTAACCGCAGACATGCATGTTTCTGGCTCATTAGCCGTCATCAGTGCGGCATAACCAAGAAGAGTATTGCTCTTGGCTAGCAAATGTGTTGGGTACTTGGGAGCAAAGGATGTTGGGGAAACATGTGTCAAGAAACACAAAAACAACGAACGCTCACACAGGAGTCCTATCGCCATTTTGTGCTTACGGCCAGCTGTGCCAATGGGTTTTCGGCTAGCAACCAGCGTCGCCACGTTGGCGAAACGGACTCATTGTGTTTGAGTCGTTCTAGCCCAGAAGATGAAATAAACAAGGTGCCAAGAAAACGCGTATTAATATAAAAAAAGGAGGATAACGGGAATGCAATGCAACAAGGATCATGGTTACAAGTAGGAATGGTAACCGCAGACATGCATGTTTCTGGCTCATTAACCGTCATCAGTGCGGCATAACCAAGTAGGGTATTGCACTTGGCTAGCAAAAGTGTTGGGTACTTGGGAGCAAAGGATGTTGGGGAAACATGTGTAAAGAAACATAAAAACACAAAAACAACGAAAGCTCACACAGGAGTCCTATCGCCATTTTGTGCTTTCGGCCAGCTGTGCCAATGGGTTTTCGGCTAGCAACCAGCGTCGCAACGTTGGCGAAACGGACTCATTATTTAACATTTTCTAAGATCCATTTTTTTATTACTTTTTTTCTTAATTTTGGATTACATATATTTTTTAATTCCTTTGGTAATTTATTATAATTAAGTATGGCGTTGATGTAACTTCTTTTAATGCTTATTGTTTTGTACCTATTTGGTATTTGTATACTTTTATTTCTGGTTATACAGCTGGATTCTATATATTTACTAGATAAAATTTTATAATGATATAATAGTGCTTCAAAGGCATATTGTTCAATATTTAACGGTCTATATTTATTAATGTCTTCATTTTTATTAATTATTTTCAGTATTTTATTTTGCATATTTTGTAGTAAAATTTTTTGATTCATATACGCACCTCCCCAAGCAATAATTCCATAACTTAAAATACTGTGATAAAGAGAATAATATATAATCATTAAGGTTTTTTTCTGCATTATTTTAGATAATTTGTATAATACAAAAATAAGGTATTTTGTCTTATTAACTATTTCTTGCACGTGTAAATGCCAATTTAATCTATAGTCTATATATAAACCTAAGTATTTACAATTTTCGACTCTTTTAATTTCTCGGTTTTTAATGAATATATTAAAGTTATCCGGTACACTATTACAATAATTACCAAAGGTTATATAAACAGTTTTATCTGCATTTAATGTTAATTGATTTAAAGCAATCCAATCAGAGATTGTATTTAATTGATTATGAACTTTATCTTTAACTTTATTCCAGCTGTTTTCAATTGTTATTATGGAAACATGTGTAAAGAAACGTTCGTTGTTTTTGTGTTTTTATGTTTCTTTACACATGTTTCCCCAACATCCGTTGCTCCCAAGTACCCAACACTTTTGCTAGCCAAGTGCAATACCCTACTTGGTTATGCCGCACTGATGACGGCTAACGAGCCAGAAACATGCATGTCTGCGGTTACCATTCCTACTCGTGGCCTTATTGATCCTTTTTGCGTACATGCCCGTTAATTTACCCCTTTTGTTTATCACAAGTACGCATACTTGGCACCCTTTGTTATAGGTATATATATATATATATATATATATATATATATATATATATATATATGTTGTAGTTGAAAATATCTTTTTTGTTGTTTGGGAGATTTAATTTCTAGCAGGGCGAATAGCTTAATATGTACTTAACATGACCGCAAATTTGAAAGCAATAAAAACTTTTTAAAAAAAAATTAAACCTCCTCCAAAAAAATGTACTAAAAAGCCAGAAATAAAATCTTTATTTGTTAAAAAAATTAGAAAAAACTAGGCATCTGATTTCGATTTCCTTGATGTCGGCTCCAACGGTTTATATCTTTGTATACGCTTTGAGTTACTAACATTCGAAATCTAGATTTAATAGCTAAGATTAAAATAGAGGGTAATTTGCCATTGGAGCCAACTTCAAGGAAATCGAAATCAGATGCCTAGTTGATTCCAATTTTTTAAAAAATAAAGATTTTATTTCTGGCTTTTTAGTACTTTTTTTTTGAGGGAGGTTTAATTTTTTTTCAAAAAGATTTTATTTTATCATTTTTAGTTGTTACTTGATTCATATGTACTATTTTAAAACCTTCCAAATACCGTGCAAGAGGTACTGAGTTCAATCCCCAGCAATCCCGACATGTACCAATGTGACTTTTAGGAGACATAAGTAAATTGTCTAACACCTAGAAACACGAAGCACATGGAAAACATTGTGATGAAACATGGACTTAATTGTCTGAAATCACCACACGCAGTGAGCAAGAAAATTGATGAAATGCTCATTCCTTCTCCTTGTGAGAAGAGGTCTTTGGCTTAAGAGTGGGACAGTAACGGGCTACTTATTATGTTTTTATGTTACCCATCATTATTAACATATTAACTTAACTGCAGAGCTTTTTTTTATTGATTTTTGTGGTGTTTCTTGGAAAATCTTTCACATTGATGAACAGACCTTAATCAAATTTCTATGGGATCACACGAACACTATTCTTTTGAATGCAAAAAGGTTTTTTTATATCGGATTATAAATACCAGAGATATTTGGTAACATAAAAAAAACTATGGTCGAATTAAGAACCCCCTCTTGTTTTAAATCGGTTATAGTGGGACAGTAACGCGCCAATTATTATGTTTTTATGTTATACATCATTATTTACATAATAACTTAATTGCCGAGCTCATTCTGTTGATCTTTGTGGTATTACCTGGAATATCTTTTACATTGATGACCAGACCTTAACCAAATTTCTATGGGACCAATGGGAAACTCTACTCTTTTAAAAAATATGGTCGAATTGATAACCTTCTCCTTTTTTGAAGTCGGTTAAAAATAACGTACAGGGTCGGACTTATAACAAAATTATGTAACTGTGCATTTGAGCTCGTTGTAAATAAAGACTTTCTTAGCTAAAATTGAACTGATAAAAGTGGAAGAGGAAGGAAGCGAAGCTCAAGAACTGAAGAAAATATTGCTAGAGTAAGGGTTGTTTTAGAAAATTTGCACACTGGCCAATTTGTTGAAACAAGGAAAATCGCAAAAGAAACTAGGATTTCCGCCGGCACATCAGTTCGAAGAATCATTAAAGAAGACTGCCGTCTTAAAGTATTTTAAAAAGTTTACTGTCAAAAACTTACTGCCAATATAAAAGAAAAACGACTGGAAAGATGTAATTTGCTCTCGTGAAGACGTTGGAAAAATATGGTTTTCACATGAACAAATGTTTTATTTATGGCCTTCTAAAAATACCCAAAATAAAAAGGTGTCTTCTGACGTACAATTTAAGAAAGAAATTCCTCTACAGCATCTTATAATTGAAAAAAGTCATTTCTGAAAAGGTGTAATAGTCTCTGTAGCAGTATTCATGTTGGGAAAATCTCGTCTGATTTTTGTTGATGCCGGAGTAAAAACTTAATTCAGAAACATATCAAGAACTAATCTTGCAGCACCTATTACCTGAAATTAAAGAAGTATGTTATGATTACACTTTCCAGCAGGATAGTGCTCCTTCGCACACTTCCCACAATAAAAGGATATTTTTGAGTGAAAATTGCCCGGACTATATTGAGCCAGAGATGTTTTTGCTTCCAAATTTGCATTTATGTTGGTTTAGGACATGTTATAAAACAAAAATTGTTTAGGTATATAAGCAATTTTTGATTTAAGTTATCTTTTTATATAAAGTTTTGCACAATATTAAAACTAAGGCAATTTTTTATATTCTTTATTAATCAATGACTAGATTTTCTGTCCAAGCGTTCTAATTTAATTCTCTTTGATTTTAAACCAGTTACAGCTTCATTTATGATCGATTTTTCTATCACAATTTTCTTGTAAAATGATAATATTACGGCTCATACAAAACATGTACCATGTAAATTAAAACCGAGGCATTCATTTTAATTTTATATTAGGAAATTTTAATTTTTATAATGGATTTACAATCCCTAGGAAAATCGTTAATTGCTACTTCCGCGCCAAATACTCATATCTGATATTTATAACGAGAGGGAAGCTTAGGAACGATGAATTTGAGTTTTCTTGGTTAGCAGAAACTTCTGGTATATTTTGGAATATACAGGGTGTTAGTGAATAAGTGCGACAAACTTCAGGGGGTGATTCTACATGAAAAAAAAATGACAGTTTGCTGTATAACTTTTGTCCGCAAATACTTCGTTTTCGAGATAAAGGGTGTTAAAATTATTCTTTTGAAGGAAAATATGGTACGACACTGAGATATTTCAAACTAAAAATAATTTTAAAAATCCTCGTTTAATTTGTGCCAAAATATCCCTTTTATCTTTTTGTCGTATGGGGCGCTGTTTTTATGCAAAAAAATAAAACATCTTAACGCGCATTTTTAGAAAGTTTTTTATATTTTCGCCGTGTTCTGTGTCTCTGTGTCATTCCGTGGAATTTGTAATCGAATTTAAACCTATTTCCCGACTACCTAGAGCTCTGAAATTTTCAGGATAGCTAAGAACTGGATGACAATGCATGTTTCAAGTGTGTTTAGGCATATACATAGATTTCGAAATTTATACCGAATTGATATTAAACATGATCTAAGTTGTGTATAGATAATATTATTTTGAAAGTTATTAAATAAATCGTTCGTAGCGTAGTTGGTTAGGCGGCGGATCAGTCCACTTGTGATAGTTCTGTTATGTTATCATAATGGGATCGATTACGAGACAGAGAAGTTTTTTTTTCTTTTTTTTTTGTTCTTACATGTGAAAACAGTAATTATTATTTTAACTGGTAATAAAATAAACTGTTTTAGAAAGTTTTTAGATACAACCACTCTTGATTTTGTTAACAAGGAAACAATCTTCTCTATGATCAATCACAGCGTTGTATGACTTAATATTTTTGCAAAATCAGGGATGCTGTGCATTGTTGAGATGACACAAAATATGACCTATAAATCAGTAAAAAACTTTCTATTATAAAAAGTTCTTTTTGTAAATTGTGCTTATTCATTACAAAGTAATAAAAAATGCGCGTTAAGATGTTTTATTTTTTTGCATAAAAACGGCGCCCCATACGACAAAAACATGAGAGGGATATTTTGGCACAAATTAAACGAGGATTTCCAAAATAATTTTTAGTTTGAAATATCTCAGTGGCGTACCATTTTTTCCTTCAAAAACATTGAGATCAATACCCGTATGCGCGCCAATGATGAACATAAAATTTTTAATTGCATGTCAACTAAGTCGCAATAACTACCTCCTAACAACCACCAAATTTCATTTGAATATCTTTACCGGTTTCAGAGCAATACATAAATAGTTAGTTTTTAAGAAAAACTTTAACACCCTGTATCTCGGAAACGAAGAATTTGCGGACAAATGTTATACCGCAAACTGTCATTATTTTTTCATGCAGAATCACCCCCTAAAGTTTTTCGCACTTATTCACTAACACCCTGTATATGTATTAACTATTGTGGGATATACAATAAGGATCTTTTATTTTTTATTTTGTTCTAGTGTTTGGAGTATATTTCCCCATGACGAACGTCAAACTGACAATTCCAAAGGCAATCAAGAATTCTACCTTGAGAACCTACGAGAAGCCAATTATTAACCTTACTGCAATAAATTCAGTGAATGACAAAAGGACCAACCCAAAGTATGTTCTTAATGGGACTGGAAATTACATGCAGATAAATTCGAATACTGGCCAGATTTTTTTTACTGATAAGTTTTTTTCGCAGATCGAAAGTAAGTAAATTATTATAAACAGTGTGTTTCCTTAATAATGGGGAAATCTAAAAAATGGAAATAGGTACTAGATGTCAACTAATGATCATTGACTCAACATGTTTAGGAAATAAATGGTGTTAAAATATAAAATATTATTTAATTTTAAAAGTTTTTATTCTATCAACATAAAAAGCACGAGTTTTTAAGTTTTTCTGTACGAGAAATAATAATCTGAAACCATTTGTTACTTTGCTAACAGAGGCCGCCACTTATACCCTCTTATTTTGCAAAATAGAAGCGCCATTTTATTCTCTGTATTTAAGCGTCAAATAAATTTCTACAGGACCAAACATTTATAAAGATAAAATGCATTCTTATTGAATCTGGCTATTTCAAATTGTTTTAAAGAAAAAAACAAGTTTTTACAAACAATTTTTTAAATCTATAGATATAACAAAAAAATCATAACAGTTGCGGGAAATGTGACCATTAACTTTAATATATTTCTAAAGACACCTCTAAATGACACCTCTGAATAATATTTGATTTTCTTAGTGACCGCTTTTATGTTTCTGCACAACTCCTAGTGTGAATAAACAGTTTCTTTATGAACTAAGTCTTTTGTTTGACCTCAAACTAAAAAATCCAACCAATTTAAATCGGGCCAGACTATTTCACAGCCACGGCCAACTAAGCGATGTGGAAACACTTCCTTGAAATATGCACGCACCTAAATTTTACCGGAAAAAAGATAATAAACTATATATTTATTAAAGCATAAGATTATGACCTCTATGCCTAATATGAAAGTTAGTTCTTCCTCGAAAAGCAAAATATATAAAAATTAATTTTAAAGTTGCTATCATTTTTCATAATACTCGCAAACAAATAAATAAACTTTTAAATTTCAACACCCTTTATTTCCTAAACTTTTGACATCTTGAGTCCAATGATCATTATAAGACCCTTAGGATCTCCAATTCTCGGAAATCGCATTGTTTATGTATATGTGTATATTGATCTATAATAAATTAGAAATATGCTACATTTATTTTATTAGTTATATTTTGATACAAATAAGATATTTTGCCAGAAAGTTCAATACGGTTAGTTTATGAAAGTTTGTCAAACTCAAATAACAGAGCTGAAACATCTGGAATCACCAAGCAAAATATATGCGTGGGTGGATACTTTAGGGCAGTGATTGCGGGTTACATAATTATATCCTTTTTGTGTGACTTTTATAAATTGAATTCTAAACCTATTTGACGCCTGGTTTTGTCAACACAGTTGTAGATTTATGTTCTCAGGGACGATGTTCACGTTACGTATTGTTTTTAATGTTAAAATATTTTGCGTGGGAATTGACAGCATACAAAACCTTTTTAAAATATAAAAGTAACAGTGTTTTTTCAATCAAATTTACAAACTGCTTTCAAGCTTTTAATTATATAGAATTATGAAATAGATGAGATTTTAATGATTTTTTATACAAATTTTAAATAAACTTGTCGTTTGAAGAACCTAAAGTACCTATAAGTATTCCCTAATTTATTTAACAATTTTTGTAAAAGTTGGACTAATACAAGTATTGGTATTATTTCTAATGTATTAAAATTGTCGACGACATCAGATCGATTTATCTGTCATATGGGTATTACATCTAAGGTACATGCGCCCTGTAAGGCCCACTTTTTGCTAAATTTTAATAGCTGGAAAAGAAATATAAATTTGTGAAAACTGCCTTTATCACAACATAGTTCATTTATTTGTGAATAAAGTAATCATACAAATCAACATGTTTGAAAACAATTCGTTAAGATATTAATTGTTTTTTAAAACCTTCAAAGTGGGCTTTTTTAGGAACATAGGCACCTATCATAGCCCGATATTAATTATGTAATCAATAAACCCTATCAAAACAAAAAATAAGTATTTATGTAAAACTTGACCTAATATTATATGATATTCTTAGGTAATCAGTCTGATACAAAAGTTTTTTTTGGTCACAAATTGGACGGTGGGTCATCTTCGACTTAGCAAAATTTAATTTACCTAATAAACAAAAACCTCTACATAGACTCAACAAATAACAATGTTGTGGCGTTATTCTAATAATCACTTTTGAAAAAAACATGTTTATTTAAAGACCAAATATTTTTTTCAAAAACATCTGAATTGTCTCATATCTTCGATTGGCCCGAGCCATCATAGGATGTGATGGGCCTTTATAGGGTAATTTACCCCGCCACAAGAACTATTTTTTATAAATGAAAATTAACAAATAATATAAACAACTCTCACGTTGAGTCAAGTGCCCATAAACCCAAGTAACGCTATATTTAAAAAAAACACGAAAACTTCTTGTTTTCTTAAGAAAATACTAAAAAGGTTTAAATTAGAAGATTATAAATCGTCAGTCCTTTGCAACGACAATAAAAAACTGGCAACCACTGCAAAAATGACAAATGTCTTCCTTATTTATGAAGTTGCAATTTTGTCTATGGCACTAACCGAACATGGGCGCAAAATTTAAATTCATTTGAACTTTTAGACGTACAAAATATTGAAAGTGGCCCATCTTAAGAACTGGTCCTTATTAGGCGTAAGTACCTTACAATTTTATCGTAAGGAAGTTCAGGAATTTATTTAAGGTCAATATTTCATTTCCAGTTTTGTATTTTCGTCAAACTTTTTATTCAACTTCTGAAATTAGAACATAATTTCATTTTTGTCAAATATGATCGTAAATTCACTAGCGCCAATGTTAAGGACAAAAAAACTAAGGTTATTGTCAATTTTTGTTCAACGTTTGTCTGAATTTATTATTATTATTTTAGTGGTTTTTGGGAAATCAGGTGTGTGCGAAATCTCCCTGTTAGTTTTGTTTTTACGATTATTGTCGTTTTAAGTTTTGCATATAGCCGTTTAGAAGGCGCCACCAATCCTTTTTTGACATAAATCCAGAGTTTCATTGCGACACCACAAGTCGTGAAGGTTCATTGAATTTTTGAAATTACCGAGTCGGTAGAAAAATGGATCTTAGCCGAGAACATTTTTGAGGAATAATTTTTTACAATTTTCGGAGAGGATTATTCCAACAGCAATGTCTCGCTAAAATGGTTTCTGTGTTTGGAAATGAAGCACTAAACCAGTCAACTATTTCCCACTAATATTGCGAATTTTAAAGTGGTCGCGCCAGTCTCAGCGACGAATCCAGTTTAGGTGCACCCAAATCAGCAGTCACACAGCAAAACATTGATGCGGTGCGTCAGATAATTTAGAATGACCGCCGTGTAACATAGAGGTAGAAAGAGGCATCTTTGGGTATTTTAAGACCTCGATCTAAAAGATACTACATAAAGAACTGGGTGTTTCGGAATTGGTTTCCCGTTGGATCTCTCATTTGCTCACAGAAGAGCAAAAAAAGGTTTCCTTAATTGGTGACGAAAAACATTGGAACGGTTCAACAAAGGAAGCTCCAGAAATGTTTATAGTATTGTTAGTGTTGATGAATCTTAAATTTACTCCTACAAACTAAAAAATAAAAGCCAATTTGCTGTGTGGATGTTTTACGATGATAGAAAAACCACCAAACTGATCCGTTCTCGAAGTGTGTCAGAAAAAATGGTCGCAATTTTTGTGTCAAAATCTGGTCAAGTAGCAACAATTGCCGAAGAACGGTCACTTCCAATTGTTATCTAAACGTTTGTCTACCAGAAGTTATCGCGAAACTCCAACAAAGCATATACAACGGCGAATCATCCTACATCAGGACAATGCAAGTGCTTACACTGCCCAAAAGACAATCGAGTTTTTGGAGCTTCAAAACATGGAATTGTTAGACCACCCACCGTATAGTCCCTACCTCAGTCGCAACGACTTTTTTACGTTCCCAAAGATCAAGAATTCAATACATGTGCAGCGATCCCAGTCGCCAGAAAAAGCCATAGCTGCCTTTAAAATAGCAATTTTGCAGGTGTTAACTAAAGACTGAAATAACTGTTTTACCAATTGGTTTAAACGTATGCAATAGTGTGGTGGGACATATTCTAAAAAGCAATAAAGTACTTTACGTCAATATATTTTTTTCCTTATGGCTATATGCAAAACTAAAAAGACAACCCTCGTATTTTATGCAATAAACATAAAATGTTGACAAATATAAAAGATACATTAAATTACTAAAAGCTTTAAAGGTTGGTTAACCTACTTTTGTTCAAAAATTTGGTGACTTTTAATACAAGTGTAATACGTACGCTATCGTGAAGAAGACTTTCAACTTTAAATTCAGAATTTTGTTGATTACACTTATTCGCGATTATAATGTCATACCGGTATAATTGCCAAAATTATAAACAGTTAGATAAAATCCTACAAATATTGGTAATATTAAATTGAAAATAAAATATTCTTTTAATATATTGTTTTGTGTAAGTTATCTTGTATATTGTTTATAAAGCCTGTTCCATATTATTTCGTTGACTTCGAATACCCTGTAAAACGAATTAACACTGATAATAACTGCCCGATCATAAATTTCTTGTAATATTTACAAATTAACAGATTGATATTACCATCATGATTTAATTTGTGCTATAATAAGTTTATATTATGCTAATCAATAAAATCAAAAAGTAAAAAAATTAAAAAGAACAGTCGATGCCTGCTGGTATAATATAGATCCTATTACGGTCATGAGCTTTAAAGTTTCGGCTTGGGTAGCTGTAAGATTATTCCGTACAAACTTGAAACGAATAATTCTTCATTTCAAATGCCATCAATTTTAAAATATGTAAATTTTAGACTTACTTCAAACAAGAAAATTAAAAAAGAGACAAATTATAAATTAATTAAATTAAGAATAAAACTGTACATTATTTGAAACTACTTATTTCAAGGATTCTAGTTCAGTATCACCATACTTCATTTAAATTGATAATGACGGGTGCTACATAAGCTTTTGTGTTGAAATCTGATTCTTCAACTTATTAACATTTTCTACCGAATAATTTCTGCCCACAATCGGAATATAATTTTTCAAAGGGGTAGTTAAATTTATGTGAAACATAACTTGAATCTAATATAGTTTGTGATATCAACAAAGCATTCGGAACCCAACCTCTTTCTGTTTCGGCATGTATTATTATCGCAATACGGTGTTCTTTATTTTACCGAGCTTTTGTTTGTCAATTTTTACTTTTATGAACCGAACCTTTCGCTTGTGTAGCGTGGGGTCATACCATGTTTTGTTGACATAAATAATGGAACGATTTTTAATTTTATTTTTTTTTTAGTTTGATGTCAATAGTTATGACATCACCACAAATGACCTTTAATTAACCGTTTTTCCATAAATTTTATATTAAGTATTACGTGATCTTTATGGATGTTGTACTTCAGTCAGCGTATTATATCCTTTTAATATTTGTCTACACTTTTAGTTTTAATAACACCATTTCTTTTTGTTTTCGTTTATGGATTGAGCTGTTTACAATGTGTAGATATTGGTATTTTTGTGAATTAATATTCCTCATTGATTTAGTCGTTTTTTTTTAAGTAAGACGGATTCTGATAAAGTTGCGTTTGATTCGGGAGAAATTACCTTAATTTTTCTACACGGGAGTTTTTGAGGTCGCTGAACACAAATATCGCGTAGGGAATCTGTGCAAGGTAACTGTTGCCTGGTATGTACATGTACATCTTCTCCTGGAGTTGTCCTGATGAAGAATTAAAATAATTCGAAAGCTTGACTAAAATCAAAGAGTTTTCTTTATTTACCTTGGCCACAAAGTTGACTGCAACTCCACAATTGACTTCACGTTGTATTGAATCAGTCACTAGTACCATCATTATATATATATATATATACATATATATATATATATATATATATATATATATATATATAAACAAAAGGGGAAAATTATTGGGCATGTACGCAAAAAGGATCATAGGATTACGAGTAAGAATGGTAACCGCAGACATGCATGTTTCTGGCTCATTAGCCGTCATCAGTGCGGCATAACCAAGTAGGGCATTGCACTTGGCTAGCAAAAGTGTTGGGTACTTGGGAGCAAAGGATGTTGGGGAAACATGTGTAAAGAAACATAAAAACACAAAAACAACGAAAGCTCACACAGGAGTCCTATCGCCATTTTGTGCTTTCGGCCAGCTGTGCCAATGGGTTTTCGGCTAGCAACTAGCGTCGCAACGTTGGCGAAACGGACTCATTGTGTTTGAGTCGTTCTAAGCCCAGGATATGAAATAAACAAAGTGCCAAGAAAATGCGTATTAATATAAACAAAAGGGGAAAATTATTGGGCATGTACGCAAAAAGGATCATAGGATTACGAGTAAGAATGGTAACCGCAGACATGCATGTTTCTGGCTCATTAGCCGTCATCAGTGCGGCATAACCAAGTAGGGCATTGCACTTGGCTAGCAAAAGTGTTGGGTACTTGGGAGCAAAGGATGTTGGGGAAACATGTGTAAAGAAACATAAAAACACAAAAACAACGAAAGCTCACACAGGAGTCCTATCGCCATTTTGTGCTTTCGGCCAGCTGTGCCAATGGGTTTTCGGCTAGCAACTAGCGTCGCAACGTTGGCGAAACGGACTCATTGTGTTTGAGTCGTTCTAAGCCCAGGATATGAAATAAACAAAGTGCCAAGAAAATGCGTATTAATATAAACAAAAGGGGAAAATTATTGGGCATGTACGCAAAAAGGATCATAGGATTACGAGTAAGAATGGTAACCGCAGACATGCATGTTTCTGGCTCATTAGCCGTCATCAGTGCGGCATAACCAAGTAGGGCATTGCACTTGGCTAGCAAAAGTGTTGGGTACTATGATCCTTTTTGCGTACATGCCCAATAATTTTCCCCTTTTGTTTATATTAATACGCATTTTCTTGGCACTTTGTTTATTTCATATCCTGGGCTTAGAACGACTCAAACACAATGAGTCCGTTTCGCCAACGTTGCGACGCTAGTTGCTAGCCGAAAACCCATTGGCACAGCTGGCCGAAAGCACAAAATGGCGATAGGACTCCTGTGTGAGCTTTCGTTGTTTTTGTGTTTTTATGTTTCTTTACACATGTTTCCCCAACATCCTTTGCTCCCAAGTACCCAACACTTTTGCTAGCCAAGTGCAATGCCCTACTTGGTTATGCCGCACTGATGACGGCTAATGAGCCAGAAACATGCATGTCTGCGGTTACCATTCTTACTCGTAATCCTATGATCCTTTTTGCGTACATGCCCAATAATTTTCCCCTTTTGTTTATATTAATACGCATTTTCTTGGCACTTTGTTTATATATATATATATATATATTATGATGGTTCTATTACTTAGCTCCTGCTATTGGGTCTGGGTTCCTTCTTCTTGATTCAATTCAAATTATACCAATGTTAATTATTATAAACTTTATATTGTTTGCTTAGAGGGGTACACTGCGACAAGTATCAAACTGTCGCTAGCATCGGAGGGCCTTCCTGGAGACGTGGATTCCCTACGTAAGTTATATTTCCGTTTTCACAATGCATATGGTATCGGTTTGGCGGAAGTTGAGGCGGATCTCTCTGCCTTCAAGTCATATTTCTCTTCGGAGAAAGTCCAGCAACTGCAGAGGAGTAGAGAAAGCCACAACAAGTATTTTTCTAGCGGCTCGCCTAGTGGAAGCTGTTCAAATTTTTACAAAAATTGACGCGTTCAGAGTATCAAGCACACTCTGAATCAGTGAACGATAGCAAGCTCAGCATATTTCTTATTAATATTCAATCTCTAAGAAACAAAACTGATGATTTATTTTTACTTTTAGAACAACTGAATTTTCCCGAAATTATTGCTATAACAGAACATTGGCTAAATGCAGATGAGCCAGTATTCCTTAAAAACTATACCACAACATCAAGGTATAGCAGAAAGAATCTATCGCATGGAGGAACTATAATAATGTCCACTAATAATAACTTTACAGCAGTGACTAAATTTGACAACTTACTAACTGAGAAATTATTTGAATTTTCTATAGTTTATAGTGGTATTTAGAATCTTTATATAGTCTGTATTTATAGAACCCCTGACGCGAATTTGCCTATGTTCTGTTATAAACTACTGAGCTTGCTTGAATCACTTCCTCTTAACAGTAAATTAATTTTGTGTGGTGACTTTAATGTTAACTTTTCCAGTGTGTGTGATGCTCAAGATTCTCTTCTATCTATATTTAACTCACTTGGTATGAAGATGCATGTTAACTCTCCAACTAGAATAACAAAAACCAGTTCCAGTATAATAGACTATGTAGTGTCAACATTTGATCCGGACTCTGTGGACTGTTCGGTACTTAATTCAGGTTTCTCAGATCATGAAGCAGTATTAACAAGTTTTCCTGTAAAACCTAAGCGTAGAGTTCCCTCTTACAAGTTAGGTCGAACTTTTTCAAGAAAGAATTTTTCCAATTTCAAGCAGTTATGTTCATCAACTGACTGGGAGTGCCACCTTGAAGACATTAATTCGTCATTTTCTTTATTTATAAACAAACGGTCTGGGCTGGTGGACAAAGCTTTTCCCATTAGAAAAATTAAAATTAAAAAACATAAACCTTGGTCTACCAAAGGCTTAAGGATATCTGCAAAGAATATGCGCTCATTATCTCACCTTAAAAAATTCACGACGAATCCCCTCTTTCATAATTACGTAAAAAATTACAGGAAAATTTATAAAAAAACTATAAAAGGTGCCAAGGATGTACATTATAAAAATAAACTGACAAACTCCAATCATGTTGCCAAGGATACGTGGTCTATTGTCAATGATCTGAGGAATAAAACCCATTCTACCATTTCAACCTCTGCTTCTCCGGACAGTCTGAATGATTATTTTGTGAATGTGGCAAAGAACTTAGTGAATACCATAGCCCCCTCTCGCGACCCACTCTTGTACCTTTCTGGTACCAGGTTGAATTCACACAGTTTCTTCCTTACACCCGTGGAGAAAACAGAGCTATGCAGTGCAATCGACGACATCAAAAATAAATCATCATCTGGGTCAGATGGTCTTACCCTGAAAATGTTCTCTAACCTTCCGGAATGTACACTGTACTTTCTCACTGCCTTAATAAACAAATCATTCCAACTTGCAACCTTCCCCAACTGCCTCAAGACGGCAATATTAATACCTTTGTACAAGGGAGGAGATAGGGACCAAGCTTCCAACTATCGTCCGATCGCTCTTCTTCCGACGTTATCCAAGATTATTGAAAGACTGTTCAAAAAAGAATTTTATCATTTCTTTGTAAATATGACATATTGACAAGTCAACAGTTTGGATTCCTTAGTGGCCGTAGCACAAATGATGCTATGTTTTCTGTCTTCCACAATATTTATTCTAACTTAAATGACCAGCATCATACAGCTTCTATTTTCTGCGATTTCTCTAAAGCATTTGACTGTGTTAATCATAATATCCTGATCAAAAAGTTGCGGCACTATGGAATCCATGGCATTTCTTTGCAATGGCTCAAGTCTTACCTAAACAGTAGAAATCAGCTGGTCTGAGTTGATTTATCCACCTCTTCGTGCAAACAAATAGATTGTGGGGTGCCTCAGGGCTCTGTCTTAGGCCCCATTCTATTTCTGTTGTTTATCAACGACATTGCTTGTCTGGACATTAGCGGAAAAATCTGCCTATTTGCTGACGATACTAGTTTTACTTGGAGCTGCCCGGATGCGTCAACTCTGTATAGTACTATGTCTAATAATTTGCTGACCATCAAGTCATAATGCGATTCAAACCTTCTGTGCTTTAACGTTGCGAAAACTAAAATTTTGTCATATAACAGTACGTTACAACCTCTTGTGCTTGATAACAATATTGTCGATGTCGTCGAGTCTGTAAAGTTCTTAGGTCTTATTGTGGACAATTCACTGAAGTGGCAAACACGGTGTCTGTTGTTGGTTTTGCCCCTGTATGGGCTGATTAATATCCTTATACTCCTATGTCGCAGCATCTAACGGTGTCTTGAGTTAGAAAATCTAACCAAACACCAATCCAGTTTAAAACTGGATTTATTATTGACAGCACGGCACTAGATACTTTTGTATCATCTCTTACATCTTGGTATATATATATACATATATATATATATATATATATATATATATATATATATATATATATAGGACTTCACAAGATATTGATGATTTCATTTATCAACAATAGGAACCTTATTCGATTTTTAGGTTAACAGCTGCCTGAAAGTAATTATTACCTAAGGTTAATTGTGGTACTAAATAATTAGAATATGTATATAATTTAAACAAGAAGTTAATAAATGAAAGGGTAAAAAGTTGAAATAAAGAAACGTTAAATGCTGAATTTGGTTAACAAAATGTTTAATAATCATGTTGACTGTGTGGGCGCAATGAATTTCATCTGAATTATTTTATGGCACCATGAAACTCGTCCGTTTAGGTACAAGGGATAAAAATACATAATGAATTTCATCCGATACCACAATGAATTTCATCCGATTTCATATTTACACATTTGACACTGGAATTTATATTGGAGTATACAAAAAAATATGTTTACCGAGTTTGCCGTAATTTTTTTTTAATTTATTGTACTAAAAATTTGGTATTATTGCTAATTGTATTCTTAATTCATTCATTTATTTAAGATATATAATATTGGGAATTTCATAATAATGGAATATATATTCAAAAAGGGTAGGTAGGTAGATTAGATTTTGGGAATTCCAGAAAAATTTTGATTAAATAATGGTACTAAATGTTTGATTATACGAGTGGGGTAGTTTTGTTATTATAATCCTATAATTGGTTCTGAAACGGCATTAAAGGAGCAGACGGTAATTCATTTGAAAACTGTTGTTCAAAGTATATTGTGTGTGTATAACGCTATTTCGTAAAAATGAACCGATTGGAAAAAATATTAAGTACACGTGTTAAAGTGATGCTTTTAATAAACGATTTTAAGTTTCAACATAAACATAAATTAATGACTGGTGAAGATAAATGGGTCTGTTCAAATAGTGGATGCAGTGCACAGTTCTTTACCAGAGGAGAATATCATGTCGTCAGAATTAAAACTTTGGAACACAACCACGAAGCAGATATCCAAAAAATTTAGCGACAAAAATTAACCTCATCGTGTAAACGAAAAGCATGCGAAGAAGTGTCAGAAAGACCGTCAAAAATAATAAGAACTGAAATTATGAAATTTATCGAAGATGAAAATTTAACAGTGAATGATATAAAGCGAATAAGGGAAAATATTTACCATGCGAGAAGAAAACTGCAACCAGCGTTACCTAAGAATAGCGGAAAAATCTGCCTATTTGCTGACGATACTAGTTTTACTTGGAGCTGCCCGGATGCGTCAACTCTGTATAGTACTATGTCTAATAATTTGCCGACCATCAAGTCATAATGCGATTCAAACCTTCTGTGCTTTAACGTTGCGAAAACTAAAATTTTGTCATATAACAGTACGTTACAACCTCTTGTGCTTGATAACAATATTGTCGATGTCGTCGAGTCTGTAAAGTTCTTAGGTCTTATTGTGGACAATTCACTGAAGTGGCAAACACGGTGTCTGTTGTTGGTTTTGCCCCTGTATGGGCTGATTAATATCCTTATACTCCTATGTCGCAGCATCTAACGGTGTCTTGAGTTAGAAAATCTAACCAAACACCAATCCAGTTTAAAACTGGATTTATTATTGACAGCACGGCACTAGATACTTTTGTATCATCTCTTACATCTTGGTATATATATATACATATATATATATATATATATATATATATATATATATATAATAAACAAAGTGCCAAGAAAATGCGTATTAATATAAACAAAAGGGGAAAATTATTGGGCATGTACGCAAAAAGGATCATAGGATTACGAGTAAGAATGGTAACCGCAGACATGCATGTTTCTGGCTCATTAGCCGTCATCAGTGCGGGATAACCAAGTAGGGCATTGCACTTGGCTAGCAAAAGTGTTGGGTACTTGGGAGCAAAGGATGTTGGGGAAACATGTGTAAAGAAACATAAAAACACAAAAACAACGAAAGCTCACACAGGAGTCCTATCGCCATTTTGTGCTTTCGGCCAGCTGTGCCAATGGGTTTTCGGCTAGCAACTAGCGTCGCAACGTTGGCGAAACGGACTCATTGTGTTTGAGTCGTTCTAAGCCCAGGATATGAAATAAACAAAGTGCCAAGAAAATGCGTATTAATATAAACAAAAGGGGAAAATTATTGGGCATGTACGCAAAAAGGATCATAGGATTACGAGTAAGAATGGTAACCGCAGACATGCATGTTTCTGGCTCATTAGCCGTCATCAGTGCGGGATAACCAAGTAGGGCATTGCACTTGGCTAGCAAAAGTGTTGGGTACTTGGGAGCAAAGGATGTTGGGGAAACATGTGTAAAGAAACATAAAAACACAAAAACAACGAAAGCTCACACAGGAGTCCTATCGCCATTTTGTGCTTTCGGCCAGCTGTGCCAATGGGTTTTCGGCTAGCAACTAGCGTCGCAACGTTGGCGAAACGGACTCATTGTGTTTGAGTCGTTCTAAGCCCAGGATATGAAATAAACAAAGTGCCAAGAAAATGCGTATTAATATAAACAAAAGGGGAAAATTATTGGGCATGTACGCAAAAAGGATCATAGGATTACGAGTAAGAATGGTAACCGCAGACATGCATGTTTCTGGCTCATTAGCCGTCATCAGTGCGGGATAACCAAGTAGGGCATTGCACTTGGCTAGCAAAAGTGTTGGGTACTTGGGAGCAAAGGATGTTGGGGAAACATGTGTAAAGAAACATAAAAACACAAAAACAACGAAAGCTCACACAGGAGTCCTATCGCCATTTTGTGCTTTCGGCCAGCTGTGCCAATGGGTTTTCGGCTAGCAACTAGCGTCGCAACGTTGGCGAAACGGACTCATTGTGTTTGAGTCGTTCTAAGCCCAGGATATGAAATAAACAAAGTGCCAAGAAAATGCGTATTAATATAAACAAAAGGGGAAAATTATTGGGCATGTACGCAAAAAGGATCATAGGATTACGAGTAAGAATGGTAACCGCAGACATGCATGTTTCTGGCTCATTAGCCGTCATCAGTGCGGGATAACCAAGTAGGGCATTGCACTTGGCTAGCAAAAGTGTTGGGTACTTGGGAGCAAAGGATGTTGGGGAAACATGTGTAAAGAAACATAAAAACACAAAAACAACGAAAGCTCACACAGGAGTCCTATCGCCATTTTGTGCTTTCGGCCAGCTGTGCCAATGGGTTTTCGGCTAGCAACTAGCGTCGCAACGTTGGCGAAACGGACTCATTGTGTTTGAGTCGTTCTAAGCCCAGGATATGAAATAAACAAAGTGCCAAGAAAATGCGTATTAATATAAACAAAAGGGGAAAATTATTGGGCATGTACGCAAAAAGGATCATAGGATTACGAGTAAGAATGGTAACCGCAGACATGCATGTTTCTGGCTCATTAGCCGTCATCAGTGCGGGATAACCAAGTAGGGCATTGCACTTGGCTAGCAAAAGTGTTGGGTACTTGGGAGCAAAGGATGTTGGGGAAACATGTGTAAAGAAACATAAAAACACAAAAACAACGAAAGCTCACACAGGAGTCCTATCGCCATTTTGTGCTTTCGGCCAGCTGTGCCAATGGGTTTTCGGCTAGCAACTAGCGTCGCAACGTTGGCGAAACGGACTCATTGTGTTTGAGTCGTTCTAAGCCCAGGATATGAAATAAACAAAGTGCCAAGAAAATGCGTATTAATATAAACAAAAGGGGAAAATTATTGGGCATGTACGCAAAAAGGATCATAGGATTACGAGTAAGAATGGTAACCGCAGACATGCATGTTTCTGGCTCATTAGCCGTCATCAGTGCGGGATAACCAAGTAGGGCATTGCACTTGGCTAGCAAAAGTGTTGGGTACTTGGGAGCAAAGGATGTTGGGGAAACATGTGTAAAGAAACATAAAAACACAAAAACAACGAAAGCTCACACAGGAGTCCTATCGCCATTTTGTGCTTTCGGCCAGCTGTGCCAATGGGTTTTCGGCTAGCAACTAGCGTCGCAACGTTGGCGAAACGGACTCATTGTGTTTGAGTCGTTCTAAGCCCAGGATATGAAATAAACAAAGTGCCAAGAAAATGCGTATTAATATAAACAAAAGGGGAAAATTATTGGGCATGTACGCAAAAAGGATCATAGGATTACGAGTAAGAATGGTAACCGCAGACATGCATGTTTCTGGCTCATTAGCCGTCATCAGTGCGGGATAACCAAGTAGGGCATTGCACTTGGCTAGCAAAAGTGTTGGGTACTTGGGAGCAAAGGATGTTGGGGAAACATGTGTAAAGAAACATAAAAACACAAAAACAACGAAAGCTCACACAGGAGTCCTATCGCCATTTTGTGCTTTCGGCCAGCTGTGCCAATGGGTTTTCGGCTAGCAACTAGCGTCGCAACGTTGGCGAAACGGACTCATTGTGTTTGAGTCGTTCTAAGCCCAGGATATGAAATAAACAAAGTGCCAAGAAAATGCGTATTAATATAAACAAAAGGGGAAAATTATTGGGCATGTACGCAAAAAGGATCATAGGATTACGAGTAAGAATGGTAACCGCAGACATGCATGTTTCTGGCTCATTAGCCGTCATCAGTGCGGGATAACCAAGTAGGGCATTGCACTTGGCTAGCAAAAGTGTTGGGTACTTGGGAGCAAAGGATGTTGGGGAAACATGTGTAAAGAAACATAAAAACACAAAAACAACGAAAGCTCACACAGGAGTCCTATCGCCATTTTGTGCTTTCGGCCAGCTGTGCCAAGTGCAATGCCCTACTTGGTTATCCCGCACTGATGACGGCTAATGAGCCAGAAACATGCATGTCTGCGGTTACCATTCTTACTCGTAATCCTATGATCCTTTTTGCGTACATGCCCAATAATTTTCCCCTTTTGTTTATATTAATACGCATTTTCTTGGCACTTTGTTTATTTCATATCCTGGGCTTAGAACGACTCAAACACAATGAGTCCGTTTCGCCAACGTTGCGACGCTAGTTGCTAGCCGAAAACCCATTGGCACAGCTGGCCGAAAGCACAAAATGGCGATAGGACTCCTGTGTGAGCTTTCGTTGTTTTTGTGTTTTTATGTTTCTTTACACATGTTTCCCCAACATCCTTTGCTCCCAAGTACCCAACACTTTTGCTAGCCAAGTGCAATGCCCTACTTGGTTATCCCGCACTGATGACGGCTAATGAGCCAGAAACATGCATGTCTGCGGTTACCATTCTTACTCGTAATCCTATGATCCTTTTTGCGTACATGCCCAATAATTTTCCCCTTTTGTTTATATTAATACGCATTTTCTTGGCACTTTGTTTATTTCATATCCTGGGCTTAGAACGACTCAAACACAATGAGTCCGTTTCGCCAACGTTGCGACGCTAGTTGCTAGCCGAAAACCCATTGGCACAGCTGGCCGAAAGCACAAAATGGCGATAGGACTCCTGTGTGAGCTTTCGTTGTTTTTGTGTTTTTATGTTTCTTTACACATGTTTCCCCAACATCCTTTGCTCCCAAGTACCCAACACTTTTGCTAGCCAAGTGCAATGCCCTACTTGGTTATCCCGCACTGATGACGGCTAATGAGCCAGAAACATGCATGTCTGCGGTTACCATTCTTACTCGTAATCCTATGATCCTTTTTGCGTACATGCCCAATAATTTTCCCCTTTTGTTTATATTAATACGCATTTTCTTGGCACTTTGTTTATTTCATATCCTGGGCTTAGAACGACTCAAACACAATGAGTCCGTTTCGCCAACGTTGCGACGCTAGTTGCTAGCCGAAAACCCATTGGCACAGCTGGCCGAAAGCACAAAATGGCGATAGGACTCCTGTGTGAGCTTTCGTTGTTTTTGTGTTTTTATGTTTCTTTACACATGTTTCCCCAACATCCTTTGCTCCCAAGTACCCAACACTTTTGCTAGCCAAGTGCAATGCCCTACTTGGTTATCCCGCACTGATGACGGCTAATGAGCCAGAAACATGCATGTCTGCGGTTACCATTCTTACTCGTAATCCTATGATCCTTTTTGCGTACATGCCCAATAATTTTCCCCTTTTGTATATATATATATATATATATATATAGGACTTCACAAGATATTGATGATTTCATTTATCAACAATAGGAACCTTATTCGATTTTTAGGTTAACAGCTGCCTGAAAGTAATTATTACCTAAGGTTAATTGTGGTACTAAATAATTAGAATATGTATATAATTTAAACAAGAAGTTAATAAATGAAAGGGTAAAAAGTTGAAATAAAGAAACGTTAAATGCTGAATTTGGTTAACAAAATGTTTAATAATCATGTTGACTGTGTGGGCGCAATGAATTTCATCTGAATTATTTTATGGCACCATGAAACTCGTCCGTTTAGGTACAAGGGATAAAAATACATAATGAATTTCATCCGATACCACAATGAATTTCATCCGATTTCATATTTACACATTTGACACTGGAATTTATATTGGAGTATACAAAAAAATATGTTTACCGAGTTTGCCGTAATTTTTTTTTAATTTATTGTACTAAAAATTTGGTATTATTGCTAATTGTATTCTTAATTCATTCATTTATTTAAGATATATAATATTGGGAATTTCATAATAATGGAATATATATTCAAAAAGGGTAGGTAGGTAGATTAGATTTTGGGAATTCCAGAAAAATTTTGATTAAATAATGGTACTAAATGTTTGATTATACGAGTGGGGTAGTTTTGTTATTATAATCCTATAATTGGTTCTGAAACGGCATTAAAGGAGCAGACGGTAATTCATTTGAAAACTGTTGTTCAAAGTATATTGTGTGTGTATAACGCTATTTCGTAAAAATGAACCGATTGGAAAAAATATTAAGTACACGTGTTAAAGTGATGCTTTTAATAAACGATTTTAAGTTTCAACATAAACATAAATTAATGACTGGTGAAGATAAATGGGTCTGTTCAAATAGTGGATGCAGTGCACAGTTCTTTACCAGAGGAGAATATCATGTCGTCAGAATTAAAACTTTGGAACACAACCACGAAGCAGATATCCAAAAAATTTAGCGACAAAAATTAACCTCATCGTGTAAACGAAAAGCATGCGAAGAAGTGTCAGAAAGACCGTCAAAAATAATAAGAACTGAAATTATGAAATTTATCGAAGATGAAAATTTAACAGTGAATGATATAAAGCGAATAAGGGAAAATATTTACCATGCGAGAAGAAAACTGCAACCAGCGTTACCTAAGAATATTACAGAAATTCAAGAATATAGGACTAACATTAAAACACATAGAGAAGAAAATTTTGTTATTGGGAACGATTTACAATCAAAAATTGTTATATTTTCTTGCAAAACGAATTTACATTTTTTGTGCCGATTGAATAAAATTTATATGGATGTTACATTTGCCTATTGCTGAAAGCATTTTTACCAATTATATACCATTCACGGCTTGGAAAATGGAATTTACATCCCCTTGGTGTTTTGTCTTCTACCCGATAAAACACAGGACACTTATAAAAACTTACTGAAATTAATTGTGGAGACCATAAATAATGAATTTAACGTGCTTTTTAAACATAGTTCAGTATATATTGATTTTGAACGGGCTATGCTAAACGCTATAAAAAGCGTGTGGCCAGAATCAACAATTCGAGGATGCCGCTTTCATTTGCATCAGAGCTGGTATAGAAAAATAAATGAACTGGGTTTGTCTGTGGAATATAAAGATACAAATTCTGTGACAGGTATGTTTTTTCACTCACAACTCACGATTTTAATAAAACATATATTTTTTACTTCAATAGGGCAGTAGTTACGCAATCTATTTGGAATTTCCTTTCTGCATCCTACTGAAGTTTGGGACTGTTTTACAAATGATTTTTGTAGAAACAATTCAGACAACAGAAATATAGACCATTTAATAAAGTATCTATTTGATACATACACTGGTATATCTGCAATGTTTCCTCCTGCGGTTTGGGCTGAAAGATCTGCATCTGTTCAAAACACTACAAACAATTGCGAGTCATTTCATTCGCATTTTAAAATTTTTTTTTACCACCCTCATCCTTCGATATTTATATTTTTAGATAGTATAAAAAAAATTCAAGTGTCACCATATGTCCAACTGTTAGATCAGACACTTTAAAAATTTGTCTATATATACAAAATCAAATAGATATGTATACTTCAGGTAAAAAATCAAGGTTGGAATATGTCCAAAGTTTAGCGAATAGGTATAAAATTAAGAATAAAAATAGGATGTAGAATGTAAGATTTAAAAATATATTTTTTCCAAATAAGTACTTTTATTATTTTCATTTAATTTTTAAAAAAAGTTTCTGTTTATGGTCTAGAAATTATAGATTTAACATTTTTATCAAATGTCTATCTCCCTATTTACCATTAAATTTCGGATGAAATTCATTGCAATGTAATAACTATAGGCGGACGAAAATAATGGTCATAAATGAGAAGATTATTTTCCTTATACTGAGGATTAACATAAACGGACGAAAATCATTGCGTTCGGATGAAATTCAATACGCCGGACTGGGGCATATTTAAGAATATGTTCTATTTTTTTTTATAAGAACCATAACTGTGTGAAATTGAATCACTAAGCCTGATTTATAAGAAAAAACGATGCTTTAAACAACGAGCGATTCAACTCTCCCGGACTACCCCTAAGTAACCGTAACAGTAAGATTTGCCCAAAACAATTTTTTTTAGTAAACAAATTAATTTATTACGAAAAATGAGTTTACAAAAATAACCATTTCATAGATGTAATTTTTTAAACATTTTTTCGATTCAGTTCATTTGCTTGTTCCTCAATTTTGCTATCGTAATCTGTCGTATCTTCTATGGAACTATATTATACTAAATCCAGGAGAAGACAAACATACTGGAAACCGGGTACCTTGCACAGGATTGCCGATGCGATATTTTTATTCCGGTACCTTAAAGACCCCCGGATAACAAGTTTAATCAAATTTCATAACCAATTTCCATAAAACTCCAGGACAAGACGTACATACCGGACACCAGATACCTTGAACAGGATCGCACATGCGGGCGTACCTATAAGTTCCTCATAGCGTTCAGTTTTTGCTGCAGGTAACTACTATCGAAGGGATTGACGTAACCCATACCACATGTGGGGATAATGACAAAAATAACATCAAATTATAGAAACAAAAATTTGCAAATATGGAGAAAATCTTTAATCCCTCCAAAATGTATCATTTCATTTTAGTCCGGCAGCTAGGGGGGTTTCCGTGGCCCATTCTCCTCCTGTTGATCAAGAATGTTTTTTTTATGTATTTTTTCTCGCTGAATCCGAATATCAAACCTGTTTTTTCGAAAAATGGTCGGGTAAATTGTTATTAACAATTTAATTGTTTAAACAATTATAACTAGAAAACTAAGAGAGATACGAAATTTTTTTCAAATACATTTTTGATCCCTAAGAAAAAACAAAAAAAATTAGCTTTAAAAAATTAAAATCCGTTTGTTAGAACCCGAGATATTGCAAATATAGTTACAGAATATTGCAAAATATCACTCCTAATGGTATTGATCGCAGATTTTTTATCATAACTCGGGTTCTAATAAAGCTATCATATTTCACGACATCTTATTTTGAAAGCAACATTATATGCTTTAAATTGAAATAATATAAATGTCTCTAACAATGTTTTTAACAAAGTTATACCTACTTAAAAGCCAAATTTTTACATAAAAATCGCTAAGTAATTTGTTTATAGCAACTTTTCATTAGGTCAGGTATAAAAAGTCTGCAAAAATTTTTCTGTAATGTATTCTACGATTAAAGAAGAACATTTTACGCTTTGTTTAATATATCTAAGTTATTTCTTTCCTGAGATATAGCACTTTTAAATAACCTAAATAACCTGTTACGACCTATGTTATCACAGTATAAAAATTACTAACAGCAATAAACTCGAAAGTTTTATAAAATAAATACATTTTGTAGAAAACGCAAAACTTAAAATATTTTAATTAATAAAGATAAAATTGATGTGCAACTCCTTTTGAAATATCAGAAAAAAATTATGAAAATTGATATTAATTTTGTTAGCTTTTTTTTTCTCTTTTGAATTCTAGAAATTTTGTCCCGAGATTCAATCTTTAACCAGCTAATCGAACTGTCGTTTTCAGAAATAGGAACGATTCAGATTTCGGCCCAAGTCGAGGACATGGCCAACCCTGATAACGATGATAACACAATCCTTCAAGTAAGCGTGTCCCCGTTAAAGGAATTAGATTGTGACGAATTCGTGGAAGACATTTGTTTTTGGTCGGACGTGACGTATAAAGTCGAGCGAACGAATGTCGCAAGCCCTTTGGGGTCTTTGTCCTCACCCCGTTTACTCGACATATGTCCCTTTAAAATTAATTATACACTCGAATCAGGTAAGTAAATGTTGATGTTTGTTTTAACGTTAAAATGATACATTTGGAAAAATTAACATTATTTACTTTTATTATTTTTAACATAAATGCTTTCTTGTTACTACCTCACATACTTTTTTCTTTAAATCCGATAGAGACTGGATTTGAACGCAACAAACAATTTATATCATAAAGCAAGTTGTAGGAGTAGGTACCTATTGTATTGTATTTTCAACATCTTTCAATTTAAAAAAAATTGGAGTTTTTTCTACTTAACTACTTGTTAGAAAAATCGGTATGTCTATCAGAATATTACAGTATAAATTTCTCATTACCTTAACTAACAAAACTATCAAATGTATTTTAATTCGAGATATTTTAAAATATCCTACGCACATTAATTTATGAAGTATGTTTCACATTAAAGTGGAATCCCTAAATACACTTCTCCAATAAATTAATGCACCACGAAATAGTAAGCAAAAGTTAAAGCTAATTTTTGTTAAAACCACTCATCCTATTTAGACGATTTTACTTTAATAACAAGTTGTCTCTTTCAGAAAGTTAGTATATTACTCTATTTGCATAGAAAATATTATTTACTGGGTGTAACAATTATAAAGGACGTTTTCCAAAAAAATTTGTAACACCCTGTAAGGTCAGCAGTTACAATATCAAGTTATAATACAACGCAAACTCTGATTTTATCTTTTTATAATATTTTGTTTTTTAATTTACTGTTTTATCTTACCTCGTGCATGAGAAATTTTTTATTGACTTTAGTTTTCATTAAAAGCACTAGAGTAAATAATCAGTAATTGTCATTAGGTAACTGAAGGTGTCAAAAAGCAGTTGATAGAAGTGTGTCTCCGGTATAAGTCCTTAACTTTTTTTTGAACTCTTAATTTTACTAGTATGTAAACGTGAAACACGAAATCTTACTCGCGAAGCATGTGCTTAAGCATTAGTTCGGTTTGAGGAAGGTAGGAGTTACCAAAGAATTTGCGTACGATTTAATACTCTAGTCAACATCTTCAAAAAGGTGAAAAAATAAAATAAAGGTCCCAAAAATATGAGCGATAGCTCATTGGATTCGGAATCTTAGAAAAATGTTTTTGAAAGAAAAGTGTGCAGGCAAAAAATTGCAATTGTTATTAACAAAATAAAATGAAAAAAAAACAGATATTTACGTTTTTGTTAATAACTAGAAAAATATTAATATTTAAGCAATTTTGAAAAAACCTCGTTAAAGAGGAGGAAATTTCCGAAAAAAAAAGTCTGTCCAACTCTATCTCCATTATTTATAATTTTAATTTGACGTTGAAAATAGGGCTCCGCGCGGCTTTTACGGCATGCGCGCGCCATCGCAAAACGGTGTTTATCAGATAAAATGTTATTTTTATGACATAAAATGTTATTTTAAAATTTTGAATAGAACTTGATAGAATCTAAATCAGTTGGAAAAAACATTTCATCACTGTTTTTCAAAAAGTTATTCAATTGTTAACTAACAAATTTTTTCCTAATCTCTGTTGACATAAACAATGGGACAAAAGGTATAAATAATTGGCCTAAAAATTTGAAACTTCGTGGAGCCCTTTTCATACCTATGTATACTTTACAAAATCCTGCGATAAATGTTCATAAAAGGAATCAAATGTTTTTCAAGGGTTTTTAAGATTATTTTGTTTTTAAGATTATTTTTTGGTATTCATTTTTTAGAACCTGATGAAGTGGTTGATTTTCTTGCCAACAAGATATTTGAAATAAATAAATAAATAAATAAATAAATAAATAAATAAATAAATAAATAAATAAATAAATAAATAAATAAATAAATAAATAAATAAATAAATAAATAAATAAATAAATAAATAAATAAATAAATAAATAAATAAATAAATAAATAAATAAATAAATAAATAAATAAATAAATAAATAAATAAATAAATAAATAAATAAATAAATAAATATTATTACAAGAAACTGTAATATTGTCTTATGTACGTCAGCGAGCTTAAAGCATAATCGCTGACTGAAGACTACACTAAAATCACAATTAATATATATCTTTCAATAACGAAAGTCTAAAAGATGTGATAGTAGTGACATCTTCACCTTTAACGGCAAACCAAAATTTGATTTGACAACAAGACTTTTGCCTTGATACTATTAAAGTATTATTACAAGAAACTGGAATATTGTCTTATTTAATAAAGCGAGTTATCAATCAAAGCGATAGAATAATAATATAATAAAAATAAAAATTTTGAAAATATTCAAAATTCTAAAAATTTTGAAAAAATTAAAAATTTTCATGATTTTCAAATTTTTGAAAAATTTTGAAAATTTTGAAAATTCTGAAAATTTTGAAAATTTTGAAAATTTTGAAAATTTTGAAAATTCTAAAAAATTTGAAAATTCTAAAAATTTTGAAAATTCTAAAAATTTTGAAAATTCTAAAAATAATAAAATTTATAAACTTCTGCTCCTCCCATAGCTGACGTCACACCGTTACTTCTGTCAGAATTACTTCGTTCCGTCAGAATTACTTCCGTGAGAAAATAAATCTGAGTTACACCTAGTCGCGCCTAAAGAAGTTTTACAAAAAAAAATCGTCCAAATAGGATAAGTGGTTTCGACAAAAATTAAATTTAAACGTTTGGTTACTTTTTGTTGGTGCGTTAATTTATAGAAAAAGTATGTATACTCAATCTTATTTTTATTAAACTAGAACAACCGGGCAAACTAAACTTTTTATTTGCTTCAGATACTTTCTTGCAAATAATTCCAGCTCAACAAGAAGATTCTTGGTCCATAGCTACAAATTCTGATATAAGAAAATATCCAAAAAGTGAGATTATTATTCCAATTTCTTGTACAGTTGAGCCAATCAATCACAAAAAACAAAATATCAGAAAAATTAAAAAGGATATTAGAATCCTTCTATTGGATGTTAATAAGCATCTTCCTATCCCTCAGTCGAGTGAATTCACTATTGAATTAACTCACAGACATTTTAGGAAGGTAAGTACAAAATTTATATTTAAATATTATTAAGATGGATTCATATTTCTCATAAGCACCTAAATAAAAAGTAATTAAACAATTACGAAGAAAGGGATAAACATACCGGGTTAATATTTAAATATTCTTAATAGCTTCTTTCTGGCATAATAACATCTATTTACTTCTTTATTTGGGAATCTTTTTGTCACTAAAACAAACTTATAAAAAATATAAATCAATATTTTGAAAATGACCCTTGCTTATTGATCTTGATGGATATGTCAAATTTGTCAAGAGTCGTTTTTTAAAACCGAAAATGCCTAACAAAAATGAAATAGTTATTTATGATATGAGTGTTAAAAGTGAGGTTTTATTTTGTGAGTGAAAACGTTTGTGAAATGAGCGGAGCGAATTGAACAATTTCACGAACAAAATAAAATCACTTTTAACACAAATACCATACAATGTTTTTTGTACAACTTCCCTATTTTGATAATGAAACGAGCGAATTTGCAATGACAATAAACCAAACCGTGTTAAAAGTAAACTAAACCGTGTTAAAAGTAAACTTGTTTACATGGCAACGTGTTAAAAGTATTTTTAACACGCTGCTATGTAAACAATCGTTTTTAACATTGTTTGCTATCATTAAAAGTGTCACTTTTAATGACAGTTGTACAAAAATATTTTTTATCCACTCTACCTCATATTATGTATCAATTTTTAGTTCGTGAAAACTGTCATTATAAACAGCAGTGCGTGAAGGATTAAAAGTGTGCGTGAAGTAACAATGTATTTTAAATGGGATTTACTTCTTCGCACTGTTTTTGACACACCTTCATATAATCAAATATCCTTAGCATTCACGTTGTCATGGTGTTGCTATGAGAGCATTAAATTTCAACAAAAATTATTCTGACAGTTTTGTAGTTTAAATTTTCAAATTTGAATTTGTAATTATTTTTTGTTTGTTTATCGTAGATAAAATATTGTATGAAACTGTGCGTGAAGTGCTTTTTGCGCACTTACGCGATATATAGCACTCGCTTCGCTCGTGCTCTAAACATCACGTGCGTGCGCAAAAAGCATACTTCACGAACTGTTTCATAAATAACTATTTTAAAAATGTTTTTAAGCTTTCGACAACCAGATCGGTTGTCGTTTTCAAAGATAAAATTTTTTTTACTAGATACTTCTTTATGCAAGTTTAGATTTTAAATTTTTGATTTGTTTTTTAGTTACTATAGATATATAGATCATTAACTAATTCTTTTTTTAAGGTGGTTAGCCAAGATCTAGATAAATTCAAAGTAAAATTTAAAATACATTCATTTGGAAACTAAAAGCATGTTCACAAATCTTAGATTTATCTATATCTCCTTTTTTAAGATAATTTTTGTGTTCATTGAGGCGAACTTCAAGAGGTCTTCCTGATTCCCCAATGTAGACTTTGCCACAATCACATGGTATACTATATACACAATGTTTTGTTTTTTGATCTAAATTAATTATTTTTGTTTTGGATTGTATTATTTGTTTAAAAAATTGTTCTTATATTAAAAGCATTACCAATTTTTGAAGTAAAACTTCTTTAGCGAGACTAGGAGTAAAAAAGTTATTCTAACGGACGTGACGACATTCTAATAACAGAAACCGAAAACAAAACCAAATACAAAATACCTAACACGATTCTGCATGGGCGCCGGCAGCAGGGTGCGCTTGCACCCCCCTGCTATGAAAGAAAATACCTGAATTTACCAGAAAAGTATATATTTTTTTATTAAATTATTGTTTGAATAAAAACTAAAGGCGTCGCGGTTGCTGTCCAAATCATTCTACATTCTATATATATTAGATCATAATAGTGTGTAGATGCAGATGCACCTCCCTGAAAATAATCCTGGCGGCGCTCATGCAATTCTGCCTACTATATTAAATAAAATTAAATCTGTAATTGTATGAATTGACAGCTTGTTATCTTGTCAACCAAAATACATTGCTGGTAAATAATTTAAATTTGTGTATAAAGTGTTTTTGTACAACTGTCATTAAAAGTGACACTTTTAATGATAGCAAACAATGTTAAAAACTATTGTTTACATAGCAGCGTGTTAAAAATACTTTTAACACGTTGCCATATAAACAAGTTTACTTTTAACACGGTTTAGTTTACTTTTAACACGGTTTGGTTCATTGTCATTGAAAATTGGCTCGTTTCATTATCAAACTAGGGAAGTTGTACAAAAAACATTGTATGGTATTTGTGTTAAAAGTGATTTTATTTTGTTCGTGAAATTGTTTATTTCACAAACGTTTTCACTCACAAAATAAAACCTCACTTTTAACACTCATATCATAAATAACTATTGTATTAAATATGAATAAACAAAGTGGATTTATTAATGAAGAAAGTGATGAAAAAATATTGAATAAAAACAGTGAGTACCTACTCTATATGCATACATTTTATTTTTGGTGTGTAATTACACTATTTATACCTAATTATTTATACCTATTATTTATACCTAGCTATTTTTGTTTTATAGACTTAAAGAGCTAAAAAGAAAAAGAAATTGTAAACGTCAAAAGGCATATTATAAGCGCCAGAAAGATTTGAAGAAAAATGAAAAAAAGACGAGACAGCGACATTTATTATGGTTTAATTAAGTAAGCTTATATACATACATACATATTACGATAGTAAAGAAGCATGTTGCACGTTTTTGTTTATAAAATAATAATATTCGACATGTTTTAACACTTGCTTATACTTATTTTAGGTTTGGTTAGGTAGCCATAAAGGCCATAAAACCACTAGTCAGGATGGCTGATCTTTTACCAGCAATAACAAATGCTTCGTAGGACTGAAGAAAACAAACTCAACTCAGGATTTTAAATTTTATGGAATATGCTATAAAATGCTACAAAATGAAATGGTTATCTAACTATCGAAGGCTCTTGTGTTGTGTTGTATTACAATAAGGTAGATACAGCTACAAAATCACACATTCTAACCGTAATGTGTGTATATTTTGAATAGTGTTTACCTATTATTAAACCAAAACTTCTTTAGGTGCGACTAGGGGTAACTCTAACGTTAGATTCTAACGGAAGATTCTGATGGAAGTAACGGTGTGATTTCAGCTATGGGAGGAGCTTAAATTTTCAAAATTTATTTATGAAATTTTCAAAATTTTCAAACGGTTTCAAATACATTAATGTTATTTACAGAGTAAAATCTATGTTTCACATTTTAGTTTTCATAAACCTATTATTTCATATATAAAAAATAATGATAACTTTCAAATTCCTATTTCTAATGAATAATATAAATATAACATCTCATTTTTTGTAAGGTATATAGGCAATAAATATGACTGAATTGTAATTAAACATTTATTTTCCGATACGTACGTCAACAAGTTTTACTTCAATCGCGCGTAAAGGTTACACGCACACTCTTTTTTTTTTGAATTTTTTTAAGAAATACCTTTTATATATGGAATTTTTGTTGTTTTTAAATTTTGTGTATGGTCAATTTGGTTATCCAATCTCTGAGGGTTTTCAATTTTATTGAAAGTTGATTTAATTAATTTTTCAGGATACCCATTATTCATTAAAACTGTTTTTATTGTTTCTTTTTCGTCTTTAAAAGAAGCAATATTTGAATATACTATTTTAGCTCTATCATATAAACTTTTTATAATTCCTTTTTTAACCGTCATACTGTGATTGGAATTAAAATTCAAATATCTGTTAGTATGTGTTTTTTACGAAAAATGTTAGTATTAATTAAATAATCGCTTTCCTCCGTAATTAATATTTTAAGAAATGGTAACTTCTCATCTTTTTCAATTTCAATAGTAAATTTAATAGAAGGTACTTTATTGTTAATATTTTCAAGAAATCTGTCTAATAAATGAAGATATTAAAATAAAACAAAATCTATCATCATATGAATTTAAGGCTCCAAATTCTTTAAAAAAATATGATGAAATAAAAATTTTACCAGCAGATAAAGGAAGCGCTACAGTTATCTATATATATATAAAAATGAATGTTTGTCTGTATGTCTGTATGTCTGTATGTACTCAATGAACTCAAAAACTACTAGACCGATTATTATGAAAATTGGTATGTATATGTATTTTTCCACGGAGAAGGTTTGTATGATATGCTCATTGATGCCACTCGCCACCAGGTGGCGCTACAGACTAGCAACTTCTGTCCCGTTCAACCGATTGTCATGAAAATTGGTATGTATATGTATTTTTCCACGGAAAAGGTTTGTATGATATGCTCACTGATGCCACTCGCCACCAGGTGGCGCTGCAGACTAGCAACTTCTGTCCCGTTCAACCGATTGTCATGAAAATTGGTATGTATATGTATTTTTCCACGGAAAAGGTTTATATGATATGCTCATTGATGCCACTGGCCAACAGGTGGCGCTGCAGAGTAGCAACTTCTGTCCCGTTCAACCGATTGTCATGAAAATTGGTATGTATATGTATTTTTCCACGGAAAAGGTTTATATGATATGCTCATTGATGCCACTGGCCAACAGGTGGCGCTGCAGAGTAGCAACTTCTGTCCCGTTCAACCGATTGTCATAAAAATTGGTATGTATATGTATTTTTCCACGGAGAAGGTTTGTATGATATGCTCACTGATGCCACTCGCCACCAGGTGGCGCTGCAGACTAGCAACTTCTGTCCCGTTCAACCGATTGTCATGAAAATTGGTATGATGATGTGTTTTTAACGGGTAAGATGAATATGATATTCGTATTAATGGAAGTAACCACCAGATGGCGCTTCCATGTATCAAATTCAATACTGATTTATAGATATCTACACGAATTCGTATAAATATAAGTTCGAAAAATATATTTTTGGTGCGATAAGTAAAACAAAACTATAAACTCTCTTTCCTTCTCTATCTCTTCTTCTCTTTTATTTTTCTTAAATTTATTTTAGTTGCTGGCGTAGCAACGCGCGCCGGGTACAGCTAGTCTTAAATACAAATGATTAAGAGATGAAATTAGAGAATTTACTGTAAGACCCAACAAATTAATAACGACATAATAAAATCTTTAGAAAATAAAGTATATAAATCTCTTTTTAAACATAAAAACGAATTAAATGACTTACAAAGAAGACAACTAACTCCACATTATAGTAAACCACCTCATTTTTATGGTTTATCTAAAATTCATAAAGAAGGAATACCACTCCGTCCAATTGTAAGTTCAATCAATTCTCCTTTCAGTAAATTATCAAAATTTTTACTTAATATCATCAATCCTTTACCTAATAACACCATTAAGAACAATAAACATTTTTTAGAAAAATTATCAAACATTAACATAAATAAAAATCATCTTATGGTAAGTTATGATGTCGTAAGCCTTTTTACAAACGTACCTGTTGATAAAACGTTACAAATAGTCAAACAATTATTAGAAAATGATAATAACTTAAATCAAAGAACAAATTTATGCGTAGATACCATTATGGAATTGTTAACTATGTGTATCGAATCAACTTAGTTTCAATATAAAGATAATTTTTATAAACAAAAAACAGGAATGGCAATGGGAAGTTGTCTTTCACCAATATTAAGTAATATTTATATGGAATTTTTTGAAAAGAATTTTATTGAAACATCATATTTTAAACCAAAAATATGGTGGAGATATTTAGATAATGTTTTTGCAATTTGGCCTTACAATCTTAATTTATTAGACAGATTTCTTGAAAATATTAACAATAAAGTACCTTCTATTAAATTTACTATTGAAATTGAAAATGATGAGAACTTACCATTTCTTGATATGTTAATTACGAAGGAAACCGATTATTTAATTAATACTAACATTTTTCGTAAAAAAACACATACTAACAGATATTTGAATTTTAATTCCAATCACAGTATGACGGTGAAAAAAGGAATTATAAAACGTTTATATGATAGAGCTAAAATAGTATGTTTAAATATTACCTCTTTTAAAGACGAAAAAGAAACAATAAAAACAGTTTTAATGAATAATGGGTATTCCGAAAAATTAATTAAATCAACTTTCAATAAAATTGAAAACCCTCGGAGATTGGATAACCAAATTGACCATACACAAAATTTAAAAACAACAAAAATTCCATATATTAAAGGTATTTCTGAAAACATTCAAAAAATTGGTAATGCTTTTAATATAAGAACAATTTTTCAAACCAATAATAAAATTAGATGACTTTTATCCAAAACAAAACCAATTAAATTAGATCAAAAAACAAAAAATTGTATATATAATATACCATGTGATTGTGGCAAAGTCTACATTGGGGAATCAGGAAGACCTCTTGAAATTCGCCTCAATGAACACAAAAATTATCTTAAAAAAGGAGATATAGATAAATCTAAGATTTGTGAACATGCTTTTAATTTTCTGAATCACAAAATAAAATGGACTGAAACAGTAATTTTATGTTAAGAAGAAAATTCTATAAAAAGAAAATTAAAAGAAACAGCACATATTTTATTAAATCCAAATGAATGTATTTCAAATTTTACTTTGGATTTATCTAGATCTTGGCTAATCACTTAAAAAAAAGAATGAGTTAATAATCTATATATCTATAGTAACCAAAAAACAAATCAAAAATTTAAAATCTAAACTTTCATAAAGAAGTATCTAGTAAAAAAATTTTTATCTTTGAAAACGACAACCGATCTGGTTGTCGAAAGCTTAGAAACATTTAAAAAAAAAATATTTTAATTTTTTATTGATTTATATTTTTGTTTTAGTGGCAAAAAGATCCCCAAATAAAGAAGTAAATACCAGGTTAAACTAATTACGGTCAGATAATATTCCGCCTTAAGGGGAACTCTCTCTAAATCGATAATTAAAAGACATGTGGTATATTTGAGCAAAGGGCTAATAACCTTGTTTTATTTAAAACAGATTACAGAGAAATTTAATTTATATCCCTATCCTGATTGACAATCTACTTTTAAAGGGTTAATTAAAGTTTACCCAAATTTCATACATGTTTTTCGTGGTTTTTGATGTAGGTACCTGCAATTTAAATTTGATGATTTGGTTCTAAGTCAAAGACCTAATTTGGTTTGCGATACTGAATATAAAAAAAGTGAACATAAAATTATATTTTTTTTCCGGCAAATGGAAATTATTTTACTCAAAATAGTCCCCTTTAAAGGTAATACAACGAATTGCAAGGTCCGCAAATTTTCGAATAAAAATTTCAGCTCATTGACCGGTATGTTCTTCAACATGGTCGTTGACGCCTTTTGGATGGACTTTACGTTGGCTTACCGCTGGAAAAATGTAGTCTACCCAACAAAAAAAAAAGCCACACGGTGCCATATCCGGCGAATATGAAAAGTATTGATGGTTAAAATGTCATTTTTTGTCGGAAAATCGGATAATGGGGCGGTGTGAATAAAAACGAGTAGGACAAGTAAATACTTGAACATATTAAAATAACAAGTAAACTCCAAAATTGAAGTGAATAAAACAAGTATTTACTCTTACTCGCCAGTAAATACTTGAGATGCTAGTATAACCCCGAAAAATGCCAATTTTGGTGTGAATAAACGCAAGTAAATACTTCTGTAGCAAGGAGATACTTGTCCATTCGCAAGTCAACCCGACCCCGGACTTGCAGTCGTACTTGTACACGAAAGATGGCTGCATTTATAAACCTGCTTGGTGTGAAACGTTATAGAGACCGGCGTGATATAAGTCCCGATCTATCTAAGGGACTATTACGGTTTGAGAGCGAAAACTTAGATTTTCTCACTTCGTACTTTCTTGATGAAAACACTGATGCAAGGGGTGGAGGATTAACTGCACGAAAAAAGATGGAAATACGTTAGTGATCCAGAATTCCAAAGTGGTGTTGCCAACGACATGGGGGTTGAAAGAAGTACCGTCAGCAGAACATTTTCAAGTGTATTGGATAAAATAGTGTCGAAGTCTGAAGATTGGATTAAATTTCCTATTTAAGATATGGATCAGGCCAAGGCAGATTGGGCTTCAAAATTTCGCATTCCGACTGTCATTGGTGCTATAGATTGCACTCACGTGCATATTATGAAACCTTCGGAATTCGGCAACGAGCATGTGAACAGAAAAGGAAAAACAACAATAAACATTCAGATGACTTGTGACGCTAATGAAAAAATTACAAGTGTGGACGCTCAATGGCCAGGGAGTGTACATGATGGCAGGATTTGGCGAGTGAGTGGAATTCAGGACGTGGTGCGCCGATATGATGGTGATGTTTGTCTCCTTGGTAATAGCGGATATGGAATTACTCCTTGGTTACTGACTCCTTTTGACGAACCAAGAAATGCTCGTAAGCGGAATTACAATTCGACCCATGCTCAGGAAAGAGTAATAATTGAACGAGTTTTTGGCCAGATGAAACGTCGTTTTCCCAACAAGTCACGACAGGAAAGGATGCGTAGTCTGTGTGGCGCTACAAGTATTTACTTGCCTTTTTTGTGAATTTAGTTGTCTCGCAAGTAAATACTTGCTAGTTTACCCTCGGGTTGGCAAGTACACGGTCACAAGTAAACTCGACGCTTTATTCACATCGGTTTACTTGGAGTTTAAATACTCGTTACACTGTACTTGTAAGTAAATACTCGTCGTACTCGTTTTTATTCACACCGCTCAATATATTATCGTACAACAAGCGCCAGCTTCCTTCTTCAAGATAATTCCCTTCCACTGTTAGAAACAAATCAATGTAGTCTTTACTTTTGACTTTTCCAAACGGCTTTTTTTCGTATTTAGCTCGTTTGGGTGCTTCCATGTGGAACTTTGACACTTGGTTTTAGGATCGTATTGAAAACACCAATTTCGTCACCAGCACAATGTTGTACAGAAAGTTTTTATCTTTCTTGGTCTCTATAATGACTCTCGAATGTTGAATTCGAAGCATTTTTTGCGATAGGTTGAGTCTTCCAGCGACTCAAGACCCTCTTTGAACCGTGTAAACCTCTCGTGTACTCGGCTTCGAGATAAACAACCATCACAATGGACTAGTTTCTTTAATCGATGGGTTTCGGTAAAAGTTTTACTAAGTTTAAAACAGAACTTAATATTGGCTCTTTGTTCGATGCTCATTTTTCGGCGTGAAGTGATTCGATTGCCATGAAATTTTGATACAACATCAATGAAAGATGTACTTATCAAACGATCGAACGATTCCCAATAACAGATGACGGTACTAGTATCGGATATTTCTTTAAAGTCCTGTTTACTTTGCGACATACCTTGTATATAAAAAGCAGTGAGTTATTGACTAGTAAATTAGCACAGACAAATTGTTGATCTAACTCAGTAAAGCAGGTGGCAGATCTGGGGATGTAGTCAAGGAAGGTAAGTAGTAAAAACTCTTTGTTAACAATCGAGCTTTGGTATCTTTTTAATTTTTCAGGATTCTACAGAAATACCGTAATTGATATAAAGTTAATATTACAAAACAATATAAGACTTACTTAACTTCAGTCATAGAAGCTACCCATTTACATTACTTTCTATGAAAAATTGTAATTAATTCTTTTTTATCATTTGAATATTAATTAAAGAATTAAATCTGTCATATAGCCATATTTTTTAATAAATAGTAGTTTAAATTTCTACTTCAATAATTTTCTACTTTTGGTGGTCGATAGCACTCGATCGTTAGTAGCATACAATAAGCTTTCTCTCACTGATTAAAGTTTTTGGTCCAAACCATTTCGAAAAAAATATTTTTTTTTTCTTTATTCTATTAAAACTGATCTTAAAATCAACCATTAATTTTCATCTGATACTTCTTAAACCTAGGTACTTATCTCTACTAAGGTCCATTCAATAATGTTCTTAGTTTCTCTGTCTTGAATATCTAGATTAAACACTATCACCCGTACACAGTGCTCTGCTTTTACACAAGACCTTACACATTACACTATACGAGCTCATATGGTTTCGTCCTCTTCAATCTTCGGATATGGTGTTGATTATCCAGCAGTTGAAGAGCTTCTGCATTCTCATGTAGGTGAAGTCTATCTTCGTGCTTCTTTGCAAACCTTCTGATCTCTTCTTTCACTGTTGGTATTCCAAGATCTCTATGAATATCTGCATTTCTTACATACCATGGGGCGTTCACCATGGCACGCAATATTTTATTCTGGATGGTCTGTATAATTTTGATATTATTATCTTTGGTACATCCCCATAATTGGATACCGTTAACCAAACCGGTTTAAATACCTGATTATAAATTAGTATTTTGTTACACAATGATAGACTGGAGTTTCTTCCAAGGATCCATCTATACTGTCTGTATTTTAGGTTTAATTCTGTTTTTTTCTTTTTTACATGCTCTTTCCATTTTAATTTGGCGTCTAGAGTCATACCAAGATATTTTGCATTGTTTTCGTATTTAACTCTCGTACCATTTATTTCTATTGGTAAGAAATCATTTATCCTTTCATTGGTGAAGTTTATTTGGATTGATTTTAGCTCATTCAGTTTGATTTTCCATTTTTCTGTCCATTCATATATTGTATTACAAGCTCTTTGTATTCTTTCAGTAGAAATTGTTTGCTCCTGTCCTGTTGCAAGAATGGCTGTATCATCTGCAAAGGTTGCCAGGGTGATTTGTTCTAACTCTGATACATCGCTAGTATATAAGATGTAGAGAATAGGCCCGAGAACGCTTCCTTAATGCACTCCTGCTTTAATTTCCTGTAAGTCCGAATATTCGTCTTCCTGTTTTATCCTGAATAGTCTTTCTGAGATGTAAGAAGTCAGTATTTCTACATATTGCTTTGGAAGCATTTTGTTAAGTTTGAGAATTAATCCTTTATGCCACACCTTGTCAAACGCTTGTGCGCCATCCAGAAAGAGGGCTGAACAGACTTGTTTTTCTTCTAATGATTGTTCAATTATATTTGTAATACGATGCACCTTATCAATTGTCGAGTGTTTCTGCCTAAATCCAAATTGGTAGTCCGGAATTAGTTTAGTTTTCTGTATAAGCGGGTTTAGTCTTTTTCAGTATTTCTCCTGTGATCAGATCAAAACCTGGCGCCTTCTTTGGATTTAGGTTTATTTTTATTTCCTCTGCCACTTCTTTTGGTGTAACAAGTGCGATGTTTTCTGATTTATGGTTTTCTGTTTCTTCTATTATGTTATTCGTTGGTGTTAAGTTGGGTGTAAATACTTCAGCTAGGTGTTCTGCAAACATCGCTGCTTTCCGTTTGTTGTCTCTAGCCCACTCTCCTTGCTCTTTTCTGATGGAAGGGATTGACATTATTGGTCTCTTTATTTTCCTTGTGGCTTTCCATAGAGAATAGTCTGTTTCAGCTTCTGCTGTTAAGTTTTCCAAATAAAATTTTATTAAAGCCTCTTTTATTTTCTGTATTTCTCTTTTTAAAGTTTGTGTTTTGTTGTTAAGAATAGTCTTCAAAGGAATAAACTCAAAGTCTAGTACCACAAAAATATTTTAATTTAAAAGGGTACAAGTATCGGGAATAAATATTCCCATCAACAAGCCCTCAAAAGTAAACAAAACGAAGCAATAAAATTATGGAATTGAAGTCAACAATTCCCGTTTGCAGTTAGAGGGACAACATAACTTGTAGACCGGTTTCGACCTATTGGGTCTCATCAGTACAAGGATATATGTTGTCGTCAGCGAGCTTACCCGCTGACTGAAAATGCACTAAAATCAACATCTATATATATCCATCGAGTGATGGAAACACAAACGATACGATAGTAGTGACATCTCCACCTCCAACTGCAAAACAGAACCCGTTTGACTGAAAACAATTCACACACAGGTGTTCAACAAAAATGAAGGATGATGATAGCCAAACTGGCAACTTTAAAAAAGAGAAAATCATCCATATCTCAAATGTGGTCCAATGGTAAACAAAGGAATAAACTCAAAGTCTAGTACCACAAAAATATTTTAATTTAAAAGGGTACAAGTATCGGGAATAAATATTCCCATCAACAAGCCCTCAAAAGTAAACAAAACGAAGCAATAAAATTATGGAATTGAAGTCAACAATTCCCGTTTGCAGTTAGAGGGACAACATAACTTGTAGACCGGTTTCGACCTATTGGGTCTCATCAGTACAAGGATATATGTTGTCGTCAGCGAGCTTACCCGCTGACTGAAAATGCACTAAAATCAACATCTATATATATCCATCGAGTGATGGAAACACAAACGATACGATAGTAGTGACATCTCCACCTCCAACTGCAAAACAGAACCCGTTTGACTGAAAACAATTCACACACAGGTGTTCAACAAAAATGAAGGATGATGATAGCCAAACTGGCAACTTTAAAAAAGAGAAAATCATCCATATCTCAAATGTGGTCCAATGGTAAACAAAGGAATAAACTCAAAGTCTAGTACCACAAAAATATTTTAATTTAAAAGGGTACAAGTATCGGGAATAAATATTCCCATCAACAAGCCCTCAAAAGTAAACAAAACGAAGCAATAAAATTATGGAATTGAAGTCAACAATTCCCGTTTGCAGTTAGAGGGACAACATAACTTGTAGACCGGTTTCGACCTATTGGGTCTCATCAGTACAAGGATATATGTTGTCGTCAGCGAGCTTACCCGCTGACTGAAAATGCACTAAAATCAACATCTATATATATCCATCGAGAATAGTCTTGTCAGTGGGATCTCTTGTTTGCTGCCATCTACGCCTTGCTGTTCTTTTCTCTTTGACCAATTTTCTTATTTCAACTGGATAATTTATACCTTTTGTAACATGAGTGATCTCTTTGGTATTTTCAAAAGCTGTTGTTTGTATTAGTCTGGTGAAGTTCTCGGTTTCTATTTCTAGCTGTTCTGTTGTTTTTAGATTGATATTTAGGTTAATTTTTTCTAAAAACGTATTATTACAGAAAACTGTATCATTGTCATATTTAATAAAGCGCGTTTGTCAATAGATGGCAAAAAATAATATAATATCATTCTGAACGCATTACCTACAAGTTTTTGAAAAAACATTTTCAAAGACAATGACCGTTCAACTAAGAAGAAACAACTACCTCCTGGGCTATATGTAAAGCGTTCAGAATGATATTATATTATTTTTTGCCATCTATTAATTTTTTCTTGTAAATCGCTTCTAAAGCTTTCCCAGTCGGTGGTTTTGTTTACTAGTGCTGCACGTGCCACCTTTTTAATAATTTTATCACTCAGTGTTAGTATGACAGCCGAATGATCAGAGTTTAAGTCAAAGTTTTCTACCATTTCGGTGAAGTTTGGTGAAACTTTTTTTGAAATAAAGAAATCTAATAAATCTGGTACCTTATTTCTATCTGCTGGCCAGTATGTGGGTTTGCCTGTGGAGTGGTAATTTCCTCCTATTTCTCTAATAGCTTTCCTTTGCTCACTCCCTTTAGTAGTAATTAGTCTGGCTCCCCAATCCGTATGTTTGGCATTGAAGTCTCCTCCTAATATAAATCTGTCTCCAGGATGTTGCAGCAATGATTTATAGTCTTCTACTTTAAGGTTATATCTTGGTGGACAACAAACAGCTCCGACTCTTAGATTTTGTTTGGTAGATTTGATTTCTACCATTGCAAGTTGGATCTTTGAACTCTGTAAGTGGTGCTCTTCATGGTGGTTGATAGAATTTTTGATGATTACTGCACTTCCGCCTTTTGCTTGATTGTCCGGATGAATTGCATGGTATATTTTGTAACCTTTTAATTTTATATACGATTGCGCCGTTAGGTGTGTTTCTGATACTAAGCATATATCTATGTGTTGGCAGTTTAAAAATACTTCTATTTCATGTTCTTTGTTTAGAATGCCATTGGCGTTCCAGGTAGCTATTCGTAAGTCTTCTATATCCATTACTTACTTTTTTTTTGGTTTAGCTCCGCTTACTTTACCCTCAACTTTATCCAGTCTAGAGTTGATCCGTTCTATCGCTATTGTATTTTGGCTCAGTTGGGAGTTAACTTGGTCCATCATCGTCGTGATATTTTGCAGCATTTTCATCATCGGTGTTTCAGATTCCTGGCTTACTGTATTTTCGGTCTGCTTCTTGGCTATTCCAGCATATGAATTCGTTGGATTTGTTTTAGCAGTCGTAAATGGTCTCAGGGGGTTAGTTTGTTTTTTATCTTTCATTAAGTTATTTCTTCTTTTTTGTAATTCTTTTGCTATAATACATCCTCTATAATTGGCAGGATGTGCTTCTGAGCAGTTTATACACTTTGGTTGGCTATTTCTAGCTTTTTTACAATCCGCTGTTAAATGATCTCCTGCGCATTTAACGCACATTGGTTTACAATATTACAATATTGTTGTGTATGTCCATATCTTTGGCATTTTTTGCATTGGGCAATCAGTTTATTGCTTCTTATTGCTTCTATTTTTACTTTCATGTGGTTCAGATACTGTATATTATATATTATGTTTATATCTTCTTTGTTGTCGAAGGTTAGCATAAATAATGGTAGAGGTATGTATTTTTCTCTACTTCCGTCTATTTTTTTTTTAATTTTTGAACTACTTCCCTGATCATAAAATCTCTTTTTTGTAATTCAGCGAAGATACTATTTGTATCACAAGTAGGATGTAAATTTCTTACCATAACTTTTATTGGTCTGTTTGTTTTATTTTCATAAGAGTGCCATTCTATGTTAGCATCTTGCACTTTTTGTCTTAGCTCTCTATAAGCGTTTTCGTTACTTACATTAACTTTTATCTGTTTGGAGTTGATCATGCTCGTATTGCAACCAAGTTTTTCTATTTGTAATTGTTTTTTTATTTCTTCGTAGTTTTCCACAATACTAAGGATAATAGGAGGGGGTTTTATTACTTTCTGCAATTTTTCTTGCTTTGTATTTTTGTTGCTACTGTATTCTAGTTTCTCTGGTGACTCTGACGCCATTCTCTTGTTTTTGTTTTTGTTTTTTGCTAGTATCCAGTCTGTTTCCCTTGCTATAAGTGCTTTCTCTTCTTCCGAATTTGTTGGACTGTATGATTTATTTTTTCTGGTAGGATCTTCTTCACCAACTTTTTTTCTCAGTACCGCTATTTCTTCCAACGCCTTCTGAAGTTGAAACTGTAGATTAGAAATAATATCTTTCTCTGTCTGGACCATTGCATGAAGTCCATGGCTTAGGATAATTGTTGGTATGGATCCACTCGCGCTGTTTTAAAAATCCATCTGTTGGGTAGGAGGATTTTCATAATGTTGCACCGATTGCGTTCCCGAATGCATTATCACTATCACTATCACTAAAGTTGTAATCCTATTACGTTACACTGCCACATTCTTGTCGCGAGCGTCCGGACTAATACTCCGATTTTATATTTGGACTTTTTACTGAAGTCAGTTAATTGCTTGTTTATCACGTTCTTTGCTTATCAGATGTAAAATGAATTCTTTTTACACATTCGTACTCGACAAGCGTTCGGTATAAACAAAAAAAATAAAAATTTAAATTAAAAAAAGTTGTTGAAAATATGAAATACTCGTTAAAAATAAAAAATAAAAAAATGCAAAATGTAGTAAACAAAAGCAGAAAATTTCTATGCACTTGTGCGGGTTTAGAAATTTGTATGGGAATGCTTGCAGCATGGACCTACTATACTATAAATATAAACTTTCGTGTCCATTTTGTAGGTCAAAATGTAAAAAAATTACATCGTATAATAAAACTCTTCGTCTTTTTAATAGTACGTTAGAAAATATCGCTTATCAATCAAAATCTAAAAATATTTATTTGCGAAAATATATATCGTGTGTACATAATATCAACTAAAAATTGTATAAAGTATTAGGATAATCAGTGCCGCCAACGTGTGCAGTATCAAATATTTTGACTAGCGTATAGGTTAAAGCCTCTTTAATAGAGAAAGAAAATGATATAAAAACTAGCCTTAAATTGCGAAACTTCAAGAAGAAGTCACGTAGGTAGCGTATTTGTTGACCACTTGCACCAAGTATTTATGCCAAGCAATTAGAAAGATAAACTCGAAAATTCACGAAGAAGTAACCTATACGCATATAAAATGCGACGAATGAAGAAATATTTATAATAATTTTGTAGAAATAATAAAAGAATATTTATAAAATACATTATAATTTCCCAAAACGTTATCTGAAATACATTTCTTAAAAACTTACGTGACAGAATAATAAAATAATCTGTCAAACACAATGTGATACGTCACTATGATACAAAAACAGACTGTTTTTTGTATAACTATCTCTTTTCAATGTACATCTTTAAACGGTTATGACTATTAACATGTAAATATGTAACCTTTGTTTCTACCGACCAATATACCTATGTTTCTGTCTCTCTCTTAATCAAGCCATTACATATGTAACGTAATGTAATGATTTTGCCGATTTAATCTCATACAAATTTACAACGCCGGGCGCGCGAATCATAGAAAATTGAGGAAAGATTTTTTAGAATTTAGAAACTATCGTATAAAAATTGAAAAAACATTCTACGTCTTTAAATAACCGTAATGAATTTTTAAGCAAGGGAATACTCGCATTGAAAAAAAAAATTAGACAAAAATGGAAAAAAATTGAAATAATCTTAAAAAATACTAAGTATGGGAACATCGAAAAAATTTGAAAGCAGTTAACAAAATCGTTAAAAATGAAAAAAACAAAAATAATAAGAATGTTGGAAAAAGTTAAGTGGAAATAATTGTAAAATAATTGAAAGGGTCTAAAAAAAGGAGTAAACTTTTAAAAATCGCAGAAGATAGAAAAATTATGAAAAAAAAAACATTCAATAGCGAAAATTCATTGAAAGTATGATGTTCGCCGGGTCAGCTAGCATATATATATATATACCCGTTAAACCAAATACTGTTTTATATATATATATATATATATATATATATATACATAGTGGGTAGCAGCAAGGGAGAAATTATTTAGAACACTCTTTTAACAATCCAAGCTTTCGACCCTTATTGGGTCATCTTCAGGGATCTACAAAGTATTTATTTAAAAAATGGCCCTTGGTAAGCCAGGCGCATCAGTAGATTTATATTAATTGAATATATTAAAAGTATACGTTTCAAAAAAAAATGTTTTAGATAAAAGTTGTAGGTCTCTTTAAGACAAACAAAAAAGTCCGATGACATTTTTTTTACAGGGTGAAGTAAAAAAGTTACGAATTTTTTTCCATTTTGATTTGATGTCACGCCCAAACGGCCGTACCGATTTGGCCCATTAACGAACTCGACCGAGATTTTGGAACGATTGATTTTTGTACCAAATTTCATTTCGATCCGTTAAAAATGCGAATTACATAACGCAATCTGCTGACCAAGTAACAAATTCTAGGAAAGCAGCAACAACCAGTATCACTTTTCCTTGCATATGTATTTTTATCTTTTATATGTTTTAATTAGAATTTCTCAGTCTTGACATAACTTTTATCTTGTTTAGTTGATTAGAAGATTGTAGATTTTTTAAAATAATTTTTTTAAAAAATCAAGTTTTTATATTACCTACATAATTGGCGCAGTCAGTAGGATTGTCACAAGGAATCCGACGTGGATAACTTTCGCTATTTTAATAGTTAAGTGACAATCGCGATTTTTATAAACTTTTGATAAACTTTAAGAACTGTTCGTGTGAGAGTTGGACTAATTAGTGGTGAACCAAGGATACTTCAGTATACCAAGGATATTTTGGATAACCTACAGCCAGATCTTCGATGCAGACGAAAACTGTACTGTAAGTCGATTTTTCTTTTATGTCAGACTCCTCTAATATCCCTTCCTCATCCTTAAGTGATAATCAAGGCGACTTAGAGTTAGATTTAGTAATTCAAAGTTTTAATTCGATCAATATATCAGATATAAAATCGAATAATTCTTCGAAAATTAATAAAATTAAGAATAAAATGGCACTTCCAGTTTTCCAAAAAGTTCATGCCGAAATCATTTCGGATTTCGACGGCAATGTAAATGAATTACAATTTTTCTTAGAAAGTATAGATAGTATAGTAAACCATTTTTATGATCAAACCAATGCTGGTAATTTTCAAAATGTAATAATTTTTAGAACTATTATAAGTAAATTGCATGGACCTGCTCGTGAAGTTATCAATATTAGTGGTGCAACGAAAATCAAAGAAGTTAAAGATAAATTGATCAGACATTTTAGTGATCCTAGAAATGAAAATTGCTTATCTTTGGATTTGAATAATTTGAGACAAAACCCTAATGAAAGTCCCTATGAATTCCATGACAGAGTCAGGAAAATATTAAACACAATTTCTAATTATCTTGCATTACATGAACCCATCTTAGATGTAAGAAGGTTTAAACAAGCCATGTATAATGAGCAAGCACTCCAAGTATTTCTAGCAGGATTACGCAACCCGTATGGTATCATGGTCCGTACCAAAGAACCGAAAACCCTTCTTGACGCCATCAATTTCATCCGAAAAGAGGATAACATTAAATATTTGCAAAATGCACATTTTCAAAATTAACCTAAACCTTCAAACTCCAAATAAATGAATAGGCTCCGAAACTACTGGACCGATTTTAAAAATTCTTTTACCGTTGGCAAGCTACACTATTCCCGAGTGACATAGGCTATGTTTTATTTTCAAAAAAGATAGGGATCCTTACTAAAATGCCATTAATGTAACCAAAAATGACCTTAAAACCCTTACATCGCGTGAGCTGAGAATACTAGCCTCAAGGTCAAACCTTCCCATTAGTAGGGATCGGTTTTTCTCATGGCCAACCGCCTAAGGCAGGTCGAGCACCTGAATATCAATTAATTTTGTTGCCAGAAAATAAAACAACATGTAATATTGTTTACAGGGAAGCGTTGACCCAATATATTTAGTGGCTTTTGTTATTTTTCTTTAATCCCCGTGCAAAGCCGGGGCGGGCTGCTAGTCTTTAATAAAACAGAACGAAAAAGAAATAACCAAAAAAATAAATGACCTTAGTAATGAATTAGAAAAATTTGTAAACGATATCTCTAGCTATTTTCTAGCAAAAAACGCTTTAGATCAGATGCATGCATACATTGCTTGTCCCAGGAAAGATGTTTATCAATATGTACACCGAGAAACTGTACGGATGTGTCTATTGATTGCAAACCAATCAATTCGATATTATTAACATCTTTCTGTCGGTTGTGGAAGCGGATACATTTTGTTTTGTCTGTATTTAAATAAAGACAGTTAGCTCTGAACCATTGATTCATATCCGACAAAATTTTCTCACATCTAGAAAATAATTGTCTTCTTTTTCCGATATGACAACAGATGTGTCGTCTGCATAAATAGTAAAAATACCATTACAAATTTTTACAATGTCGTTTATATATAATAAAAATAACGTAGGTCCTAAGACGGAGCCTTGGGGAACTCCAATGTTAGCATATTCTATCGTTGATGAGTGATCAGTGCTGACCATAACATAGCTCTTACGGTTACATAGAAAACTTTTTATCCAATCAAACGCGACACCACGAATACCATATCTCACCAGCTTACTTAAAAGTATATCGTGACTAATGCAATCGAATGCCCTGCTGAGGTCACAGAATACCCCAACAGGACACTCGCCAGCATCAATGTGGCTTATGACTTTTAGAACAAAAGAATGAATTGCGGTGGTGGTGGATTTACTCTGTACAAAGCCATGCTGATCGTCAGTTATTATATTAAAGTGATTTAGAAAAGATAATAGCCTCTCCACAAAACACAATTCAAATATTTTGGAAAATATGGAAGGCACAGTAATGGGTCAATAATTACTTAATAGGAGGGAATCTCCTTTTTTATATACAGGTGTGATTTTCCCTGTTTTTAGGTAACGCGGAAATATTCCATCCATAAAAGATAAATTTATCATGTGCACCAGTGGTGTGATTAAATGTCTCAAAACGCGCTTAACTATAAAATGTGGTACCTCATCAAAACTTTTGAAGCTAAATTGAGTGGTTCATTCTTACAGAAACTATTAAACATTTGAACGATTTCATGAGGAGAATCGATTACCTGATTATTATACCTAATTGAATGAATTTGTTGTTTACGTGATTTACTTGTGAGTTCATTTACTACATTCCAAGCTGATTTTACAGGGTCATCGGAATTGTTTATTTTGTTTTGGAAATATTGTTTTTTAGACTTAAGAATTAAATTTTCATGTTTTTTCTTTTCAGATCTATAGAAATCATTCAATAAAGGATACTGTCTTTTAAGAACAAACAAATCCTTTAATTTCTCACTAGATATTTTAACATCTTCAGTAATCCATTTTTTATTACATTGGTTAGTAAAAACGTGTTTATACTGTTTAAATTTAGGAAAATGAGTATCAAAATAAATGCAGAAAATATCAAAAAAATATTGAAAAGCTTCATCAGAATTTGTCATACTAAATATGCCCTCCCAAGTTTCATTACCGATGTTAAACTCAAATGAATTTATTGCATTTTCGGAAAAATTGCGTTTGATTATATTTATTGAAGTTTTTGATTTACTTGTTTGAAGTCCGGTATCAAACAAGATAGACCTATGATCAGAGAAATTATTATCCACTACAGAACAAAGGCCGTTATCAGATATATTACTAAATATATGATCAATTATGGAGGCTCTACCACCAGTTGATATTCTAGTTGGCCTCTTTACAAATGAAGTCAGATTGAAGGAACACATTAAACTAGATAATTTCTCAAAGTATCCTGAACTGTCCATAGAATCCATACTAAAATCTCCTGTCACAATAAAGTTAAGATTTGGTTTATAAAGTTTTACGAGAACAATATGTAATTTCTCGAGAAAAATTTCAGGGTCCCCCTTAGGAGAAGGAGTCCTATAGCAACACAATATACATATAAACGAGGTCGACAATATAATATTTTAGTAACTATTCATATAGGTATAGAGAGTTATTATTTTAATGTAACATTTATTTTTAAGAGACAAAAAAGTAATGCAAGACTAAACCCCGATAGAAGTGCTCTCGGTCTATATGTGAAAACCACCAAACATGAAATGGACTACAATAATGTAGCTATCCTGGAGACGGAGCAAAACATCACAAAACGTCTTTTCCTCGAAATGGCTTATATAACGAAAATGGGTGATAAATGTATAAACAAACGCTCGGACATAGATAATCTAAGTGACGTACTTACTGACAATCAAGTGAATTAGTGATAAAGTGATGGTAGCAGCTTGCCTCCAAATTAATTTCTATTTTCTTCGTGTATCTCGAATATCCTTTTATTGTTTTGTTTGTTCGTTTTGTCCAACATAACCTTTAAGAAAAGACAATACTTCAACAATCAACAGTCCTGAATTTTTTTTCCTCTACAGTTGGCCTCTACTATATTTAGCTTAACAACATAAAATAGATAAGTTAGACGCCTTGAACTCTCGAAGGCCTTTCACGTATATTTGATGCCGATATATACCTTTCGGTGTTTTGACAATTAGTTAATTTTGTGGTGTTCTCTCCCTTAAAAATAAATGTTACATTAAAATAATAACTCTCTATACATGAATAGTTACTAAAATATTATATTGTCGACCTCGTATATACAGGGTGTCCCAGGTTTTATGATCAGGACTTTAACAGTGATTAGAAAACGTTATTTTAAAGTAAATTACTCGTATGAACATTGGTCGTGAAACTTTTTGTTTCTGAGATACCGGGCGTCAAAGTTTTCCACAAAACAAAAGTTTTTATTTGTTAATATCTGAACTATTAAAGATTTTCAAATAAAAATTGGTACAAACAATATTGGGATACAGAGCCATAAGCTTAGATACAAAAAAACTAAATAGACATAACGGCAAACCTTAAACAAACACATCCATCGCAACTGCGATGTCTGGCAATATCAAACTCGGGTCTAATCTACATCCTTATGAAGTACTAATTACAAAAACCTAATTTGAGGACAAACGACGCTACCTACGAACAAATCTCAAGAGGACACTTTTGTTAAGAATGGAATGTACTATTTGAATATGACCTTATAAAACTTAATCCAGTGCCGTGCTACTTTTTTAGCCGAATTAATATTATGAATTCGTCATATCTCCGCCACTGGTCAATGTAAAAGTTTGATATTATTTAAGTTTGTGACTCTTCATGCCAGTATTGTTTGTACCAATTTTGATTTAAATATTTTAAATAGTTCGGATATTAAAAAATAAAAACTTTTTTTTGTGGAAAACTTTGATGCCCTGTATCTCAGAAACAAAAAGTTTCACGACCAATGTTCATAAGGGTAACTTACTTTAATCGGAAAAATGGCAACTTTTCAAAACTTATAGAAACAGCGTAGTTAACGTGCTAAAACGGAAAAAAGAACAATACTATTACGATAACATTGACAGATACCGAAATAACCCCAGGCAAATGTGGAAAACATTAAAAAAAGTTGTTAGCGGTAACAATCCGGAAAGCCCAAATTCTATAAGTTTTGAAAGGGGTCAAGACAGGGAGATTGTATCAAATAAATTTGAAATTTCGCATAGGTTTAATGAATATTTTGTTGAAAGTATTGAAAATATTGTTCAAAGCATTCAGAGTAGTGACATCTGGAGTAACGAAAATAACAATTTGTATCTCAATTTTGAAAACTTTAAAGCGCTTTCTATGCAAGATTTAAGAAAACTTATAAACAATTTAGATAACAAATTTTCATTACACGAAACACTGAACTGTCGAATGGTTAAAGAGATTTTTCAAGCAATTGGTCACGTTATTCTTAACTTAATTAATACATCACTTAATACAGGTAAAATTCCTAAAGCTTTAAAAATTAGCACAGTCATACCTATTCAAAAAGAAAAAAATACCATTAAAGCTGAAGAATTTCGTCCGATTAACATCCTACCTCCAATTGAAAAAATATTAGAAATGGCCGTTTATGAGCAGTTATTAAAACATATCGTTGATAGATCAATTTTAATGAAAAATCAGTCCGGTTTTCGTCCGAAATTCTCCTGCGAGTCTGCTTTACAGTTGACACTCTGCTATGTTAAGTCACAAGTGGACAGTAACAAATATGTTGTTGCTGTATTTTTAGACTTAAAAAGGGCTTTCGAGACCATTGATAGAGAGATAATGTTATCGAAAATAAAACAATATGGCATTATAGGTAGAGTGTTGGACTGGTTTAGTGACTATCTAAGTGACAGAAAACAAAAAGTCAGATTTAAAGATCAATTCTCATCAGATAGGGCAAACAATATAGGAGTACCACAGGGGAGTGTGCTGGGTCCGCTTCTTTTTATCTTGTACCTTAATGATATTGAACTTTTTATTGAAATCGAATTTATTAATCTATTTGCTGACGACACTTTAATAGCTTGTAGCGATATCAACCTAGAAAGAGCCATTCTGAAAATGAATGATGTTCTAGAAGCAATAAGAAAATATCTGGGTAAAAACAAATTAAAATTAAATGTAAAAAAAACTCAAGCAATGATTTTTACCACTAAATATAAACACGATCAATTAAACCTAAACACCTACAATATAAACATCAATAATGAAAAAATTCAAATAGTCCCAACATTAAAATATTTAGGATTCCAGCTTGACAGTACCCTGAGTTTTGACAATCATTTCAACTATATCCAAAAAAAGTTATTAAAAAAAATATATTTTTTCAGTAGAATTTCACAGTATTTATCAACGGAAAGCAGAATAACAGTGTATAATACAATTATTCAACCGCACTTTGACTACTGCGCATCAGTGTTATTTTTGTTTAATCTAAATAAAATAAATGCGCTGCAAAAATTACAGAACAGGGGAATGAGAATTATTCTTAGAACAAATCGGCGTACCTCCATAAGAGACATGTTAAAAACTCTTAACTGGCTTTCGGTTGAAAATCGGCTGTATTATTTAACTATGGTGTTTGTTTTTAAAATAGTAAACGGCACAGCACCTGAGTATTTTGAGCAGTATATCACTTTCAATAGGAGTATTCACTCGTACAACACTAGAGGTACAAATAATATTTATATACAAAGAACAGCATATAAAAGTACCATGAATTCTTTATTTTTTAAAGGCTTTAGTCAATTCAATCTTTTGCCAAATAATATCAAAAATGAAAATACGTTACACAGTTTTAAAATTAAAATGAAACAATTCTTACGAAACATGATGTAACCTAGTTTTAGTCTGTTTTTTCTCTGTATGATGTGTAATATTATTTTAGATTTGATATTAGATATTAGTGTATATTTTTTAAATGAAGTGTCTAAAGTTATTAGTTTTAGTCCTTTTTATCTCTTTATTAATTGTAATACTTAGTATTTATATATCAATATGTATATTAGGGGTTCCTAAATTAAATAAATAAAGATCTATCTATCTTTCTATCTATCTATCTATCTATCTATCTATCTATCTATCTAAAGTCTTGATCAAAAAACCTGGGACACCCTGTATGTATAGATACTTGCCAAAAATTGTATCGTTCACTGATGAATTATAGTTATAAGATCTTATTGATATAATCTCAAAATAAGTGTAAGTTGTTTTAGATGTAATCACTGTGTTATTTTTGTAGATCCCTGAAGATGACCCAATAAGGGTCGAAAGCTTGGATGGTTAAAAGAGTGTTCTAAATCATTTCTCCCTTGCTGCTACCCAATTAATTTCTTTTACTAGATCCTGGACAGCAAATAAACATTTTCACTATATACATATACAGGGTGTCCCAGAATTAACTACGGAAACTTCGTATACGTATTCCTTGATGACAAATAAGTAGGGTCTTTTCTATAAAAAAAATTTTTTTAGAGACTCCTGTCAGAGTTATAACCCTTTAACTCTTTAAATGGTAAAATGTGCGCTACTTGATCGCGATACACAATACTCAATTGACATGGTCCTACATTTTATTTTTTTACTCCAAACCGAAACGATTTCGCAAAAAACGACAAGGAACAAAAAAGTTTCTAAATAATCAAAACTTCCTAAAATAATTTTTTGTTATTGCAAATATTAATTGCTAAGAAAGTTACAAAAAAAATATTAAGAGGGGTTCCTTGATTTGCACCCTTAAAATTGGGGTAGGGCAGGTGAAAAGTGGCAGGAGAAATGCGTCTTTATAAAAATGATGTTCACCCAAATTTTTAATTTTTTATCTTGGACCAATCAGAAGATATTAAATTAAAACAGTATTTTACCACCCCTCTTTAAAGGGTTATAACTCTGACAGGAGTCTCTAAAAAAATTTTTTTTATAGGAAAGACCCTACTTATTTGTCATCAAGGAATACGTATACGAAGTTTCCGTAGTTAATTCTGGGACACCCTGTATACATATATATATATATATATTTATATATATATATATATATATATATATATATATATATATATATATATATATGTCAACGAAATAACAATATAATAGTAACTAAACAACAAGTTAGCTATGACTATCAGTATGTTAATACGCGATTTTTGTCATTTTTGTGTTAGACAAATCATACCAACTTTTAGTTTCGAGAACAGAAATCTTTATTTTTAATAAAATACAAAATTAAATTCGGAGTTTTATATAAGTTAAAAAGATAAAAATGCCGGTACACTACCAGCTTCTTGAGCCCTTGCTTGTAAAAGGAGTTTCTTCTAGTTCTAATGACAACAGCAGCAATGGTAGAAATGTGTTTTTATTTCTCCTTCACTTTAAGAGCAGAATTCTTGATATCTTGGGTATTTTCTTTTGTTGGCCTTTTCTTACAACTTTTACAGAAACAATATTAAAAGTCATAGGATATAGCGAAAGCAATAAAAACGAACACTAAAATTGTCCATATGCTAATATTTTTGTAGTAAACTAGGCTGTACAAAATTTTACGTATATTTTATATTATATTCTATCTACTAAAAATTTCTCAAAGTCATTCTAGATGTTCTAGTGAGGAAATACCGTAACGACCTATCTGATCGTTTTTTATTATGAATAATTTCACCATACTACTGTTACCGTGTCTATATCGGTGAGATCTGTAGGTGAAAGATTTGCCGTGCGCGGTGTTTTAGTTACGTCATGCTTGATAATTCTCGTTTTCTTTACAAGTTGGTACGCAAACAATCTTGTGCAGTTGTGAATTCTCTTTGAAATACAAGCGAGGTCCACCAGGGTTGCTAAAAAAATTCTAAATTAGGAGGTCATTTTGGAGGAATAGAAGTCTAAGAGATTTCGTTCCGAATTTGGAATTTGGAAGAAAAGACATCCCTGGGGAAAAATTACCGTCTCATTTGAGCCAATTCTCATTATAAAGATAACAGAAAAATTAATTCCTTAATAAACATATTTATTTTTTTTTATAAACAAATTTATGTTTTTATCATTATCTATTTAAATCATTTGTTTTGAAATAATTAAATTGTGTAATCATTTTTTTAAAATTGGTGTTTTAGTATAATTTGGAAGTTTGTACTTTTGCGTCCTTAAATTACTTGTCTGGGGGAGACTGGTAGTACTCTTTAAAGGTAACCAACGACTTAGTTGAGCTAGCTATGGAAATAACGCCTTTTAGGACGTTTTAACGTTACAGTACTGAAAATGACAATGTCGTTTAAATAAGCTAGGCATGTCTCTTTTTCTAATACTCTAAAAATATTTCTTATTAACTAGGGGCATTTTTTAGTTTGAAAGGCATTCGTTTGAACTCGTAATGTGCATTTTTGGTTAAGAATTTCATTTTTGTGTATATTTTTTTTATGCATTTGTATCTGTTTGGTAAGCCTAAGGTACTGGATTATTAAATTTTCTCTAGTTTGTCGAAAATGTTTGTAATCTTCGAGAAAGGATATGTTGTCGTCAATCGTTTTTCCATTTAGTTGTCTGTATTCGAATACGAATCGCCATTTACGTTAACCGAAGTATCGATTTTTTTTCTACAATACAAATTGGGCTGGATACTTTTTGTGAAACTGAAGGGAATTTCTTTTGTAACAAAACATATCTCTCTTTTCGAAACATCGGGTTTCTATAGCTTCTTGGTCATCAAGTTACAGTGACCTAATTTAATATATTTTTTATTTTTCGTTGCCTAATTATTACCAAGTATACAAACAAGCATATATTAAATGACATTAAGGAGAAAAGGAAAAAAATTTCGCATCCAGAAGAACCCTTAACCTTTGCCTTTACGCGGCAACGTTCTAACCACTAAGCAATAAATGTTTAGTAATTATTTCGCTTTTTGGTCGTTAAATTCAACTCATTTCAAATGTGACACTTACATCAAACTCTAAATAAAAATATAAGACCGGACACATAAAAAGTGACCTAAGAATGTATCTTATTCGTCTTCTGGTTTTAAATTTTACATATTTGTGTTATATCGAATAATTCTACATTAAAAGGAGCAGTAATTGTTATTACTTTTGGTGAACTGTCTGAATTAGTTATTAAAGTTATAGCACAATAATTTTCTATACTAACTAAGGGTTCTCTAAATTGTTCTGAAATTTAATTTAATTAATACATCCTACATCCGCTTTTCGTTTACTAATAGTTTAACTATCTTAGTTATTCGGGCTGGGATATTATTAGTTTAGCTTCCTATTTTCAATTAATGTTTTAATTGAGATAATTCTTTAGATTCGTAAATAATTGTAACTTTTTCCTTAGAAGTGATAATTAGTTTTCTATTTAAATCTACAAACGCTTTTAACTGCCTAAACAAGTCTATTTCTATAAGACTATCGTATTTATTTATTCTGGGCAAGATCGGTTTTGGAATGGACATTTTCTATAGGAAGCTATTTTTTTGCTGAAACCCCTTCAGGATGTGCCCAATATCGATAATGATGAAACGCTTCAGTCGCAAACCCTTTGCTAAAGTTTTTATTAAACAAAATCTGAAAAAAATTGAATATTTCTAATTTTTTTGCTCCTATTTTCGTATATTATTCAAAAAATATGGCTCCTAGAGAGAAAATTATAAAAAATTAAAAGTTTCGTTAATTAATTTTACACAATATTTCGTTAGTTATAAATTAAAAATTTAATGTTTATTGTTGGAAAAATAACAATAATTGGGAAAAAAGTACTGAACTACAACATCCATATTCCACCTATAAAAACGTTTTAATATAATTAAAACGTGTGGCTAAATTTTGTTAAGATCGGTAGTACAGTTTTTGCATGATAATTATGCAATCCAGCCTACTGGAAACAAATCGCAAATTTTCGAATCCATATTAGGCCATAAATAAAACATTTACGCAGTCGCCAATTTTTTTACTAATAAAGGAAGGCTCAAACTTTCAAACGCTTTTTGTAAAATTAAAATCGGTCCACAGAAAAGCCCACAATTTTTTTTAATTTTTTAAACATTTTTTCGGCTTATAAACAATTTGAATGCCTTTACGAGCTTTAATCATATTAATTTCAAAATTTATACACTTAAAAAGTATTAAAAGACGCTTCTAGTAAAAAAATTCGAAAAGAGGTTGACCGTAAAGGCCATCCTTGCAACTTCCCGCTAATTTTAATCGCAAAGCTATTTTGACGTTTTTGAGTTTTTTTTTAATGTTCAAGACGGCATTCGACGCAGTTTTTTAAGACATAAAAATGTTATTTGAAGTGCAAAATCAATTAGTAAAAAAATCTCAAAAATTAAAAAAAAAACAATTTTTTGAAATGTTTCGACAACGATATCTCACGAACGAATCAACCGATTTTAATTTGCAAAACGGCATTCGACGTGGTTTTTTAAGTTTAAGAGCTGATTAGATTTTGAAATTGATCGATGTAATAGCAAAAAAGATATGCCCAAAAAACATCATTTTTACCAATTGTTTTTTTCGGTTATTTTGAAATTTCTCAAAATCTACCGGCGCGAATCGGTTCAAACTTACAGGGTATCTAAGTTAGATGATACTCTTTGTAATGCTTTTTATTTAATTCCGATCGGTCAAGCCGTTCAAAAGTTATAAGAGGTTTACATACATCCACACACACACACACACATCCACACGTACATACAGACATACAGACACCCTCGTCAAAATAGTCAGGGGAGGTTCCTAAGACCTCAAAACGTTGAGATCCGATGAAAACTCGATTTTCGAAAAACGGGGTGAAACCAGTAACTTCCCGATTTTAAAAAAAAATTTAATTTTTTTTAGCGGGAAGTTAAAAAATGATACATTCGACTTACTGGTTGCCGAGATATTGAAGGTCAATGTTGGCATAAATTTGCCGTGTAACCATAACAAATGCTTTTGTTTGATAAACTGGCCCTTTTTCTTCATTTCCACGCTAATGGTCAGCATTGGCCTCAATGAGATTAAAGAGCCGACGATAGTAAACTGATATTGGAAAGACTTTACTTCCGGTCTCAATTGGAAAATTTGCGTTTAGTTCGCTTTTAATAAGTTAAAATTAATTACTGGTTTAGTTTATAATATCAGAAATGTATATATATATATATATATATATAAAGTGCCAAGAAAACGCGTATTAATATAAACAAAAGGGAAAAAATGACGATAGGACTCCTGTGTGAGCGTTCGTTGTTTTTGTGCTTTTGTGTTTCTTTACACATGTTTCCCCAACATCCTTTGCTCCCAAGTACCCAACACTTTTGCTAGCCAAGTGCAATACCCTACTTGGTTATGCCGCACTGATGACGGCTAATGAGCCAGAAACATGCATGTCTGCGGTTACCATTCCTACTCGTGGCCTTATTGATTCTTTTTGCGTACATGCCCAATAATTTTTTCCCTTTTGTTTATATATATATATATATATATATATATATATATATATATATATATATATATATATATATAAACGAACAGAGCGTTTTGTGACAGTCTAAGAATGTCCAAAGATGATACATAAAGTATCTAGTGCCTTACTGTCAAAAGTAATAATTTCAGTTTTGAACTGAAATGGTGTCGGTTAGAAATTTCTAACACTTTAAAAGACACCTTGGATGCTGCGATATAAATAGATATAAATATCATTCAACCTATATCAGGGCAAAACCAAACTACAGACACGTGTTTCGCTCTTAGTTTGAGCTCGTCAGTGTAGTACAGGCTATGTCTCTCAAGTCACTAATCAAGAGACATCCCTGCTATAAATTGAACGATATCTATAGATGTCAAATTGCAAAACTGATAAACAGTCGCAAGTGGTTCCATCTTCACTCCAAAAATGGTATTTCAGTGGTAGCTTTGCATCTTGTATATAACCTTAGGCAAGGTAAAATGATAAAACGAACAGAGCGTTTTGTGACAGTCTAAGAATGTCCAAAGATGATACATAAAGTATCTAGTGCCTTACTGTCAAAAGTAATAATTTCAGTTTTGAACTGAAATGGTGTCGGTTAGAAATTTCTAACACTTTAAAAGACACCTTGGATGCTGCGATATAAATAGATATAAATATCATTCAACCTATATCAGGGCAAAACCAAACTACAGACACGTGTTTTGTGACAGTCTAAAAATGTCCAAAGATGATACATATTTAATTATATATACAGTGATATACAGTGAATGGCTAAATTATTAAAGACAGTAAAAAGATTTCTTTATTTATTAGTTTAAATGAATTCTTTTAATAAATATTTGGCTTTAAGGTTTTCAGTATACATATGTATATAACAGAGTGTGTTATTAAGGTAAAAAAAAAATGAAAAATTAAATAACTGAAACAATCACTTAAAAAATCACGGCATGTTTCGACGCACAGCGTCTTCTTCAGGTAAATGCCTCAAAACATGTCATGTTAGTAAAATATAATAGTAGATTTCTTAAGTGACTGTTTCATTTATTTAATATTTTATATTATGGATCTACACCAAGTCTCGGCTAAATCAATTCAACAAAAAAAAAAGAATTTTGTAAGTAAAGGAGTGTATTTTTTCACAAAAAAATTGGATCAAATTAACATGCTCTCTATAGAGATGTGATTCATGTTAGGTGAGTTTCCCGGCCAGGGCAAAACTGCAATCTTTTCTTTCGTCAGAAATGCAGTAAAACTTTATGGCACGGTGCCGAATCGTGTATAAAATGTAACTTTTCTCACCAGGGAACCATTCTTTGAGCTGGAGCAGTAGGCGAGTTTCCAGTACTCGCTTATACTGGTTCTGTCTCATTGTTCCTTCCACGATGTATAAATCTGGAATGTTGATTCGTCGAAGAAGCATACCCGTAAAAATGATAATATTCGCTATTCACAAACTCTTCTGTTTAAAAGTTTTACTTACTCGATTCTTCAACAGTCATACCCTTTATGGCTTCGGTAAGCCGTGGTTTTTTAGGATCAGTGCGAGGACTTGTTTTCCTTTTCGTGCCTTATTTTTTAACACTGTCCGGTTCTAATGCTTGGTTTAAACTCATTTTTAATTTTATTTTATTAACTATCTTATTTTTCTTTTATTTTCTGTAACTTTGCTCATGCTAAAAAAATAAATTTGAATTTGAATTTTTTTTTAATCATGTCATTAAATTTAGCAAATATGTATTTCTAAATAATAAATAGTACTTACCTGTTAAATTTGTATATCAAACACGAAAACCCAGCGAAATACAGTTTTAAAATTGATCTGAACGTATTTTTGAGACCTCCCTGTGATACGCCTGCCAGTGTTGTCGCTTATTAAAAGTTTTAATAAATAATAATTAAAAATGTTAATTTTAAGTTATACCAGAAGCATTACCAAATAAAATACAGATTGACACCAATTTAAAGTAGAAAATACAAAATTATATACTTTTTCTCGCGCAGCGATTTTATGGAATGTGTTCGGCTTACGTTGACGGTGATTGTTTCAGCTCTGAAGTTGTTTGTTTATTTTTAAGTTTAAATCATGTATAAAACGTTGGCATTTTTTAATCTCAATTATTGCGGAATAAAGTTCTTTAGATTTATTAGCTCTCAGCATTAAACAACCGGATCCTTTACCAAGTTGTATGTTTATATCGAAAAATGTGATTAGAGTCAAGTATGGATCATAATGAAACAGATTGTTATATAATCATTTTCCGTTGTGTTGTATCTATATATTCAATATAATGTAATTTAAATCTTATTACGTATATTTCTTTTTTTCTTATTTTAATTAGATAAAATCAACTGTTTTTATGAAATTTATTTAGCATAATAAATTGTGAAATAAGTCAGTATACTTAAGTATTTTTTTGGTTTAATATCTAGCCAGTATTTGCAATTTATGTGTATATGTATTATTCGCCATTATGTCAGATGAACTCGAGAATGGTTGGAACAAAATAATGTTAATTATGTACCGAGTGAAGATAATCCCCAAATCTATTACAAGCTCGGCCAATCAAAGAATTTTGATCATAACTTTATCAAAAAGTTTATGATAACAGATGGTGGCCCTGAACATTGTTCAACGTAGGATGAGACAAGTCTTAACCAAATTAAGGTCGTGGTACAGTATTGTCAGAAAGTTATAGATTATTTGCGCCACATAAGTATACTAGCTTGTAGCTAAGTGGTCCATAATTTTTACATAAGAGTGTAGCCGTAACCCAAACATAAAATTTAATCTCCGTTATTTATAAATAATTAGACGGCCAAAAATTGTTATTAATTTTTTTAAGTCATAATAAATGTATTAAAAGACTGTGAGTTTTTGGGAAGTTTCTGACAATTACCTATTTTTTTTTATAAATAACAAATTGGTTCAGAACTACAGAGATCGTATATACTCAATGTTAATTATCGAATTTTTAATTAAGTTTATTTTGAATTCTATACGGTGGATCGACTTTAGGGTAATTGTATTATCGTGTCGTTAATAAGTATACAAAAATTTATAATCTTATGACGGTGTGCCCTAAGCACGACAACTACCCTAACGACCATGGACCACTATTCGGCTTGTAGTTTCGTTTTCATATTAACAAAATATGTATAATTAACTACTTAACTTTGATTTGTAACATTAATTTCTATACAGTAATTAAATTTTTAATATTTAAATTACAAAAATATTTTACCAACTCTTGCTCAAAGTACAAACTACACAAAGTAACGTCTATCTATATGCTGTTCTTAATTTCTTTTAATTATTTATACAATAAATAATTTATAATTATTTTCCTAAATATTTTAAGTTCTTAACTTCAATTCCGGTTCCTTGGCAAAAAAGGGTTGGCGTCGGGCTTCTGTGTGAAAGTCTGCTCCGGCGACTGGATAATCAAGTAATATTTGTTCTAAGTTCGTGCGAACTGACGTATCTGATCTTAATGAGGGTTAAACGATGGCTGGTTATGGCTTTCCTTATATTATATTACTTGGTTTTGAACTTTGCAGGTTTGGGTTTCATATGGTCATGAATTCACAAATTTTCCTAGTATTGTCGTTGATCGGAGCTTTCGAAAAGTTGTTGTTATTTAGTGTTGATATTTATTTTTGTATTTATAGTGTTACGTACACAAACATTATTGCGTCCTTATCCTATAAAATTATTTTGGGGTTAGTTGAAAAGCAACATTGCCAGCAAAAACCAAACTTCAAAACTAAGCGCATCTTTGATAAAGTTGATAGAAAATGAAGTCGCTGCAATAGACAGTTAAAACTGAATAAATTGCATTGAACATTTTAAACAAGTAGATCCAAAATACTGACTTTTATAATGTAAATAATTTTATTATAAATGTAGACAGTAGTAATGACGATGAGACCGATACTGATATTGATATTTGAATGTAATTAATATCATGATTTATCCCTTTTTTAGTAGGTACTATAGTTATTTTAAATTATGCTAATCAATAAATTAATAAGGTTGGGTTTACAAAAAAAACATATTTGCTTTCATGCCGATGTTTATTTAATTAATGGAAAAGAACAGTCAATACCTGCTTGTATAATATAGATCCAATTACGGCCCTGAGCTTTTAGTCTAAGATCCCGATATAGGACGACCTTCACCGAGCTGGTTAATGGACCAAACATATTTTTTATGTAATTTAATATATCAAAAAATATATTGCATATGAGTTGCCTATCGAATTACAGTCAAGGATATTTTTAATTAATTTTTAAAATTTTTTTGTGCGACTGAGAGGTCCCTACCTACCGTCCCATGCGATAGAAGAGGACACAACATAACAGCGTTTGAATCCCGGCCTTTTAAAGCAAATTGAAAACAAGAAGAATAGCGATAGACGCGTACAGTATATATCTATAGATACATTAATTATATAGAGCAAATTGCTTTAATTTATTTCAGTTAATATTTTTAAATAGGAAAAAAAAGAAATAAAATTTGTAAGATAAGAATTATATATGTATTGCTATAACCTTCTTATTAACTAATGATTTATATATACTTTAATGTAACAAAATATATACACATATATATTTAATTGATTGAAAAAAAATTAAAAACTAATCCTTTATTTTAATATGAAACTACTCCAAAATAATGCTCAGAATGTACGCGTCTATCGCTATCCTTCTTGTCTTCAAGAGCAGAGAGCAGAGAGCTCTCTCTTTTTAAAAGGCCGGGATACAAACGCTGTTATGTTGTGTCCTCTTCTATCGCATGGGACGGTAGGTAGGGACCTCTCAGTCGCACAAAAAAAATTTTAAAAATTAATTAAAAATATCCTTGACTGAAATTCGATAGGCAACTCATATGCAATATATTTTTTGATATATTAAATTACATAAAAAATATGTTTGGTCCATTAACCAGCTCGGTGAAGGTCGTCCTATATCGGGATCTTGGACTATTTAAAGTGTCGGCATAGGCAGCTGTTAAGATTAGTTAGTCCAAACGAACTTGAAACGAATAATACAAGAGGCATCTGGACCAGAAGTTCTCAATTTATAAAGCTCTTCGGTAAAAAGAGCTTCAATTTTTAAGATAATTCATAGGACCTTCTTGAGTTGATCTAGACTTGCGTTTGTAACAAACCGCACTTACGTCTGTTTTTGACAAGAGACAACATTCTAAAAATATATATTATATATTAACTGCGCCACCTAACGGTGGCGTCATAGTTCTTAGCTAAGTAAATTTTGCTCGTTTAAATATATGTGATATCAACTGCGCCACCTTACGGTGGCGTCATAGTACTTAATTATGTAAGAATTACAGGTGTAAATTTATAACATCTCAACTGCGCCACCTTAGGGAAGCGTCATAATGATTAATTTCGTAATAAACGCGTCCAATCGCTGCAAAATTCAAAGTGCTATAAGGAAAATCGTGGCCTCCGTTGCCGCCACCCCGGCCGGCCAGTGGGTACTACCGCAAGCCCTACGTCCCGCAATTTTAAATCTGCAATATCTTCGAAAATATTCATTTAAATCTTGTGCTGTACAGGACCATATAGATCTATATTAAATCAACAATGTATTTAAGCTATTTAATTGGATAAGGATTAATGCTGTATTGGTTAAAATCGCGTCGAAAATTAGCCATTATTTGTCGTAAAAAGTAAATGACAAAAAAAAATGGTATTGTGGGATATCCTTAGGAGGTAGACATATACCAACGGACTTTTCTGTAGACCTTTTCAATGTGTACAAATAATTAGTACATTATTTTGATAAATCTCGTAGGGTTCAGCCTGCGTTTGCAATGTAAGCGGAAAAAAATTGATAATTAACGACATCACATTAGAAACCTCCAAAATATCAGGGTTTCTTCACTATTTAATGGATGTTATTATACATATAAACCTTCCTCTTGAATCACTCTATTTATTTAAAAAAACCGCATCAAAAACCGTTGCGTAGTTTTAAAGATTTAAGCATACAAAGGGAAATAGGGACAGAAAAAGCGACTTTGTTTTATACTATGTATTGATATTGAAGATGTGGTGTGCAATTTACGAATGCGGTGTAGACAATCAGATGAAAGGTTTTTCGCCTGATATAAAATTTTTCAGCTTTCCAAAAGATAAGGAAATGGAAGGTGTATGGTTACATTTGTGTAAAAGGGATAATAAGTTTAATGTTAAAAATGCTCGCATTTGCTTAAAGCATTTTTGTGATATGGATTATGAGCGAAACCTAAAACATGAACTGCTTGGATACGTGTCAAAAAGTTACCGAACTCTAAAAAAGGAAGCTATACCTTCAATAAACTTGCCTTTAACAAAAATCCCCAAAAACTTCAAGAATTTTTTTTTGGAGTTATACGGGCTAAAGGAAAGGGTTCATGACCATCCTTGAATTTAAATATAGATTACGGTCTTTCATTTTCGGTCGAAATGAGGGCTCTCTTTCAAGTTTTGGTAACATTGAAGATGATGATACTCTTGACCTACCGGATGTGGAAATAAATTTATGTGGACAATATTTTTTCTCAATTGACAAAAACCAGGAATCTGAGGAAATTCCTGATCCTGACCCACTTAACTCAGTTGATACTGAACTAAGTGATATTCAGTATGATGGATTCAAAAATTTGGCTGGGTATATATGCCATAAAATGAAAGACCTTAATAATATTACAGATTGTACATCAAGCTCTACATGGGTTTCACATTTAAGTGAGGGAGGTTTATCAAAGCCTACTCCAGAATTTATGGAACAACTTAAAGAACTTGAAAAACTATTTAAATATTTTAATAAGGATAGTTTATTTATTTCTATTTAATTTAATTAACAGACAGAACACTCCAGAAAAATTTCAGGCAACTCCTTCTGGAGTGTTCTGCCGCTCCCCAAAGAAGAAATGATGTGTCATCTGTCAACGATCCTAACCAAAAAGCTGAGAATCAACTGCTTACTTTTTGAACTGGTTGTCTGTGTTTATTTCAACAAAAAAAGAATTTTGGAACACTTTTTTATTATTTTTTAAAAAATTGTCAATTTTTACATATGTTTTGTGAACATTACTTTCCTAATGTTATTGTGTAGGATCTAACAGGAGCACAAAGAACGCTTTCCTGGTAAGACTGACCATAAAAAAAAGAAAACATTCTTTGTACTCACTAACATTTGTGTAATTTCCATTATAGGCGCTGATGAAGGCAAAAAAAGTTGCCGAAATATTCGCTAATTTGGATTAAAGTTTCTTACTTCGTTCACGGCTTTTACTGCCTGCCACCGAACCTCCTGAATTTCTCTAGCGCTTTCCCGAGAGTTACCTAAGAAAAGAAAATTTGTTTATTATAACGCGCTGTTATTCAACCTCGATATACAGGGTGAGTCAGGAGGATCGCACCAAACTTCAGGAGTGTATTGTACATGTGAAAAAAAAAAAAAAAACTCAAATGCTGTTATCCGATTCTTCTTTGTTTTCAAGTTATAGCATTAGTATTCAATTTCCTATCAAATTATTCCTATAAGATTTCAAAAATAACTAAGTTGGCCTCAGAACGTTTTCTCGTTTTCGTTTGTTGTTCTCATACTTGTCAATGTCAGCTTATTGTCAAAGTGATTTACGTTTAGGGTTTGTACGATTCCAAGTGTTACAAAATGCCACACATTTATTTAAATCCTAAATATGCCAATATGGTGTTTGTATATGGTTTTTGATATTGGGAATACTACAGCTGCTGTAGAAGAATATCGTCGACGGTTTCCACGCAAGAGAATTCCGGATAAAAACGTATTTATCAGAGTTTTCAATAAACTACGCGAGACTGGAAGGCTTCCCAGTGCTAACATAAGATCCGAAAGAGCTACACGACAAGGTTTAGAAGAGGTATAAAATATTCTGGATTTAGTAGGTGATCCAATGACCAGTTCACGAAGAATTGCTACTCAATTGAGCATTCCTCAAACCAGAGTAATTAAAACATTCCACAAACAAGGTCTCTATCCATACCATTTACTGCGTGTACAGCACCTACAACCAGAAGATTATTCTAGACGCATGCAATTTTGTCGATGGATAAATAAAAATCGTAGTGTTGTATCGCACATACTTTTTACCGTTGAAGCAACATTCACCCGTGACGGCATTAATAATAGTCGCAACTCCCATGTATGGTGCGACGAAAATCCTCACTCAACAGTTGAAACTAATTTTCAGCTTAAGTTTAGCGTAAATGTGTGGTGTGGTATGGTCGATAGTTATTAAATTGGCCCTGTTATTCTTGAGAACCGCCTAACAGGAGGGCATTACTTAAATTTTTTACAAAAGATCTACTAGAGGACCTTCCTCTAAACATCAGAATGCAAATGTATTATCAGCACGATGGAGCTCCTGCACATTTCACTCGTCACGTCAGGCAACATTTGAACGAAAGATTTCCAGAACATTGGATTGGTCGTGGAGGTCCTACTAGACCTCACACCATTAGACTATTGTTTATGTGGCTGGTTCAAAAATGAAGTATACAGAGTTTAAGTTGACACTCGGAATGCACTAATCCAACGCATTATAAATACTGCAGCCGATATCAAACAAAGACATGCAGCAATCAAAAGAGCAACGGGTGCTCTTTTTAAAAGAAGCAGAAAATGTTTGGAGGCCAATGGTGGTATTTTTGAAAACCTATTAAATGAACGCTATTAATTAAAATGAGATCAATGTAAGGATAACAAATTTTGTGATAACACTATAACTTGAAAACAAAGAAAAATCGGATAACAACATTTAAGTTTTTATTATTATTTTTACATGTACAATACACTCCTGAAGTTTGGTGCGATCCTCCTGACTCACCCTGTATATATATATTAATTAATAGTCCTATCACCATTTGTGTCTTCGGCCAGCTGTGTAAATTCCGTTGTTTTTGTTATATCTCTGGAACTGGTTTGTAAAATAGAATTAACCATAAAAAGTTGAAACTGGACTATCCACACACACATTCATTGAATTCTTGTTAAAACACATTTTCAGTGAAATAGTTTAGGACAAAACATAGTAATCTCTTCCGTGAACACAATGGAGTTTACACTAAACTGATAGTTGGATATTAACTTTATAATAATCGTTTGGATGATATGAATTAAGATTAATATAATAGTGAGTTCGAATATATCAATATGTACGATTAAAAGGTTTGTCGTGTTCGCGTTATAAAGTTTTGTTTCTTGGTTTCGCAATTAATTTAACTGATTATCAGGCAAATTTCTCAGTAATCACACACACACACATTTATATATATATATATATATATATATATATATATATATATATATATATATATATATATATATATATCCAATTAAGTCTACATCATATGGGAAATTTTTTTATTCTTAGTTTTATGAAAAAATGTTATTCTTTATAAAAAGTTGTATGGTCTTAAACAACCATCAGATATCAATTTTTTTAAGCTATATACGAGGTGTGTCAAAAGATATGAATTTTACCTAAGAGTAAAGTACCTTTTTTTTGAGAATAGCGAATATTGTTATTAAGAAAATATGATCATAGTTAAAAACTATTGTCCAATATCCAATATTATCTATCCACCATGAAAAACGATCTTTAATCATTGTCGGTACAAATTATGCAAATTTTGTAAATTACACATCAGTAATTTTATTAAAAAACATGACATAATAAAAATATAAAAAAGTCTGTATTCTTATAGCGGATGGATAATATTGGATATCTGACAATAGTTTTCAATTATTATCAACTTATCGTAATAACAATTGTCGCCATTTCCATAAAAAAAGGTACTTTACTCTTGAGTAGAATTCATATTTTTTGAGACACCTCGTATACGGCTTAAGAAAATTGATATCTGATGGTTGTATTTTAAGTATTAGACCATGCTCAACTTTTTATAAGCAATAACTTTTTTTCATAAAAATAAGAATAAAAAAGTTTCCCATATGATGCCGATTTATATATAAATACGAACGGAGCGTTATGACAGTCTCATAATTAAAAGATGAAAAATGATACAAGTAAATCGTGTAATGCTGTCAATCTCCAGGTAGATACCTAGATTTGTGCATGCTTAGAATTCCTAACTTATATGCACTGTGATGCTGCCACGTACATATAAATATCAACCAGTCAATACAAGGGCAAAACCAACCGTAGACATGTTTCGGTCCAGTTAGACCTCATCAGTACAGTAAAGGCTTGTCTCTTCAGTCATTAATGAAGAGACATCTTCAGTATAGAATGGCTGGTACTTGATATCAAAATTTCGCGAAAGTATGAAAAATTTCGCAAGTGCGCCATCTCTACTCCAAAAATAGCACTGTTGTGATCGCTTTGCATCTAATAAATAAACCTATAAGCCAGGTAAATAAATAACGAACGGAGTGTTATGACAGTCTTATAATAAAAAGATGAAAAATGATACAAATATCTTGTGTAATGCTGTCAATCTCCAGGTAGATACCTAGATTTGTGCATGGTTAGAATTCCTAACTCAAATGCACTATGATGCTGGGACATACATATAAATATCAATGCCCTTTTAGCGTCACCAATAGGGACTTTCTGACGCCCCATTTTACTCTATATACAGCAACCCCTTAACAATGATACGTCATACGTCGAAATCCATTCGGCCGTTTATAACATACAACGCTAATGCCATTTTGGTAGTTACGATCCCATTTGACCTGTTATCTTACCCTATACTGCAATCCCTTCACAATGATACGTCATACGTCGAAATCTGTTCGGCCCTTTACGAGATACAATGTTAATGCCCTTGTTGCAGTTACGATCCCATTGGACCCGTCATCTTACCCTGTACCGCAACTTTGTTCCAACGATATGTCGCACGCCGAAATCCCATCAACCGTTTCCGAGATACTGCCCTAGTGCCCTTTTGGTAGTTACGATCCCATTTGACCCGTCATCTTACCCTGTACTGCAACCCTGTTCCAACGATACGTCCCATGTCGATATCCGTTCCGCCGTTTACGAGATACTGTCGTAATGCCCTTATGACACGTTGTTTAAGGTCTTTTCTGTGTCTTACCCTATTTCAATGTCGAAGTCCTTTAACCCTACGCCCCTGGTCCCCAGTTTACACCGCCACGTCACGTGATTGGGAGGCGTGGCTAAATGGTCCAAAAATGATCAGAATGGACCTTAGATTTTCTTATGGAGATTTACATGTAAAAATGATCGATTTTGGCCCCGAACCGGCCTAGCTCCTTTACTTATGTATTATTTGTATTTTGTACCTTTTCAATTTGTTACTTCGCATTCTTCTTTATCTCGTTTCGATGATCATTAAATTCTTCTAGAACTTCTAGCTCCAATAATTCTTTTATTTTTACCTCTTCTTCGTTTCTTAGCTTCACCCCAAACATTACTTCAGCAGAAAAGGTATTAATACTGCGATGTGTAGTAGAGTGAAGTACTCTTTGAACTTTATTTACATGTTTGTACCACTTTGTAGGGTCTTCTAAGCTTAATTTAGTTAAAATAGGAATAAGTGTTCGAATTACTCGCTCTACCTGTTCATTACCCCGTGGTACCGTCGAGTGGTAGATTTCCTTTTGTTTACAATAATTTTCAAATTCCTCAGACGCAAATGCGGTACATCTATCGCTAATGAAACGACTCCCACGATTCCAAAACATTTTCTATTGTTTTTCCAGAGTCTGGAAGAAGTTATTCATTGTCTGGAATCCAGACAATGAATAACTTCTTTGGTAGTTGTAGATTTGGTGGGGTACAACCACGTGAACTTTGAGAAATCATCAATTACGACTAAAATATGTTTATAATTTTAAATTCTTTTCCGTCTTTATATTCATACAAAACTTCATTTCGAATAAAATATCCGTCGTAGTCATCGCTATACTCTAAAATTTTAATCAAAGCGTCTAAATGTTTATCTCTTTTTTGAGTATATTGAATTCTTTTAATAAGAACATCTTTAATTATATCTGCTTGAATAACCATCGCGGCAGGATATCGAATAAGTGCATCTACATGAGACACACGGCTTTCTTTACGATGCACAATTGCATATGAATATTCTTCTAATAACAACGCCCATCTAGCTACACGAGTCGTTAAATCTTTCTTATCCATACTCTTCTGGAAAGCTAAACAATCGGTTACAATCTTAAAATGATTTCCTAAGGCTGGGCGCAGACGCTCGGTTTCCTGATTCGGTTTTCGGATCAGGAATTCAGATTCGGAATTCCGTGTGCCTAGCGCAAACATCCGTTTTTTTGTATTAGGAATTTATACTGTCAGTTTGAATAGCGAAGTTTCTGTGAAAGCATAAATGGACGACGACGATGAATTGATTACTATTGCACTTTTACCGGCGCTAGATATGACGAAGAACAGAAAACGACATTATTAATTTTTTTCTGTTCTTACGAACCAAACGCACGAAATGAATTCGGAAAAGAACGTCGGGTTTTTGTCCGTTCGGAAATAGTTAAGACGTGTGCGTCTTGTTAAACATTTTGTATGTAAATGAAGCATTCAGGTTTCAGAATCTGAATTCCTGATCCGGAAACCGAATCAGGAAACCGAGCGTTTGCGCCCAGCCTAAAAGGTAAATCCCAAATTTTTTCACAGCCTGTATAACTGCTAGTACCTCCTGTTCATAACTCGAATATCTTTTTTTAGTTGGCGTCGTTTTCTCACTCATATAGAAAATTGGATGTAGTTTATTATCTACGCTAGATGCAAATATGTTATTTATGAAAATTTTATGATTAAAATGTTGAAAAAATATAAAAGAAGGACTACTTTAACGTTTTTATTTAATATTATGTTAATATTTAACAATAATTACGAATTAAAATTACGTAAAACAAAACGCATTTCAAAACACCAATCAGCGTTTAGTGACATCACTCCTGCTATATCAACTTTTTAGTGGTTAACTTTGCGTGTAAAATTGATTATTAGCGGTGAATATTATTTACGTTTTAAATAAAAATGGATGTCGGGTTTATCAAAGCAGACTCCAGGAATTTACCAAGAGTTAGTGTCGACATGGTATCTAGTAACTTTTTTTTGTCGAGAGTCCAGAGTTTTCAAGTGTAGAAATGAAAAGGACTAAATTACTACGGTATGCATGAATCATAGTTTTTGAACTTTAAACTTTTATATCATTATAAAAATGTGAGTTTAAATGTTCGGTGTAAGAATAAAATAATCTAAAAGAATATATCAATATTATAGCTGCAGTATTTTCAATGCTCTCAAGAATTTCACGTTTTTTCCTTTTCATTATACTACATCTTTTTTCAGATAAAGTTTTCCCCCAAACATTTTAAACTTCATCCAATTTTCGACGTCGTTCTCCAACTGTAAAATTAAATATATGTTATTAACAAGTTTTGTAAATACTTAGGTACAGTACGCAATAATAACAAGTATTCGCCAACGTTCGTCAAAGTGGTCTTCACAGCATCGAATAATGGTCTTTGGAGAATAAAAGTCATTCTTCTTTGCAGCTTGAAACCAATTTCTTCTCAGTTTTGGGGCAGAAGCTCCAGTCAAAAACAATTTATTTGGAAACTTTGTTGAAGTATAGATGGACGAATTGGCACAAAACATGAGTCAACACGACTTTTTTTTGGAATTTTAGGGGTATTATTGTGATCACCTGATGTTGATGGATAGTCCATTTTAAATTATTACAAAAAAATAAGTAGAAAGTCGAGAAAATTTGCAATTTGTTACAGCCAACGCCGGCAAGCACGACCAGTGACAGACAGGAATGACGTCATCGGAACTACAGGTCCATTTTAGCGCGAAAATTTAAATGATTTGTTTTAAACCGCATTTTTTACGTTAAATTAGATTGTTTTAATTTTTTAATATGGTTATGACCTTTTTTACACGGAATTCTTTAAAATGAAAACAAAACTAAAAATATTGCATGTTCCCTATTCCCTAATTGGAACGTGGAAAATTCCACACTTTACTCAACAGTACTAAGCACTTTTGCTCTCTGTAAATTATCCAACACGGCTTTAATAAGTGGAAGTGGAAATCAATCTTTCAATATATTTTTATTATTCTATCTGTGTTTTTCCGTCCTTCTTTTTCACCAAAACAATGGGACTGGTAAAATCCGAACAAATTGGTCGTATGATTCCTTATTACAACCATTCATTTATTTGTTTCCTTACTTCTTGTTTTTCCTGCTCTGTTAATCTTCGGGGTCGCTGATAAATTTTTTTATCATCCAACACGATTTTCATCTCAACCTCAGCTTCTTTTACTTTTTTTAGATTCATATCCCTCCACTAACTCCTTTACTTGTGCTTTCTTTTGGTCCGAATGAATATGACTAAGATCCAAATTTGATTCATCCATATCCATAGATATTTCCATCAAAAATTTTGAATTTATTTCTTAAAAACTATTATACCATCTGATGGTATGTTTACATCTACTTGTGACAATAAGTTATTTCCAATGGTATCTTCAGAATACATTTTTCTCCGTTTACATTAACAAACTTTGCAAATGATCCTAATGTGTTTACCTTATTGGTACCAAGTCCTTTTAATGGTATGACGTCTTGATCAAGAGTTATATTTAAAAGATAATTGTCGTAAGTATCCTTCCTAACCGCGCTAACATCACTTCCAGTGTCAAATAATGCTTGCATTTCAACGGTATCAATCAAAAGTCTAACGCAGTTAAGATTATTACAATATTCTAACCAGTTTGTTAGTACCTATACAAATGAACCTAATGGTTTATGTGTGTGTATACCTACTATTTACAATATTCTTTGGTTTTCTAAACAAATTATCATTCGGTAAATTATAATTAAAACTATAATAACTTATAAATATGAATACTTTTGAATAAAAAAACAATTATATAATATCAATATTAATTCAATCTACATATAAACAAAAAATTTACATAGGTATTAATTCAACGATGTTAATGTAATATTTTTATTAAAAATCCAGGTCTTAATTTTATTCTTGAATTTGCTGTAAGGGTTTGGTTGTAAATAAGTCAGGAAGTTTATTATATATTTTTGGACGCACAAATGCAATATGTTTTTGTGTTTTAGTGTAGTGCATTCTTGGTATGATGAGTTTGCTTATATTTCTTGTATATTGATTATTTATTTGTGTTATGTGTTTTGTAAGTGTCAAACTTTAACATAAATCTTGCTACAACCTTAGTGATCAACAGCTGTAAAGAAAAAAGTCCAGTATCCTAAAATAAAACTCTGGAGGGGTATCTTATATTTTTAAACAAGATTATTTTAATTATAGTTTTTGACTCACCTCAAGCGTTTTTAATGTTCTTTTTGATGCAAAGCCCCAAACCACCAGTCCATAACCGAGAACAGACTCAACAATAGAGGAATAAACCATTTTTATTGTTTTGAGGTTTAATATTTCTCTTAGCTGTAGGAATTTATAGATCAACTTTCTTAACTTTCCTGAGACATAATCAATGTGTTTCTCATACTGCAGATGCTGAACTAGAAAGACTCCTAAATATTTAACACAAACTGTTTTGTTCATTTTCACTGAACAATTACATTCCCATATCGAGTCACATCCTCTCTCATGAACCGTTAGGAAAGGCCTGTCTGTTACAAAGTGCGTTTTAAGGGCATTTAAAGTCAATAAACTATTATCTAGCCAATTATTTATTGCGTGCTCTGGTTTACTATAAGCTTCATTCCAAGTTTTAGAACTAACCAGCACCACTGTGTCATCAGCAAAACAAATGACCTGAGCATTATTATTTCTTAATTTAGTTAATTCATCTATATAGATTGTTAAAAGGACAGGTCCAAGAACCGTAACCTGTGGCACACCAAACCCTACTGAAAGCAGATCACTATAAACATTTCCAATTTTAACTTTTTGAAATCTTTCACTTGGGAAAGATTTAATTAATTTTAAGGGGTTTCCCCTTACTCCAATATTATCCAGGCGTTTGCCACGTATTTTAATGTAAGTAAAAACAAAATCAAATTTAGAAAAATAAATAAATTAACTAATTGAAATTCAACTCCAGCTGAGTTCGGTGGTGGTTTCTCCACTGGCAAATTATGCCCAGCTCAGCCGTAGAGGGTAAGTGCCAAAATAAAGTGAGTGCGCCACCGATTTGTACGGTTAAAATCGGAAACCCCTGATGTTTCAGGCACCACTTCACCCACTTGAGATAATTAAATAAATTCAAAATTTTAACCAGTACTATTTGAATTGCACAATAAAAAAAACGATAAAGTGAGCTAAATAAAACAAAATATCAACTAGACCCTTCTTTAATAAAAATTGAGAATTTACACAACTGTCAAGCCTCGTGCTTGACAACGCTATTGATATTTATATAAAAACAAAGAATTAATGAATGATTTTAAAAGTTAAATTTATCGATATGTGTGATCACACTCAATACAAAAAAAAAACAAGAAAAATAAATCTTAACTAACTAGTTACGACTTAATCTAATTAGGCTTATCTGTTAGTCCTTGGCTTTCTAATACTTAGGTCGGTTCCAAAACCCAAGCCTGTTCCAAAACCAATAGGCTTGCACCAACCACAATAACTTAAGCTCGAACTAAGTATCAGGTCTAGGATTTCAGCCTATAACTAGAATCTATGCTTGTATCTAGGACTTATGCCCGTATCTAGGACTTATGCCTGTATCTAGGACATATGCCTGTATCTAGGACCCTAAAATCGTAATTTAGTATTAACATTAGCTTAAACAGATTTTAATGACTCCTTGAATTAATTTGATTTAATAACTTTAATACAATTTGAACACATTAACTTAAATTTGTACTACAATGAAAGAATAAAACTGAATTTAAATGAAATACAACATTTAGAAGCGGACTTCTCTGAATTTACAATTAATGAACAAAACTAATGATTTAAATGTACTCAACAACCCTAAATTTGACTTGCTAGTCACAACAAAATTATAACAATAAATTAAATCAAAATTTAACATAAAATTAATTAATAATAGTAAAAGAATAAGCAAAAAGGAGTCTAGTTTCACATTAATAACCTACATACAAGACACAAAGGAATACATATGCAAAATAAAGATATTACAACCAAGATTGTGACCATATGGCGTTATTAATCTTATAAAAATAAAATTTCGTAACTCACCTATTAAGATAGGGTTTCTTTCATTAAACTAGTGACACCCTAGCTGGTAGACGGGTAAATCAATCTCCTCGTTGCTAATTGCGGGAATTCTACCACAGCTCACCGTCTGAACGGTTTTAAATCTCCAAATCTACCTACTGTCTGTTTCTTGATCTATCTACGTTTCGTCCGAAATAAAACAAGAAAAAAAAACCATAAGGATTGAACAAACCACATGAATAAAAGGCGTTTTACTTACCACAGAAGATTACACAAAAATCCGACACGCGGCTTTTTCCAATGAATCTGTTCAAAAATAACAACAGAATCTAACTCCAACAACGATTCAAATGGAAAATGAGGTTTAGTTTCAAAAATCCAAAATTAATTGTTACGGATTCACCGCGATTTAAAACTTAAACCAAAAATCTTCTGGATTGTATTCGACAACCTTCTTATTCAAAAGCAGATAACGGAAAGAGAGAGAAATCATTTACTTTCGATAAAATCTGTCAGACACGAAAATGGCCTCTACCACTGTAAGGACAATAAACCTAGGATCAACAGCTACCAACTTACGAACAAACAGTAATCGTTTAATAACAACTGATCTTATTACTTAACAAGGTAACACCAAAATCTCAACATTACTTAATTCCCTCGTTTATTTTCAATCTTGTTACGCAAAACAACAATTCCACGAAACAACTGGCCGTAGAACACAATACTAATAGTTATCGACAAAAAGAAAGAGGTAGTACTTCAGTCAGATGAAAGCGAAAATGACAGTAATTTCAAAAATAAACACTACAAGAATTCATAACCTGAATTAAATAAATTTACTTTCAAAACAATATTAGCAACATTAGTTATGGCCAGAATATATTTATAAGTTGATGATTAACTATAATCGATCTAAATCAACTGGAACTTGTCACGATTTACTCCTTAATAACGGAGAATTCATAAGGTAAGCAATTAGTTATAACTATTGTGAATTTAAACCCGTGACACGTTCCAGCATGATTCGGTGTGACACAGTGTCAAAGGCCTTGGATAAGTCCAGACAAATTCCCAGTGTTTTATGTCCAGTATTAAAATTCTTTACTATATGTACTGTCACCTGGCACAATGCATTTTCCGTTCCAACAATCTCTTGAAATCCATACTGGTCAGATGAGATCAATTTACAACTGAAGCATTTAGTTCCTGTTTCCTTATCTGCAAATTCTCTCGATTTATGACCTCTTTTCCAACAATTAAAGCAAACATCTTCTTTTCGTCCTTTATATTCCATTTTAGGATTATCTCCTCTTCTTGGTTCTTTTTTTGTCTCCAATCACTTCTTTGCTTGTTTTGCTGATTTTTCTGCCCTTTAGCTGCTCTTACTTGACTGTATAATTTAATTTTTTCTTTAAATTCCGTAAAGTCTTTTGCTCCTATAATATTATTTTATTTGCTGCATCATCCTGTATACCATCTTTAATGTATTGTATAATAACTTCAACCTTTAAATTCGCTCGGCTTCCAATTTCTCTCAATGTTAAACTATATTTCTGTACAGATTCTTCCTGCCTTTACTTTCTTTGCATGAGTAATTTATTTACCTGTGAACTTTAATTCCTCGACAAGACATCTTTTTAATGCATTTCACGATGTAATTCCTCTTTCCGATTGAATAAATAAATTAGCCATCCCTTTTGCAAAAATTAATTTTCGAAGTTCATTCCAACCTGTTAAGTCAGCTATTTCTTCAAAGTCCGCAATCCACTTCGTAATTGGATATTTATCTTTTCCATCAAATGAACTTATAGGTACTATTCTCAACGTCTCGAAAACTTGACGAAAATGATTCCCAAAAGTCCCTTCTCGTAGTATATCCTTGTGCTACAGTATTATTTCGTCTCTTGAACTTATCTTCTATAGTTCTCCTGAAATCTTCTGCTGTACCTGTTTCTATATCTACTATCTGCCTTTCTCCAGCATTCTCCTTGTCATCGTCATCTTCTTCTGTAAAGAAGTCTTTATTTTCTTCTACGGCGTCGTTAACGTCGTAGGCCAAATCGTTACAAATGCGAACAATAATTTCATTTACTGTGACAGAATGATTTAAATCTAATAAGTTACAAATAGAAATGACATCCACTAGTTATAAGTTATCTTTAACATTACTTAGTCTTGCGATTTGACATTTAATTTAAAACCGGAAAATTCGCGAATAGCTTTTCTTTGCTTACGAGGTTCTCTGTCAGTACCAAAAGCAATATGATGTAACGCTTTAACGGTTTCAAGAGTGCAATTTTTTAATTTAGCTAAGATCTTCGGGAAACTTTTAAACTAGATATGTCTGCATTACTCATTTTGAATATCGTCTCAGTCTACAAATATTAAGAAAAAAAACACCTTTTAAATACAATAAAAAAAATGATTTAGTTTAAATATTTGTGCGACGACAAATAATGAAGTCGGTTAAATAATCGAGGTTATAACAGTTGATAAAAATATATAAAAAAACTTAAAATATATGCAAGTGCCTAACTTTACAATATAAATCTTTACAAACATAAAACTACAATATGTAATTTTAAGATTATTTGCATCATATTTTAATTTACAACCAAAGAAAATAGTCTATAACCTTATCTAAAAATAAAAAAACTAATGTCTTGGAACACTTTAAAATTTTATTCTTCCGCACAGAATAGACAATTTAATTAAACACCTTTTACAAAAATAAAATAAAGTTATTTCAGTCTGTCACAAACATTAAAAAAAAGTTACTTCCACCTGATAGTAGTTAATAAAAACTACATCACTGGATAGTGGCAGTATCGTTCTATCAACCAACTTGCCTATTCCGTCCTTTTCACCTTCGTTGATCGTCGCGCTACACCTCTTTCTCTGGCATCGGACAGCCGCAAACGCAGATCATAAAATTCAAAACACCACTCGGCTGCTGCGCCGTTGACTCCACTCAACGACTCAACGTGTGTATCGGCAACTTCTAGAAAGTGTCGCTTGATCTCGAATCAAGACTAACAATTTAATTCCAGCTCTTAACACCATTGGCATTGATTCTAATAATCAAACTATTATCAATCGTCAATCTCCAATCCCGGCTGAGCCCCCAAAATTGTAGGCTTTTTTCACTGTTGTCAAGGGTTATGTAAAATGATAGAACCGGTTGATGATATGAACAGATAATTTATTTTTAAGTTATAACGGATTCGTGCTGATAGTTTGGGCACCGGCACTTAAACACTTAAGTTCGTCGTTTCTTCGTCTTTAACTTCTTTTTACTATTAATCGTTGTAAAATACATTATTATTGCAATATTAACTTTCATAAATATATTTCGTCGTCCGTCTTTCTGTCGTTCTATATACCTCGTCTGTACGTCGTTCGTCGCGAGAATCTAATTAAGTACTACTCCTCGTCTCTTTTATTTTTTCATCCCAACGCGTATTGTATCGTACTGGACCGACGAGATCTAATAGATCGAAACACGTGTCTACAGTTTGGTTTTACCCATGTATAGACTGATTAATTTTTATAGCTCTATCGCAGCACGATGTGTCCTAGAGTTAGAAATACTAACCAGGACAAATCCAGGTTGTGTATTTGGGTTATTCTGACACTAGATACATTTTGTATCATTTTTTTATCAGTTTGTATGAGTTTGTCATCAGTGCGGCATAACCAAGTAAGGTATGCCGCACTGATGACGGCTAACGAGCCAAAAACATGCATGTCTGCGGTTACCATTCCTATTCGTGACCCTATGATCCTTTTTGCGTACATGCACTTTAATTTTCCCCCTTTTGTTTGTTATAGGTACGCTAGGTACGCATACTTGGCACCCTTTTTTGTTATATATATATATATACAGGGTGTTTCTAAATTGATGCGAAATATTTCACAGGGTGATTTTTCAGCAAAAATTAAGGGGGGTCTTTCATATAAATTTTTGTTCAAAATCGCTCTCCCTCCAAGTTACAGCCCCTTAAAGTTGGGGGAAAACCATTGTTTTTATTTAATATCTCCACTATGGAAGAATTTAGAAGAATGAAATTTGGCAGATAATTGATGCTAATAAAATGGCATCTTTTGACAATTTTTGTAACCCTGCAATGTTTATACAAGGGGGTGAAAAAATCAACCCTTATGATATTTTGCCTCAGAACTTTTTAATTCGTCTACATTTTCATACTTAAAAAAATGATTTAAGAAGACGAACTTAAACTGCAACTTTTTTATGTCTTGACTATTTCTCGTAAAATTGTTAGTTTGATCACAAAAAAATAAAATAGGTTACAATTCGATATTACTTATTCCTTTTTCACATAAATCCAGAAGCGTTATTGTGAGTAAGCAGGTGTCAAATAATGTCATAATTGGCAGATAATTATTGCTAATAAATTGACATTTTTTTGCGGTTTTTTAGCCCCGCAATGTTTATACGAGGGGTGAAAAAATACTAGCCTACTTTATTTTTTTTAACAAACGATAACCCCTCTGGATGTATGTACACAAGGAATGAGTAATATTTTATTTTTTTATGGTCAAAGAAACAACTTACTGAGAAATAGTTAAGACGTAAAAAAGTTGCAGTTTAAGTCCGCCTTCTTAAATCAATTTTTTAACTAGGAAAATCTGAGGCAAAATATTATAAGGGATGATTTTTTCACCCCCTCGTATAAACATTGCGGGGCTACAAAAACCGTCAAAAAATGTCATTTTATTAGCAATAATTATCTGCCAATTATGACATTAATTGACATCTACTTACTCTGTTTTTAACAAACAATAACGCTTCTGGATTTATGTGAAAAAGGAATAAGTAATATCGAATTGTATACTATTTTATTTTTTTGTGATCAAACTAACAATTTTACGAGAAATAGTCTAAACATAAAAAAGTTGCAGTTTAAGTCCGTCTTCTTAAATCAATTTTTTAAGTAGGAAAATGTGGACGCATTAAAAAGTTCTGTGGCAAAATATCATAAGGGTCGATTTTTTCACCCCATTGTATAAACAATGCAGGGTTACAAAAATTGTCAAAAGATGCGATTTTATTAGCATCAAGTATCTGCCAAATTTCATTCTTCTAAATTCTTCCATAGTGGAGATATTAAATAAAAACCATTGTTTTCTCCCAACTTTAAGGGGCTGTAACTTGGAGGGAGAGCGATTTTGAACAAAAATTTATATCAAAGACCCCCCTTAATTTTCGCTAAAAAATCACCCTGTGAAATATTTCGCATCAATTTAGAAACACCCTGTATATATATATATATATATATATATATATATATATATATATATATATATATATATATATATATATATATAGAGCAGCAATAAATTTGATAAGAGTACCTACTCTTGTAATATTCTTAATGTACTTACAACATTTTTAGACTAATACAATAATGTTGTTAAATTTTTATAATAAGTAAATGAAAACATTGGAAATCGAAGATAATATTAAACAAGCAATCTATTAGGTTATGTAGAGAGAAACCGGATGGGGTGGTACCAACAAGGATGGCAAAAATGACAGGAAGGATGATTGACAGAAAATTAAAAGAGCGAGTTAAAATTTAATTTACATAATTTAAATGTGGATTGAAATATTTGTTAATGAAATCAGATTAAAATGTAAATAAAAATTGTATTATACATTGGATTCTGATTGCTTAAAATTTTCCAAAATTATATTTTAGAACTGTATAATTAATCTAACAGAAAATTGTAATTCTTCCTGCCTTTGTTTGTTAATCTAGTTATCTACGATAGTATCATTTGCTAAGTCTATTTTTACAGTAATTAGCAAATTGTAATTTCATTTGTTAAATGGGTTTGGTAAACCACTAATAATACTTATTGGACAGATAGATTAAAAAATTCAAGGGAATTTTTGTAGAAACAACATATGCAAATAATTTCATACAAAATCAACAAAAGAGAAACACATAAAAATGCATATTTATTGCAGACCATAAAATAATCAATAATTTTATTAATTAAATAAACGTAGATTTATGGTAAAGTACAGATTTTTATTTTCTCACTTGTTTCTATGTATCCACATCATACAATATATAATATTGAAACAAAATGGATAGTCACTACATGTGTTTAACCATACGTTTTATTCGCAATTTTTTTTTTAATTACAAACAAAATAAAATACCACTATAAATAGTCGAAAATTGAAATTTTAACAGAGATAAAAGTAAACATGTGGGTTCTAAGTAAATCCGGAATGGGACAGTTCATCACGGCCGGTAGCTAGATTTACTGCCCTTGAATATTAAATTATGATATACTCGTAGTTAAGGAAATAAAGCAATGAACCTCTAAAATGTTTGCAGTATGGATCCCTATGATTTTTTTATTCGAATCGTAATCGACTCTACCCAAAAGACGTACCTATAATGCGTTTCTTTTAATTTTGAAAAGGTGAAATTTATTTCGAAAAAAAAAGGTTTAGCAGTTATTCTTAAGAAAATCAGCAGCTTAGCTTTTTTCAACGTTTGTAGTATTAGTAAACAGTAAACTGGTCTATAAATGAGAGTTGCAAAGTGATTATAAACATTTTTTACCCATAGTAATATTTGCTGAAAAGACAAATGTTAGTAAAAATAAATTTTGGGTTAGCAGCAATATTTAACATGAATAAAACTCTTTAAATTATTTTTTCCAAGCTTTGTAAATATATTTATTTCATTTTCAAGGAGCTACAACAGTTCATAAGTGACAGAATGAAAGGGGATATTTATTATAAATTTATGCTTACATCTCTGTAGGTAAGGTTATAACGTTATTATGTTTACAGAAATTAACATGAGCGAGTAAATATTAAATATTAAAATAGAAAATTAAAAATGATGATATTTAAAATTGTTCTTTTTTTTATTAAGGATGTCCTCGTAGGTATAGACCTAAATACAAATGTACCGAGAACATCTATAGGGGCAGAAGAGACAATTTATTAATTTGGGATTTAAAGGCCTGCAAGTTAGAACGAGTGGGGAAGACGTGGGAAGGTAAGGAGTTCCACAATCTGGAGACCCTGGGGATGAAGGAACGATCGAATCGATCCGTTCTCGATGTCGGGCATTAAACAGTATAAGGGTGCATGGAGTTGGCACGTCGCGTTGCTCTGGCTGGTCTGACAAGTGAGGGCATTATAGAGCGGAGTTCTTCTGAGCAAAATCCGCTTATGTATCGGTAAAACAAGGAAAGACCAGACACTGGTCTTCGGTGGGATAGTGGGGCTAGGTTTTTGGTGATACTGGTGTCGTTTATTAGTCGAACTGCTCTTCTCTGTATTGCATCAAGAACTCCGAGCCTTGACGGAGCCACCGAACCCCATACATGCGAGCAGTATTCAAGATTAGGTCGCATTTGGGCTTTGTAAAGAGTAGCTAAGTTGGATGGAGAAAAATATTTCCGTGCTCTAAACAGAAAGCCTAATTTCTTTCCTGCTGCAGTTCCTATGGATGCAATATGTTCGTTCCATAGTAAGTCCTGGGAGATCGTTATAACAACCAGCGTAATGGAGTCGCCCGCTACCATTGGCTGATTGTTGATTGTAATGGATGAGTCGCATGTTTGCCTCTTGTTCGATAGGCAACATGTTTTTGCCTTGAAAGCGTTAAAATTAACAAGATTCTTTCTTCCCCACTCGTCTTGATTGAGAGAAGCCGTTGTGGTTCTTCTGTCCTTTTCCAGAATATCTAGAGGTATGGGATGGTTGTGCGCTTTGCTACAGTGTAGGTTGCTATCATCTGCAAAACCATGTATCGGGTTATTAGTGGCTTCTAGTAGATCATTAATGTGTAATAGGAATAGAGTAGAAGCTAGAGCCGATCCTTGGAAAACTCCAGCGTTGATCTTGCAGAGGTTGGAAGAATGTCCATCTACAGCAACTTGGATGTGCCTGTTGGAGAGAAAGTTGGATATCCATCTGCAAAGGTTTTGCGAGAGTTTGTTTGCCTGCCACACTTTATCAAATGCTTTTGTGATATCTAGTGATACTATTTGAGTCTCCCCATAGCGGTGGATGGCATTACTCCAGACATGAGTTACATATGCTAGCAGATCAGCTGTTAACCTTTGTTGGCGAAAACCATATTGCCTGTCACTTAAAAGGTTGTGAAAGGTAGATAGATAGATAGATAGATAGATAGATAGATAGATAGATAGATAGATAGATAGATACACACTTTATCAAATGCTTTTGAGATATCTAGTGATACTATTTGAGTCTCCCCATAGCGGTGGATGGCATTACTCCAGACATGAGTTACATATGCTAGCAGATCAGCTGTTAACCTTTGTTGGTGAAAACCATATTGCCTGTCACTTAAAAGGTTGTGTGTCTCAAGGTAGCTCAGGATCTCGTGATTGACGTATTTCTCCATAGTTTTGCTAATAACAGATAGAAGAGCTATGGGTCTGTAGTTAAAAGGCTGGGTTTTACAGCTTTTCTTGGGGACTGGTTCTACTCGAGCAGTTTTCCAGGATTCTGGAAAAATACCAGTATCATATGATAGTTGAAATAGCTTAGTGAAAACTGGCGCTAGTTCAAAAGCACAATATTTTAAGAATAAAGCAGGTATTTCATCAAGGCTGCTTGCTTTGTTGGTATTTAGAGTAGCAAGGACTCTCTGCACACGCTTAACCCTAAATATGATATTTTTCATTGTGTGGGGAGCCCGTGGAATAGAAGGTAGTTCCATGTTTTCCGGTGGGTTAAGTGTCGAGTTCGAAGAGACTATTTTGGCAAAGAGTTCTGGCTTTTCTGTGGAGGACGTAACTATTGAGCCATCATCTGATGTGAGTGAAGGGAACGAACTATTTGTAAAATTGTTGTTGATATGTTTTGCGGGAGTCCAAAAGGACCGGCTTCCATTAGGGTTAGACATTACTTTCTCTCTCTTTCGAGCGTCAAAGAGACATTTGGAATTGGAAATAGTAAAGTTGTATCTGTTTCTAGCGTTTATATCATCCTGTTTTGTTTCTTCTGATGGATTTTGTATAAATAATTTGTGGGACTTGATCTTAGCTTTCCGAGCTACATCGCAATCTTTATTAAACCATGGCTTCTGTTAGGCTTTTAAGCGTTTGGTAAAGTGAGGAATGTAAGCTTCCATGGCACACTGATTAATTTCAGTTATACTGTTGCAAACTGCCGATGGATTTTTGTTAATAAAGCAGACTGGATTTCAGGAAAAAGTTGCAAAAGTAGTCTCGAAGGCCTTCCCAATCTGCTTTTTGTAAATTCCAAAAAGTTCTCTTGGGTGGTGCCTCGAATGAGTGAGATTCGAATGGACATCTGACTTCTACTACAGCATGATCAGAGTTACCCAGGGGAGACAGATCATTTACATTATATTGCTCAGGGTGAGTAGTCAGAAAAAGATCCGAAATATTAGAACTGTGATTGGCAGCTCTTGGAAAGTAAGTGGGCTTGTCGATTAGTTGGGACAGCCAATGGCTAATTGCAAACTCTTTAGTTAGCCTGCCTTCTGTGTCCGTTTTGTTGGACTTAAGCCACTTTTTGTGGTGAACATTAAAGTCCCCAGGCACAATTATCTCTGCAGAAGAGTACTCACTATTAAGGTAGTCGACCTTTTGTGATAGATAGTCTAGTAGTTCGTCGCAATTATAGTCTGATGGCCGATAAATACAACATATAAATTTGCTAAAGGCTTTTAGTGTTAATTTTAGCCAGAGGATGTTGTCTCTGTTGTTTTCTAGTGCAGGTAGTCTAGAGCAGGAAAGTATGCTTCTTACGTTAACACATACACCATGGTGCCGTTTAAAGTTGTGGTAAAGTTCGTAACCTGGAAATTTAAGATGCTTCAGGCTATTTTTCCCAGAAACTTGTGTTTCGATTAGAACAAGAACGTGAGCTTTTATATACTGTAAATAGTGATGGGTTGCGTTAATGTTGGCATTCAACCCGCTGATGTTAGTGAATGTTAATATGCAGTCTGTTTTGCGTTTTGGTTTCTGGGTAAAATTGGCTGAACTAGAGGTTGATCTACTAGCAGACTGATCGATGGCTATGTTATTTCAATCATGACTTACCCGAGATTGTCCCCCCGGAGATCCGAATGGTGAACTATTTTACGTTCGGAACATTTAACCTCTGTAGAACTCATCATGGTATTTTCTAGAAAAGAGTTTAAGAGAAAGAAGGGGATAGGAGGGAAACGGAATATGTTTGACATTAATTGACATTAATAATTAAATAATCTTGTAACTATGACATCAAAGTAATATGATAGAAACCTAACTATTAGATTTAAGTATTTACTTAAAAGCTACCTTGAAAGCTTTTTTTACACTTTACATTTGAAAAAGGATTTAAATCTAAATGAAGTAAATAAGAATATAAATCACTTAATTGGTCAATATGTGATTTTTTATTCATGCAATTATTATTTTGATAGATAAAAGCCATTTCAAGAAAGGTGCGTTTTGTTAAAATTTTTTCAGAAATTAAAATTTTTGTTTCATTAAAATTAAATAAATGACCTGTATTATTAACATGATTAGCTAAAGCACAACGTTCTGTATGTAATCTACAATAATTGTATTGTGAAAAAATGCTTTTATTGAGATACTGTTCAATTAATAACATAAAACACTACATAAATAAAGTTTAAAGGTTCGTAACTAGAGGTAAATAATACAATTAAAGTGCAAAGTATTGCTCAGACGGAACTGACTTAAAACTACACTAAACTAAATTATAAACTAGCAACCTAGTTGTATAATAGTCTTCGTACACGCACAATAGACCTAGCAGACTAGATGCTATTTGAAGTGTTTGGTCCTAGCGGTCTAGAAGCCAAAGCTGTCTTAACTTTTTAGGGAGAGAGAGAGAATAGAATTTGGAGGATAAATATGGGAATTTTAAGGAGTTTGGAGTGTAAGAGGACCCTGTTGTAGGACCTATGTCCTTTTCAGGGAATGGATGGGAAGTTTGAAAGGAGTTAGTATCTGTCTGTCGTCGGCCCTGCTCCTACAAAGTTTTTCCATTTGCAATTCCTCTGGAGTTGGGTCTTCTGGTTTTTCTTAATCCATCCATGTTTCTTGAACGTGCCTAAAAAGAGATTTTTCCTTTGGTGTCAGTGTAAGTGTGTGTAGGTGTGTGACCCACGTGGTGAAATGTGGGGTTGGGAGATTGACGCTGTGGCGTGTCTCCTCCGTCGTGGAGCCCTTCCATTTGGCAAGGACGAAGGAAACTCCTTGCCAAAGGGAAATACAGCCCTTTTTATATACGGAAAGTGGCGGGTAGTCGGTGGCCGTCGAGGTGACTCGATCGGGATAAGGTGGGAGTCGAGAAGCTGGAGGTCCAGTGCAGGCCAACATCAAAGGGTAGCGGTCCACTTGGGGCGACACCGGCGCGCATTTTGGAACTTATTATTTGATTCTTGTTACATACTCCCCCTCTGAACCATGGGTACGTCCCGGTCCTTGGTTCAGAACTACCTCTGGCGTCTGGATTGTTGTGGTTGGGCTGTCACAACTTTCCGTGGTCGTCCTCTCTTCCTGATAGGGTTGATAGGAGTTTGCGGCTGATTAGTTTCCTGGTATGGATGGAGTGCTGATACGTCATAACTCCCTATCATAGTGGTTGGGTTCTGAGTGGATGCAACTTCATAGGTGACTGGTCCCTTGGCGTTGAGAATAATATATGGACCATCACGTTTCGGTGCGAATTTGGCGGTCCTTTTCTGAGTAGTGCTGCTTAGTACGTGTGTAGTTATCCATACTTTGTCTCCAGGTTGATATCCAGGAGGATGTCGTCGATGCTGGTCGGCGATTTCTTTGCGCTTGTCTTGATTCTTTTCATGGATTTCACGGGCTTTCATCAGGACATCATTAATCAAGAGTAATTTTGGTGTGATTTCTTCCACAAAATTTTCGGCTTCGATAATGGGACGAAGGTCCTGCTGTACACGGAGGGGTGTAGCAAGTTCTCGTCCAAACGTTAAATAGGCGGGCGTGTGTCCAGTTGACTGACATCGGGCGGTGTTCATAGCAAATCAAATCGCTGGCAATTTATCAGGCGATGAATCATGGGAATTTTGTACCTGGATTGACAACTGGAGTTTCAAGTCGTGATTTCTTCTCTCCACAGGATTGGCGGCTAGGTGATAAACTGGTGTGAGACTCTGGTGGATGTCCAGGCAATATGTAACATGTTGCATCACCTGGCTTACAAACTGTGTACCATTATCGCTGACGATTCGTCGGGGCGTTCCATATCTTAATATGATTTCGTCTATTAGGGTTGTGGCACATTGAACTGCTGTGGCTTCGGTTAATGGGAACAGTTCGATCCATCTTGTGGCAGTATCTTCGATGTTGTAGATCCACCTGTAGTTTTCTGGTGATCGAGGTAACGGTCCAAATAAATCGATGGCGAGTACTTCAAATCGTTGTTGCATCACCGGCGTCTGGAGAAGGCCAGCAGGTTTCAAATTGGTTGCCTTGAAACGCTGACATTTGGGACAGTGCTTCACATACTCTTCAATATATCGGCGCATTCCAGGCCAATAATAATGCAACGCGATCTTCTAAATTGTTCGCTTACTTCCATAATGGCCGGCGGTAGGGGCATCATGGTATTTTTCCACTACTTTGCGTCTTCCTTGAGCGGGTACTACCAATTGTGCTTCTTCTGTAGCGTCGTTCGTGTAGCGGTAGAGACATTCTTCGAACAAGACATAACCTCGGGCTAACCATCGGCTGGCATTTTCGGGATGGTGGGCGTTGGTTAAGTCGTTGATGATTTTCGCTAATTCATCGTCTTTGAGCTGCTCTTGGCGGATATAACTGGCGGTGTATTTCGGAAAGTCTATCGAAATAACGGCTATTTCTTGGGCTTCTTCTCCTTCTGGCATATCGATAACCGGCCTCGATAGTGTTTCTGCAACCACATTGTAGCATTCCCAAAAAACCACCTTAAATAATATTATATTCTCGTTTACACTTTTGTCGGTATGCAACCAACTTTACATTTTTACTAAGACCGATACATATCGAAAATACTCGAAGAGAACCGAGAGAAGCAGACCGGTGTAAAGGAACAAGCTTTGAGAAGGATTACGATTTTAAGTGGCAAGCGAGGAAGTCGATTTCCCTCGTTTGCGAACATTAATGGCTGCCGGTTAATTCACAGCATTAAGATTACCGTTTGTTCTTGGTTTATTCCGTATCGGAAGTGTTTAAAAAAATACTGCATTTCAATTTGGATGTAGATGTGCTTAAATTGGAAGTACAATCTGTTTGATTTATGGTATCAATAAATTCATGGTGCTACGTGCTGTCTGTTGGAAGACTCCATTTTGAAATTTTTATAAAATTATATGGTACCGAAGTAAATGGATACCTAGTGATCTAAAAACCTTATGGATGGTTTTATAGATGATTTCCTATGTGCTGATGTTTAATTCTACATGGTTCTTGGTTAATTATGGTATGTTTAAAGAAGCTTTATTATAGTAGAAGCGTGACTACCCGGTCACGAAGTATGATTTTTGGTTCCGGATTACAAGGTAAACTTTCGACTATTCTTTCTGTTATTTCTCTATGTTCGATACTTAGTTGAACTGCGAATATTCTAAGAAACAGTCACAATTTTAGTGCTTATTCGGAAGAATATGCTTTTGGAAACTTTTTATAGTGATTCTATTTAAATTTAAATTGTTATAAGCTTTTAGCGGCATTAAATCAGTTGATAACATTAGTTACTATTCAAATCTATGGAACTATGATTGAATGATGAATATGTAGTGTTTTTAAATTTTGTTTTTTAACTTTCTTCAAAGTGTTGGTGTTCAATCGTAATCTTACATGATTATCGCCTCTATGGTACTTGTATTGATAAATTTCATATTTGTATTCATGTATATAGTAATCTTTAGATATTTAGAACACTCAGAGTGCACTCTTTAGAGAACTGAATTTTGTTTTTAAAGAAAGGAAATATACCTTCAGTATATATTTTGTTTTAATTGAGTTCTCTACATACTTTCGTTTATCGAAAATCAGTTAAACAATTTAGGTAAGATCTGTAATATTATATGTGCAGGAATATTAGTTTCTTAATAACCGTATTGTCAAATACCGGTTAATATCTTTCACTGTATAAACAGAAGTGTTAGCATTTTGGTGATAACCGTTCTCACTAATACTGGTGATTTTGTTTTATTTTTTTAAATACATTGTTCTATTGTTTTTTATTGATATCGTTGAGTATTTATTTCTTATACCTTCCCAGTAACTGTTCTGATTCAAACCTCTTGTTTAATAAAGATTTAGATTTTAATAAGACAAAAGGATTCAAGGAATTGTAGAATCAATAAGGTAAGTTTAAAATAATTATTGACTTAAGGATATAGCTCAATTAAAGTGTGTTCCCTAACCATTTCAGATTTGATAAACTATTTCTCAATAGGTTTCTTATTTTCTTTCCTATTTCTCTACAAAAAAAAAATAAGTGGCGCCCTTTACCGATTTGTAAATATTTCCTATGTTTCCTTCTTCCTAGATACTCGCCCAATTGCTCCTTCGACCCACGACTCGCTCTCCTCCTACCCCCTGAGTGCCGTCCGCATTTGGCTAACCCTTTGTGAGCCTTTAACATCAAAAAAGGGGTTACAACATTCGTTCTTCCTGGCGTATACTGTAGGTGCAGATTATATGGCTGTAGTTGCAGGGCCCATCGGCTAAGTCGTCCAGTAGGAGACTTAAGGGACATTAACCATTGAAGAGGCTGGTGGTCAGTGATGATTGTAACCTGGCCTCCTTCAATATACCCTCTGAACTTCTGGATGGCCCATACAACGGCGAGGGCTTCGCGTTTAGTGGTTGAGTAGTTTCTTTCAGCAGGCGTGAGTAGGCGGCTCGTATACTCGACGGGGTGTTTCTCTTCCTTCTCCCCCTGGACCAAAACTGCCCCCAAAGCATAGCTGCTGGCATCTGTTTTGATGGTAAACGGTTTGGAGTCATCTGCTTGGCTTAGAATCAGCGGAGAGGCGAGAGCTTTCTTCAATTTCTCAAAGGCTTGCTGCTGGGCTGGGAGCCATTGCCATGGAGCATCCTTCTTGGTTAGGTTTGAAATGGGTCTGGCGATGTCGGCGAATTTAGGGATAAAACGGCGGTACCAGGAGCATGTCTGTAGGAATGTTAGCACCTGTCGGACATTTTTGGGAGCTTCCATCCTCTGGATGGCGTCTATTTTCTCCGGATTCGGGGTAAATCCTCCAGGTTGGATCAGGTGTCCCGAATATTTAACTTGTGTGCAGGCGATTTTGCACTTATCGCGATGCACCTGAAAGTTTGCTTGTTTTAGCGTTTCCAGCACTTCTCGTAGACCTCGTAGGTGCTCCTTATGTGGAGCTGACAACAGGATAAGGTCATCCAAATATATTAACAACTGCAAATGATGCAATTTTCTTCTAACTCTGTCCATCGTCCTTTGGAAGGTCGCTGGAGCATTTCGAAGGCCGAAGGGCATCCTTAAAAAGCGGTAGGTCCCGAATGGGGTGACGAAACATGTCTTATCTCGATCTTCGGACCTTACGCTGATCTGCCAATATCCCGTTCTCAAGTCTAAAGTGGACATATATCTAGTTCCACCAGTAGAATGTAGCAAATCGTCGATTCGAGGTAGGGGATATTGATCAGGCTTGGTAATCGAATTGAGTTGTCGGTAGTCAATACATAGCCGTTTGGTTCCATCTGGTTTCGGAACTATGACTACTGGAGCGGTCCATGCGCTATCGCATTCTTCAATGATGTTTTTGGTTATGAGTGTGGTGATTTCTTGGTGCAACCATGTCCTTTGAGCGGGGGGTAGCCGGTAGGGAGCTACCGAAATGGGCATGTGCGACCCTGTGTCGATCTGATGTTCAACACCTTTGACTGGTCTGGGTGATTCTTTGAAGACATCTTGATTATCTTTCAGTACCTGATTGTATTCTTTACGTTCCTGGGCGGTTAGTTGTGTGCCTTCATTCTCTCTGATGTGGATGTCCCAATAACCAATGTCCATAGGAAATAGGTCCTCTTGGTCCTCTTCCGTCTCGTAAGCGTCCCAGGCTTCGATGAACGATAGGTAGTTGTGCTGGCTTGCACCTACTCTAGTTGGGGTCCAGATTGGTGATACCATCGGCGGCGGTTGATACACTTTCTCTATAGGCACAGTAGATGTTGGGGTTGGTGGTGGTGCCTGGTAGAATGGCCTAGTTTGTTGAGGCTGCTCGGCGAAGTACCATACTTTTTGTGCTACATTAGGCACAATCTGGGCGGCTTTTAAGAAGTCCACCCCTAATAATATGTGCTTGGTGGGTGCTGTGGGTAGAAATACCATCTTGCATCTTATCGTTTTGTGGGAGATGTATACGGGAATCTCCGCAATGACAATGTCCTCAAGTCGTTGCCTTCCATCGGCCAAGGCTATGGGCATAGTCGCTTCGCTCAACTTAACTTTAGCTTTTTAAAGTCGATGTAATAGCTTGCCCCAGTATCGATGTATGCGACTTCCGTTTCATTAAATATACTAATTAGCACGGCTGGGCGCTGCGTTTCCTTGTTTTCGGTCGGGATGGTGATTGCACAAGCGGTGTCGTTCTGCTTTGTGACCGTTTTACACTTGCTGCATTCCCTTCGTATGACCCCCGGTGTGCCGCATCCATAACATCGGATCTGTGTCGATTGGGTGTTGCCGTTGATTGCTGGCTTATTAGTATCCAACAACTCCTTTGCCCGTCGTCGACAAATTTCGGCCGTGTGACCCTTGATATTGCAGTACATGCAACGTCCGTTCTTTTTCCGGGCAGGATCGACGTTTTCTTTCCCTTCCCTTTCTGTCAGCTCTATTCTCCGGGTTTCCTCAATTAGTTGCTTGATTGAGTTTACTTGGGATCTTCTCATGTGCCTTCGTATATTTGGGTGTATTACTGCAAATAATATGTCGATGTGTACTCTTTCTTCATGGTTAAGGTTGAACTTAGCTAGGATTGCTCGTTTCTCGTAAATAAACTGATCCACTGAAGTCGTGGCCTCTTGTTTTGTGCTGGATAATTCTTCGTACAGACGATAATTCTCTATTTTTACCCCATAAGTATTCCTTAATTCTATAAGGGCAGCGTTCCATCTGGCGTTGTGGTTTTAATACCTAACCACCAGGTCGATGCTTTTCCTTTCAATAGCATTGGAAGACCCTTCAAGGCATTTTCGTCACTTACTTGTGCACAGTCTTTGTACGTGGTTATATTCGAAATAAAGCCATCTACGTCGGTGGTGCCATCAAATCGGGCGGTACACCCTACAAAGTTACCGTCTTATATCGGTGTTGCTGTCCTCGTTTGCCCCAGGCTGGAGATCAGTTGCTGTGGCATGTCCTGGGTCAGGATGATCTGTGGTTGAACGGGAGCTTGAGCCATCTTTTTCCTGCTTCTTGTTTCCAGTTTTGCCTTCCGAATGATTCTGGTGTCTAACTATTTGCACTTTGACTGCACTTTATTTATGTCTCTAGCCCCACGTTGGGCGCCAATTTGTTATGTGGAAAAATGCTTTTATTGAGATACTGTTCAATTAATAACATAAAACACTACATAAATAAAGTTTAAAGGTTCGTAACGAGAAGTAAATAATACAATTAAAGTGCAAAGTATTGCTCAGACCGAACTGACTTAAAACTACACTAAACAAAATTATAAACTAGCAACCTAGTTGTATAATAGTCTTCGTACACGCACAATAGACCTAGCAGACTAGATGCTATTTGAAGTGTTTGGTCCTAGCGGTCTAGAAGCCAAAGCTGTCTTAACTTTTTAGGGAAATACAGCCCTTTTTTATACGGAAAGTAGCGGGTAGTCGGTGGCCGTCGAGGTGACTCGATCGGGATAAGGTGGGAGTCGAGAAGCTGGAGGTCCAGTGCAGGCCAACATGAAAGGGTAGCGGTCCACTTGGGGCGACACCGGCGCGCATTTTGGAATTAATTATTTGATTTTTGTTACACAATCACTTTTGTGAGCAATAATACGATTTTTTAATAATCGTTTAGTTTGTATAATGTAATTTTTATTACAATTACTTCAAGAAATCATGTATACTACATCTTTATTTTCCAATAAAGGAGTTTTGTCTTTAATTTTCTATACTAATATAATAAAGAGGATAGGTTTGATTTTTTGTTTGTTTGTTTGTTTGTTTGTTTGAAATAAATAGGCTCCGAAACTACTGGACCGATTTTAAAAATTCTTTCACCGTTGGCAAGCTACACTATTTCTGAGTGACATAGGCTCTGTTTCGTTTTCAAAAAAAAATAGGGATCCTTACTAAAATGCCATTAATGTAACCAAAAATGACCTTAAAATCCTTAGATCGCGTGCGCTGAGAATACTATTGATTATAGAATAAAATAATGTACTACGATTTTGAAGAATATATAAATATCTACAAAAAATGCCGCGACAGCATATGTCTAACTGTTATAGTTACGTCACAATAACTATTTTTTAATTTTTTAAAAGTTTTTATCTTGGTATTAATCCTTATCAAAATAACTTATTTTATAATCACGACAGATATCACGAATTTAGCATGTACAATGGGACGAGGCTACTTATAAAGGAATTATAGGACAATTAAGTTGTAGCAACCATTATAACTGAACCACCAACTGGTCAACTAGCTCATACACTGAGGATACCGATGATCCCAACTGATCTACCAAATCCATTTAAACCGCTTCAATTTCCTATCAAAACATCTTTCGCTTTTACTGATAATAAGTCTCAAGGTCAAACTTTCCAATTAGTAGGGATCGGTTTTCCTCATGGCCAACCGCCTAAGGCGGGTCGGAGCACCTAAAAATCAATTTATTTTGCTGCCAGAAAATAAAACAACATGTAATATTGTTTACAGGGAAGCGTTGACCCAATAAATTTAATGGCTTTTGTTATTTTTCTTTAATCCCCGTGCAAAGTCGGGGCGGGCTGCTAGTTGTATATAAATTGTTTAAAATTAAAACTGAATTATTGATAATTATGGATTGATTAAGTACTTTTTGTCTAATTTTGTCAGTACTTAGTGTAATATCTTTAATAAAAGGAGTACTACGAGTCCAAGATCCCGATATAGGACGACCTTCACCGAGCTGGTTAATGGACCAAACATATTTTTTATGTTATTTAATATGTCAAAAAATATATTGCATATGAGTTGCCTATCGAATTTCGGTCAAGGATATTTGTATTTAATTTAAAAAAAAAAATTGTGCGACTGAGAGGTCCCTATCAACCGTCTCATGCGATAGAAGAGGACACAACATAACAGCGTTTGTATCTCGGCCTTTTAAAGAGAGAGAGCTCTCTGCCCTCTGCCCTTGAAGACAAGAAGGATAGCGATAGACGCGTACAGTATATATCAGTATATATCTACAGATACATTATAATCCGGGAGCCCAGAGGATTTTCGTAGCCGTTAAAGGAACAAGGCTCCACCAAAGATTTTTCTATGTATTTTGACCCCCTGATTACAAATAACCAGGGTGGATTCCCGAGAAATGGTTAGGAAATTTGTTATTAACAAATAATTTGTTACAAATAAAAACATTGTTTTTTTGCAAAACAAAAAATATAACCGTAATCCTTGACTGGTTTCAAGCAAAAAAGCTTTCCATGTATTTTTTATCAGACGCACTGTTTTCAAATTAAAAATTGTTAAACATTTGAAAAATAGCTTTTTTGACATTTTACAAATTTGCATAACTTTTTATACAATTAATATTCTTCAACACTGCGATAACAATTTGACACTTAAGTACATAAAGTATAAGATGAAACCAGTTGAAATACGAAAATACAACCTTTTTGTTATTTTTTAACGCTATAAACAACACGTGTGAAGTTGGCCCCGATTTTTTAAAATTTCATGTTTTTTTATATGGACCTGTTTGTCCATCGTTTGTCCACGTTTGTCCTCCCTTTAGATAATTTTTACCAGCAAGCAATCAAAAGATACAGCCAAAACAAATTTACTTCACGTTTTTTTGAAAAACTTCAAATTAGAAATTTGTTCACACCATACGTTTGTCCATCGTTTGTCCACGTTTGTCCACCAATTAGATTATTTTTACCACTTAATGAAACGACTAAAAACACCAAAAAACGTGATTAATGGCCCATACATGGTAGTAACTTCCCTATATCAATATTTTTTAAATTTCTGTATTGCATCCGTTTGTCCATCATTTTTTCACGTTTGTCCACCCTTAAGATAATTTTTACCATCAAACAATCAAAAGATACAGCCAAAACAAATTTAAGGGGTCAACTTCACGATTTTTCGAAAAACTTCAAATTTGAAATTTGTTCACACCATACGTTTGTCCATCGTTTGTGCACGTTTGTCCACCAATTATATAATTTTTACCACCTAATTAAACGACTAAAAACACCAAAAAACGTGATTAATGGCCCATACATGGTAGCAAGTTTCCTATATCAATATTTTTAAAATTTCAGAATTGCATCCGTTTGTCCATCGTTTGTCCACGTTTGTCTACCCTTTAGATAATTTTTACCAGCAAGCAATCAAAAGATACAGCCAAAACAAGTTTACGGGGCTAACTTCACGTTTTTTCGAAAAACTTCAGATTTGAAATTTGTTCACACCATACGTTTGTCCATCATTTGTCCACGTTTGTCCATTAATTAGATTATTTTTACCAATTAATTAAACGGCTAAAAACACCAATAAACTTGAATAATGTCCCATACATGGAAGTAACTTCCCTATATTAATATTTTTAAAATTTCTGTATTGCATCCGTTTGTCCATCGTTTGTCTACGTTTGTCCACCCTTTAAATAATTTTTACCAGCAAGCTCTGAATAGATACAGCCAAAGAAAATTTGAGGGGTCAACTTCACGATTTTGCGAAAAACTTCAAATTTGAAATTTGTTCACACCATACGTTTGTCCATCGTTTGTCCACGTTTGTCCACCAATTAGATTATTTATACCACCTAATCAAACGACTACAAACACCAAAAAAAGTGATTAATGGCGCATACATGGTAGTAACTTCCTTATATCAATATTTTTAATATTTCTGTATTGCACCTCACAAACTTAAATTTCTACCCCTTTAAATACTGTTGGGAACAATGAATCATGCTTATTTTCCAAAAAAACGACGAAGAATCAAGTACGAACAAACAGCTCGAGCATTTTTACTCCAAATCCAAGTTTGTCCACCTAATAAAAATAAATTTTCACTTTTAACCCGGCATTACGCGGGTTTTCCACTTTTACCATAAGTACACGCCCATTAGAAATGTTAATATAAAAAAACGAAAAACAAAAGGCCCATTGGGTATTTTAGAAATAGGCGATTTTCGAAAAATGCGGTCTTTTTGACCATTACGCGTGTGAGTTAAGTTAACGTATAAGTAATAAAATATCAGTCCGTTGTTCAGTCTGTCTAGCCTTTAGTTATGTAGTGCAAGATAGATGGAATCATATTAATGCAGGTTTTATTGAATGTAAGAACACAATTTTAAACAAAAATAAAAAAGGTGTTTATTCTCACAAATATTAAATCGCCATCATTTGCTGAAATAAAACATAAAATTAAAATAAAGCATAAAATTAAAAAAAAATACATTTACTTTGATTATGTTGAAACTGAAATTTTTATTCGTAAAATAAAATCTCTGAAAATAAATAATACATTGTGACCATTGTCGTTTAATTAGGTGGTAAAAGTTCATTTCACAATATTTCGTTGACTTGGTACCTGGTCTTAACTGCTCTTATAGACCAAGGCGGATCTGTTTTTTAGTGGATGTGAGAGGTGGCATTCGGATTTTTTCAGAAAAAGTTGTGTGATAACTTCAGTAATAATAATCTCGTTTCCTCCCTCTCAATCAGGTCCGGAACATTAACAAAAAAATTAAAATGTTTAAAAATAGTGAAAAATGTCGATTTTTTTCTACTTTATTTGCTTATAACTTTAAAACGATTTATTTTAAGGAAAAGTTGTAGAGAAATAAAAGTTGCCCAATTAAATTTTCTATAAAATACCATTGGTTAAAATTTTTTAAATTTATAACCTAGGCTGCAAAATAGCAATAAATACAAAACAAAAGGGGTAAATGGAGCATTTTTTATTCAATTTATTTCAACCATTTAGATTTCATGTAGGACCTTCATAATTCGCCTAGAAAATCTTTATAATATAATAAAACAGTCCACTAAATTTCATTAAAATCGATTTAGTAGATTTCGCATAATAATTTTGCAATCTAATTTTTTTTAAAAAAATTGAAATCTCCCACAACAAAAACTAAACCATACAAAAGTTTGCTGATTTTTTGACATATAAAAGAGCACTCCACCTATCAAACTCACTTTACAGAATTAAAATTGGATTATTTGGGCGGCCTCAGGAATGTTTTAAAGTTATAAACAATTTTTTGGCTTATAAACAAATAGAATATCTCGGTAACTAATAATTTAAATTAAATTCAGAAAACGGCGTTAGAAAGAACTTGGAAAGACGCTTCTTTTAAAAAAAAAAAGTTAATTTACAAGCAGTGGTTTTTGAGATACAACCGGTCAAAGTTGATCGGCATTTGCGACGAAGTTATAAACATTAGGATGATAATCTTTAAACCATTACCTTTCTCTTTCGGAGCTCCTTTTCAAAAAAATTTTCACATCTCCGAAATATCTATAACATATATTAAAATAATAAAAACTATCGATATTCCGCGTGAATATTCCAAAAAAAACAGGCTGAGGAAAATTGAATTTCAAGGTTCAAAATCGGTATGCGGAAAAAAAAATAGATTTTCTCAGCTTCCAATGGAGCAATTTTCTTCTTTTTTTTTTAATCCAATGTAACTCGAATGGAAAATCCCAAGTAACGCATAACCAAATCCCAAAGATGCTTTTATTTTGTTATGAATAAATTAATATATTTATAACAAAATAAAACTACATATTTTTTCCTATTTTTTAGACATTTTTTTAGAAAAACTTACAAAACTTGTTGTACCTTTTAACATTTCAAATATAAATATTTCCATTTAAAAGCTCTATAATTATTTAAACAATCTTTGTTTAAACAAATTATTAAATTATAAAAAACTTTTTTATTCAATTTTTTATGATACACTAATAAAAATAAAAAATAAAATTTTATATAAGCTGTTATAGAAATATTGATATTTTTTAAGTTAAAATCTATGTAATATTTTTAAAAATGTTCAAGGTCAATGTTTGAAATTACGAAACTTTCGTTGAGATTAGAAGATGTTGCGTATGTTATCACTGTTAATATTTTCTTGGTGAAGTAAAGACTGTTTTTTTGATTGTTTTTGTTGTGAATTAATATTGGAGTTATATGAAAATTTGGAGAGTAATTTTCAACTTCAAGATGAAGATCTTGAAGAGGTCATAGAAGATTCTTTCAGTCCAGTTCGCAAGAAAGCAAGCCAAAACAAATAATTTTACGTAAATTGAAAAAAAAAAAATACTTTCTGTATAAAACAAATAATTTTTTAATATAATTATTTAAATCTAATAACAAAATACTAATGTGAAATTTATTTTTATTTGTGTATCAAAAAAAAAAAAGATTTTTTATAATTTGTTTAAACGAAGATTGTTTAAATAATTATAGAGCTTTTAAATGGAAATATTTATATTTGAAATGTTAAAAGGTACAACAAGTTTTGTAAGTTTTTCTAAAAAAATGTCTAAAAAATAGGAAAACATATGTAGTTTTATTTTGTTATAAATATATTAATTTATTTATAACAAAATGAAAGCATCTTTGGGATTTGGTTATGCGTTACTTGGGATTTTCTATTCGAGATACATCGGATTAAAAAAAAAGAAGAAAATTGCTCCATTGGAAGCTGAGAAAATCTATTTTTTTTCCGCATACCGATTTTGAACCTTGAAATTCAATTTTCCTCAGCCTGTTTTTTTTTGGAATTTTCACGCGGAATATCGATAGTTTTTATTATTTTAATATATGTTATAGATATTTCGGAGATGTGAAAATTTTTGTCGAAAAGGAGCTTCGAAAGAGAAAGGTAATGGTTTAAAGATTATCATCCTAATGTTTATAACTTCGTCGCAAATGCCGATCAACTTTGACCGGTTGTATCTCAAAAACCACTGCTTGTAAATTAACTTTTTTTTTTTAAAAGAAGCGTCTTTCCAAGTTCTTTCTAACGCCGTTTTCTGAATTTAATTTAAATTATTAGTTACCGAGATATTCTATTTGTTTATAAGCCAAAAAATTGTTTATAACTTTAAAACATTCCTGAGGCCGCCCAAATAATCCAATTTTAATTCTGTAAAGTGAGTTTGATAGGTGGAGTGCTCTTTTATATGTCAAAAAATCAGCAAACTTTTGTATGGTTTAGTTTTTGTTGTGGGAGATTTCAATTTTTTTAAAAAAATTTAGATTGCAAAATTATTATGCGAAATCTACTAAATCGATTTTAATGAAATTTAGTGGTCTGTTTTATTATATTATAAAGATTTTCTAGGCGAATTATGAAGGTCCTACATGAAATCTAAATGGTTGAAATAAATTGAATAAAAAAGGCTCCATTTACCCCTTTTGTTTTGTATTTATTGCTATTTTGCAGCCTAGGTAATAAATTTGAAAAATTTTAACCAATGGTATTTTATAGAAAATTTAATTGGGCAACTTTTATTTTTTTACAACTTTTCCTTAAAATAAATCGTTTTAAAGTTATAAGCAAATAAAGTAGAAAAAAATCGACATTTTTCACTATTTTTAAACATTTTAATTTTTTTGTTAATGTTCCGGACCTGATTGAGAGGGAGGAAACGAGATTATTATTAATGAACTTATCACACAACTTTTTCTGAAAAAATCCGAATGCCACCTCTCACATCCAAATATAGACGTTTTTTTACACATCCGCACTGGTCTATTAAGGGATTACTAATAAAAGGTGGTTAATATTTCTTCGAACTTTGGCCGTAAACCGGTGAACTATTTACAGAAAGGTATTATTTATTTTTGTCCAGGAAGATATATTTTGGATTTTTTATTTTTCAGGTAAAATTTTAAATTATTATTACTGACCATCAATAGTAAATCATTAGTAAATGATTTTTGAGAAGAAACATGTAAGTTAACCAAAACCCCAATATCCACAGTAAAAGATATTATCAATAAGCCAATAAGTAAACGAAAAAAACGAAGTGACGTTAATAATACCAAATGTGTTGATGAAATACAAAAAGATATAATCCGACGAACGATATATGTCCTATACCAAGAACAAATGATACCAACCCTAGATTGTATAAAAAAACGGTTACTTAAAGACGACACGGGAATTATTTGTAGCCGTACAAGTTTGTGGAGAATTATTTCTCAAATGGGATTTAAATATTGTACCATTAATAAAAGACAAGTGATAACGGAGTCATATCGTTTACGAATGTGGCGTTGTCATTACTTACAAGCTATTCAAAAATATAGAAGTGAAAACCTTTCAATTATCTACCTCGACAAGACATGGTATGACACCCATGATACTCCAACGAAGGGTTTTGTTGATTCATCGGGAAATTGCAAAACAAAGGCTCCATCAAATAGAGGACAAAGAATTACAATAATGCATGCCGGATCAGAAACAGGTTGGGTTCCAAACGCTTTATTGTTATCAGCAAAGAATATTAAAGATTCAAGTTTAGATTATCACGAAGATACGACAGCAGACCTTTTTGAAGATTGGTTTGAGAATTATTTATTGCCGAATATACCGGAAAAAAGTATAATTGTAATGGACAATGCAACTTATCATAGCCGTCAATTAAATAAAGTACCAAATAGCAACAACAATAAATGGGAAATTCAAGAGTATTTGTTAAAAAATGACCTTTATTTTGAAGAATTGTACACAAAACGTGATCTCTTACAAGTTGTAGCAGCGTTCGGTATTGAAAAAAAATACGTTTGTGATACTATTGCTAAAAATATGGGCCACACAGTGTTACGGCTTCCCCCATATTATTGCATGTTCAATCCTATAGAACACATGTGGCATCAGCTAAAATCCAAAGTTAGATCGGAAAACGTTTCACCCACATTAAACTCAAGTGTTATAGAGTTAATCAGAAATGTGACAAGTAATATTCCAATTGATAGCTGGAAAAATTCGATTCAGCATGTTATTAAGGTTGAAGGTACATATCGAAATGTTAATGTAACTGTAGCACCCTTAGTTATTAATTTAAATGAAGACGATAGTGATACTGAACTACATTTAGATTAAATAGTTGTAAATAATGTAGAATTAGTTCATTTGTTTAATTGCAATTAATAAATAAAGTTAAAATTTGTTTTTAAAAAATTTCGTGATTTTTTTTACAAAATAAATTTAAGTTTTAGTAAATGTTACTGAGTTTTATTTAAATCTATTTTGAAAACCGGATTACGGATCTGTTAATATTTACTGTACAGTGAGAAATTTATAACCTTTCATTACTAATCCCCTCAGGTAAGGTACCGAGTCAACGAATTATTGTGAAACGTACTTTAAAAATAATCTCATTGGTGGACAAACGATGGACAAACGTATGGTGTGAACAAATTTCAAATTTGAAGTCTTTCGAAAAATCGTGAAGTTGGCCCAGTAAATTTGTTTTGGATGTATCTATTCAGAGCTTGCTGGTAAAAATTATTTAAAGGGTGGACAAACGTGGACAAACGATGGACAAACGGATGCAATACAGACATTAAAAAAATATTGATATAGGGATGTTACTAACATTTATGGGCAATTAATCACGTTTTTTGGTATTTTTAGTTGTTTAATTAGGTGGTAAAAATAATCTAATTGGTGGAAAAACGTGGACAAACGATGGACAAACGTATGGTGTAAACAAATTTCTAATTTGAAGTTTTTCGAAAAAACGTGAAGTTAGCCCCGTAAACTTGTTTTGGCTGTATCTTTTGATTGCTTGCTGGTAAAAATTATCTTAAGGATGGACAAACGTGGACAAACGATGGACAAACGGATGCAATACAGAAATTAAAAAAATATTGATATAGGGATGTTACTAACATTTATGGGCCATTAATCACGTTTTTTGGTATTTTTAGTTGTTTAATTGGGTGGTAAAAATAATCTAATTGGTGGACAAACGTGGACAAACGATTGACAAACGTATGGTGGAAACAAATTTTTAATTTGAAGTTTTTCGAAAAAACGTGAAGTTAGCCCCGTAAACTTGTTTTGGCTGTATCTTTTGATTGCTTGCTGGTAAAAATTATCTTAAGAATGGACAAACGTGGACAAACGATGGACAAACGAATGCAATACAGAAATTTTAAAAATATGGATATAGGGAAGTTAGGTACTACCATGTATGGGCCATTAATCACGTTTTTTGGTGTTTTTAGTCGTTTAATTAAGTGGTAAAAATAATCTAATTGGTGGACAAACGTGGACAAATGATGGACAAACGTATGGTGTGAACAAATTTCTAATTTAAAATTTTTCGAAAAAACGTGAAGTTAGCCCCGTAAACTTGTTTTGGCTGTATCTTTTGATTGCTTGCTGGTAAAAATTATTTATCTAAAGGGTGCACAAACGTGGACAAACGATGGACAAACAGGTCCATATAAAAAAACATGAAATTTTAAAAAATCGGGGCCAACTTCACACGGGTCTATAAACAATATGCATTTAATCTGTTGTAATGTACGACGTATGAAGGGTATGCAATATGCATATTGTTTATAGCCTTAGAAAGTAAAAAAATTGTTGCATTTTCGTATTGCAACCGATTTCATCTTATACTTTATGATCTTAAGTGTCGAATAGTCATCGCAGAGTTTTTCAAATGATTAAGGATTTTTAATTTGAAAAATACATAAGAAGGTTTTTTGCTTAAAATCATTCAAGGATTACGGTAATATTTCTTGTTTTGCGAAATTTTTGTTATAAAATCTCGCAACAATATTTTTCAACTCTGCGATGACTATTTGACACTTAAGATCATAAAGTATGAGATGAAACTGGTTGCAATACGAAAATACAATCTTTTTGTTACTTTTTAACCGTATAAACAATATGCATTTAATCTCCTGTACCGCACGACGCAGGGTGTATGAAGGCTATACTAAATCCTTATCTGAAACAATCACTAGAAATGATTCTCCTAATTTTACATCCCGACTAAAATCAACTGATCAAGTGAAGAAAAAGAATATTAAAGTACATGTTAGTGACATCCAGAGATTTATATCATTAGCCAATGAGCGAAATTATCCATATCAATCATTGTAGCAATATGACTTATCGTATGATAATGCTTTATTTGATGAAAATGATTTCATGAAAAAAAAACACAACAAAAGTCTTTTAACTTGAAAATTGGAAAAAATTCTTTCCTCTTATTTAGAGGAAACATTAAATACTGATATTTGAGACATCAGGGCATCAAAGATGAGTAAAAAGTGAATTAATATGCTATATAATAAAATTATTTCTAACACTCCAATACAGAAACAAGAAGAAAAATTTTGAAGTAGTTCAGAAAACAAATTATTGTTGCGAGATTTTATAACAAAAATTTCTCAAAACAAGAAATATTATCGTTAAGGCGGAAACATACTATTAAAACGTGACACGACGCCACGCATGTTAGTCCATATATTTATGTTGCGGCGTGTGGTCACATAGCGTGTTGTCTATGTGCTTCTAACTGTATTAAATACATGGAATTGAGAGGTACTAACATGCGTCGGGTGGCGTGGCGTCGTGTCACGTTTTGATAGTATGTTTCCGCCTTTATCCTTGAATGATTTAAGCAAAAAACCTTCTTATGTATTTTTCAAATTAAATATCCTTAATCATTTGAAAAATAGCATTTTTGACATTTTTCAAATTAGCATATCTTTTTATATAATTAATTTTTTTAAACTCTGCGATGACTATTCGACACTTAAGATTATAAAGTGTGAGATGAAATCGGTTGCAATACGAAAATGCAATAATTTTATTACTTTTTAACGCTATAAACAATATGCATAACCTTCATACGTCGTACATTACAGGAGATTAAATGCATTTTGTTTATAGCGTTAAAAAGTATCAGAAAGATTGTATTTTTGTATTGCAACCGATTTCATCTTATACTTTATGATCGTAGGTGTTAAACTGTTATCGCAGAGTTGAAGAATATTAATTATATAAAAAGTTATGCAAATTTGAAAAATGTCAAAAAAGCTATTTTTCGAATGTTTAACAATTTTTAATTTGAAAACAGTGCGTCTGATAAAAAAATACATGAAAAGCTTTTTTGCTTAAAATCAGTCAGGGATTACGGTAATATTTTTTGTTTTGTAAAAAAACAATTTTTTTTTTAGTAACAAATTATTTGTTAATAACAAATTTCCTAACCATGTCTCGGGAATCCACCTTGGTTATTTGTAATCACGGGGTCAAAATACATAGAAAAATCTTTGGTGAAGCCTTGTCTCTTTAACGGCTGCGAAAACCCTCTGGGCTCCTGGACTATAATGTATCTATAGATATATACTGATATATACTGTACGCGTCTATCGCTATCCTTCTTGTCTTCAAGAGTAGAGAGCAGAGAGCTCTCTCTCTTTAAAAGGCCGGAATACAAACGCTGTTATGTTGTGTCCTCTTCTATCGCATGAGACGGTTGATAGGGACCTCTCAGTCGCACAATTTTTTTTTAAAAATTAAATAAAAATATCCTTGACCGAAATTCGATAGGCAACTCATATGCAATATATTTTTTTATATATTAAATTACATAAAAAATATGTTTGGTCCATTAACAAGCTCGGTGAAGGTCGTCCTATATCGGGATCTTAGACTATACTATACCTAGGTTTTCTTGATTGTTTTTATTTATTTTTAAAGCTACAGGAGTTGGTATTTTATTAGTATTAATTTGTGATGATAAATTTATATTAAAGTTGATATTAGTTATGGAAAAAGTTCTAAATAAAATTTTATGATAAGAAATATAATTTAGATATCTACCGGAACTACAAGGTTTTCTATACCAATCTACTTTAATATATTTATATTAGCTACGTTCAATCGTTATGATCCTTATATTCAATTTACAATTGAATCTGAAAATAGTTTTGGAGCAATACCTTTTCTAGATACTAAACTTATTAGATCTAATAATACGATTAAAGTAAATTGGTATAGAAAACCTTGTACTTTTGGTAGATATTTAAATTATAATTTTTAACATAAACAATCAATTAAAATCAATTTAGTTAAACAAATGAAAAATTGAGTTCTAGCTTTATCTGACCAAGCTTTTCATAAACGTAATTTAAAACTTCTCTATAACCTATTTGCAGATATTAATTATCCACATCATTTATTAAATAAAATTTTATTTAGAACTTCTTCCAAAACTAATATCAACAATAATATAAAATTATCACAAGTTGATACTAATGAAATACCAACTCATGTTCCTCTAAATATAAATGAAAACAATAAAAAAAAATATTTACATTAGTATCCATTTATTAAAGATATTACACCAAGTATTGACAAAATTAAAAAAAAAATGTACTTAATCAATTCATAATTAGCAATAAATAAGTTTGAAACTAATTACCAGAATGCCATCTTGTTCCTTGCGTAAACTTCCGTAAACATAATGGATTTTTTGGTTTTTTGTTTCAGGGTGAAGTAATTTATGATCGCCATGTAATATTCATTGACGACGACCCAGCAAACGCAAACTATTACAAACCCTACATTGTTGGTAATGAAAGAAATTTTCTCAGACCTATTTGTTCTAAGAGAGAATTTTCCTTTAATAAAACACAAACTGCTATACATTGTAGTAAGTATAATTTTGCAAAACACTAGATTATACTCGAAACAGGAAAATATTGGTTTAAAAAATCATTTTGAATTTTATCATTCGATTAATTTTTTGATTATTTTTTGTTAATACATACAGGTTGGTTGAAAAATTATGAAAGCAAAAATGAAAGAATGTGTAATTTTTAATGAAATTGTTTTTTTTTATTAATATAATCTTCCTTAGTATGAACACACTTATTCCAATGACCATCCAGTAATCTGAAATGATTTTCCGCGAGCTCTTCAAAATATTGTTTCACGACTGCAATAGCTTCATCATTTATTGAAAAACGCTTTCAAAGAAGGAATTGTTTTAAGTTTCTGAAAAGATAATAGTCGGAGAGATCCAAAGCAATTCATACTTTAATTTGTTCAATTAAGCCATCGTCAACAAATTTGTGTGAACACGTGTATTGTCTTGATAAAAATTGACTGTTTTCTTCTGTAAACTGGGTCTTTTTTTACGAATTCTTAAATCCAACTGGTCCAAAAAGTTGGCTTCACCTTTTTTGGAGCTTCAGTCCACTGCAAACGTTTTTGTTTCAATTTAGGATCATGATGGTAGATTCAAGTCTCATTCATAATTAATAATTATAAAACGCCACAATCGATACGCCTAGAAAATTTCGTCTATCGTTACTACAGATTTACTATTCAAGTCAAAAAGAACTTTTTTAAACCTTAAATCTTATAACTTTATTCCGAATTTACCTATAACAGAAAATCTTCCTACTTTAGAATGTAATGTTTTTGCATAATAAAAAAATTTCTTTGAGTTAAATTTACTTTAAATCTTATTATTTAATTAACAATAAACTCAAACGATTTTTTACAGAATTCGAGTTCAAACAAGATATGGTTTTTAAAATGTCAAGATATACATTTGAATTCGGATTAAATGATACAACGTTCTCAAACAAAAATATTAATTCAACGGTAAGAATACCCAAACATTAATTTAACCCATTTTCAACTCTGAGTTTGTCTATTTTTTGGCTAATCAAAAACTGAATGATTTTACATTTAAAATAAGTTAGAAATAAAATAAACACTGTGATTATTAATTTAAAGGTGGTGATTCCAATTCATCTAGTATTCAAAGACAACGCTGAGTCTCTGAAGAAACTAAAATTGTATCCCAGCATGCCTAAAATATTCAGGTAATTAATTTAAGTTAAATCAGAGTAAAATTTTGAAATTTCACTAATTGGCAAGAAAGAATAATGTAGGTTGTAGATAACGCTTTTTAATAAAAATTAATGACTACCATAAAAAACAGATTATCAATTAGGTAAAATGTTCGTTGGTACTCTGATTTTTAAAGTATACTTCTTTTGGCGCATTAGGGAAAGATTATGAGGGTAATTTTTACGATTCGCTCGCACACCGTCACGAAAAACATGTGACGAAAAGTAACAGAATAAAATTAGTCAATATTTTATTATAGTTTATTTTTTCAGAAATAATAAATAAAAATTGGAAAAAGACAAACACTAAAAAATATGTCAAAATATTGTTAGTAATAAAAAATTGTAGTAAATTTGCCAGGGTAGTTTTCTAACATTTAATTTAAATACCTTAAACAACTTAATTTCAACATTTGTTAACAAAAACATAATTAACTGTTATTATTAATTACAAACTGTCAATCTTGTCAAACTTATGAAATAAAAGCGGCTTTTTACTATCTAGGCATGAGATTAAACTTAACGATTGGTATATTTACCTTTTTAAAATAATTGGTATTCCACTAGAATTAACCTATTTATAAAATTGTAAAAACATAAACTATTATTTCTTTGTAATAAAAAATTGCAATTTCTTTTGCCTGTCCCCAACCCTACTAATATCATCCCGTAATTTAAAATAAGGACACTAAACTTTAAACAATAATAAAAAAAATATTTGGTACGTGATAAACCTACAAGTCATAAAATTTGTGTGGTGTACGGAACGTCTATAAAAAGAAAATTAGATTTACTTATTGACTATATTTATTTAGCAACGAACTTTTACACTTGAGTTGTGGAGTAAAGCAAAAAATAAAAATATATTTTCTAATTTGTGTTTGAGAAAAAAGTAAATTTTAAAAATTGTTGATTATGTTTCAACACTAAACTCAGTAAAATAATTTAAAAAAATATATAACTAAAAAAGTTTTACTCATTTGTGGTTTGTTTATTAGAACTGCTGGACCTTTAGCAAGAGTAACTCAACCTCATACATATAATCCAAATTGTACGAATTTTTCAATGGTCGAAGATTATAAAGGGATACTTGACATAACGAAGTCCAAAGGTATCATCTTTGTTCACGATTTTCTAAAGTTGAGAAATGTTTCATCTGAATATTTAAGGTAACTTAAAAAATTAAGTGCATTTTCGTATTTTCAAAAACTTGATTTAAAATATTTTATGATTTTTTTTTCGATTTATAGCATTTATACTCCTTATTCTTACGAGTTATGTTTACCAAGATTTTATTGATTACAAAGGCCAACAAAAAAGTTTGTAAGAACTTTTTAAACGAATTCACCTGAAATCTATGTATTTTTGTATGCTAAAATCTTATTTAATATTAATATGTTTTAAACACACACAAATTTCACACAGTATGACTTCCATTACAACATCCATCAATGACTAGCAATAATGTTAACCTATAATTCGGTGGTGTGGTAGAATAGAACACAACCGTCTGAGGCGACCAGGCAACTGGTAATTATTTAAATGCTGGTATGCCTGGATGTCACAGGGGGCATTGCAGGTTCTGCGGTTAAAGGGTATTTGAAGTCACCCCTTATCTGTAAACAACCGGCGGTCTATAAATGAGCTATAAATAAGACCCTTTTTCGACCCTAGACCCTCAATCCGGCGTATGGTTGTATGCATTCATAATTTTACAATCTATTGTTTAAATTTAAAAAATGTATGTGATTTTTTATTCAGTGCTCATTTCTTGCTTGGATCAAGAAGAAAACAAATAGTCGGTGTTTATAAAATTTTAATATACTTAAAGTAATATTCATACCCTGACATCAATTTCAAATTATATACAATAAATTTTGTCTTTTATGTAATCCGCTTTTTGTGTTTTGAGGTTTCGTCTTCTTCCTCACAGAATCTGCACTTTGTTACATCTAACAATCCTAGTTTGTTCATGTATTCACTGCATTAGCAATGCCCGGTTAATATTCTCGTTTTAATATGAAGGCAGTTTTCACTGAAGTTTAGATAGCTGCAAGATCTCTTCTGGTTATAGTTTTTCAGGAGCGTCTTCTGTTGTCTTAGTCCTTTTAGATTGTTCCAGTACTTGTATTTTTTTTATCCACTTCTTTCCTTAGACTGCAGGTACTACTGCTGATTCCACAAGATGGTTAGCCCTAGATATTTAACCTCTGTTATCCACTCAACGATATTGTCACCTATTTTAACGGTTTTTAAGTTAAGTATCTTTTTCCTTGTAAAGGCTACTAAAGTGGTCTCTGTACTATATCGCAGAGGACATTTTTATACTTCCCATTTGCTAAGATAACCATGTCATCGAGATACCCTTGGCAAGTTATACCTAGTTTGGTCAATTGCCAGAGTAAGCTGTCCATAGTAAGAATCCACATTAGTGGCGATGCAACCTCTGGTCGTATTGATGGAGGTAGTGTAGTGTCTTGACCTATCTTCATTTCTGCGATTCTTGTAAACAGCAACTGCGACTACCAGGTGAAAGTCGTTCTATCTACTCCTGCGGAGGGCCTAAGAAGTTCAATTCGTTCATGAGGACGGCCAACAAAATATAATTTTTAATTTAATTTTTATTTGTTAATTCTTTCTTATTCTGGATTCTGCATAACAAAAGTTAATGGTAAATTATTTTAATAAATTGTTATTATTAGTTCAAATATTTGTTTATTGTTTTTTATTTATATTTTAAACAAAGTATATTTTGTAATTATACGCAACGAAAAAAGAGCTGTGAAGTAAACAAAATTAAGAAGTATGTATTTGAAAAAATATATGACTCTATTAATTGCTTTATTTATTTTGTGTATTCAGAGGACTTTAATTTAACGTTGTTACAGTTTAAATATTTCATGGATAAATAACAACAAACTCGAAACAGATGAAATTCAAGTCAGAATTGTTACCGAACCAAATCAAACATGTGGTGATATACCAAACATCAGGGGTTGGGACTCATGCTCTAAATATGAAAGTATGGCTGAATGTCATCGAAAAGATTCCTGCGCTGTTGGTACAGGAGGATCTGCCAGTGTTGAAACAAGGTAAATAATATATAACCGTCAGAAGGTACTTTTCATATTTATGTAATGAAATTTTTACAGAAAAGGTCCTCAAAGATGTATGTGGAGAGGTGATCCTACTGCCAATAATCATACCCATTTATATTCAACTTGTACTCCTGATGTTAAAACCTGTCCAGATGGGGAATGTGATCCATTAGAAGAGTTAGATCCTGATTTGTGTCCGCAAGACTGTACAAGTAAGATTTTTGACTTGCCAGGTCTTCTTCGACCTGAAAATCAGAACAACTATAAATATAGAAAAAGAAAAGAAAATATAAATTAAATAATTATGAGATTAAATAAAAAACCAAATAACAAGAACCGTAAAATTAAATTTAAAAAGAAGTGGATCTCCGTAAAAATGGTTTTTGGTTGTTAGAAAATGCGTTTTACAAGAACTAAACATATTTTTTTGGTCTTTGAATGGAAAATTCGTACTGTATTAAATCGACTTTTTTTAAATACCGCATTTTTTATCAGAAAAGGCCAACAAACACATTTAATGAATTAAAATTTGATTTTTTTGCATATCTCATACACAAAAAAATATAAAAATTTGAAAAACCGATTTTCTAAAAGTCCGTTTTTCCTTTTATCAGAAAGATTTTTAATAATAAAAAAAAATAATTGAGTAACCCAAAACTCGATTTTTAAAAAGTTTAAAAAAAGTTTTGCCCTGTTTCAAAAACTTCAAACTTGAATTTCCAAATTAAAAAAAAATTGTTTCTGCATATCATGCATAAAAAACATGCCAATGTCCAATTTTCAGAATGTGCATTTTATCATTTTCAAATCGCTTTTCTTTTTTAATAAAATAGCAAAACACGATTGTCTCCTTAAAAAAATAACGTATTGATGATTTATTCCGTTTTCGCTATTTTTACACTTTAATCGAAATTGAAGGCTGGACGGCCTAAACTGACTTGAAATTCGTATTCAGCGAGTCGAAAAACATGCCCGTAGATAGGTGGCGCCTGGTGTACAGACAATTTTTTTATTTTTTGTGTGCCGGTGTTATTGAACGTCAGTTGCGGCAACACAGTGTGGTTTTAGCCTAGGATATGGTTGTGCAACTGCTCTATGTTGTTTAACAGATGATGTTTTTGTATCCCCTGATGCTTATCAAAATACTGTTGATCCTCATAGATTTTTCAAGACCTTTGACTCTATCAATCATGAGTTGTTACTAAGTATTCTTCGTTATATTGGTCTATCAGAGATTTATTTGTCATTCTTTACTAATTATCTCCAGAATAGGTCGCAGCGAGTTAAGATATTTGGTGAGCTTTCCGATCATTTGCCCTTGTCTGCTGGTGTGACACATTTGGCCACATATTTTCGGTCCCTTGCAGTAGTATACCGTATATACTGCAAATTTATATCATTGCTTAAAGTTCTGCAGATATCATCTATATGCCGATGATACGCAGTTGTACTTTTTATTTTTTACTACGGAGGTGGCAGTGGCGAAGCACATTAAAGATTTAACTCGTCTAATGTTAAATGCGAATAATTATTACTTAAAAATTAACCCTCAAAGTTGCCTGTGCTTCTTTTCTGCAAGAATCGAGACCCTAATTTGCGTCAGCAGAATCTACGTTGGAAGCTCAGCAATGATATATTGGGTTTTTCTTCGGTATTCAGGGATTTGGCTCTGATGGTAAGTGTTTACCAATTGGTGTACGTAAAACTCCCTTGTCTTGAGTCATTTTAATTTCTGTGATGTTGTTTACGGCCCTTGTCTTGATCGCTTTACTTCTTCCAGGATTCAAAACGTCCAGAATTCCAGTTTGCGCTTTATATATAGTATCCGTCGTCATAATCATGTCTCTGGTGCCCTGAGGAGTTCTGGCTGGGTGAATATGGAGTGTCGGCGTAGAATTTATATGTTGAGTTTCTTTCACAAGATTTTAGTTTATAAGAGTCCACCTTATTTGTTTACACGTCTCACATTTCGAACGGACATTCACAATCTAAACATATGCCATCGTGGTCTTCTTACAATTCCTCGTCATTCTAGTCGTCGGTTGCGTCGATCTTTTACATACACAATGACGTCGTCTTACAATGGATATTCCCGTTAAATGGAAAAGTCCGTTAAATTTTCTAAGGCGTGTAAGAATGCATCTTCTGCATAGGTAAGTCTCGTGACGGATTGGGTTCGGCCATGTACAGTGCGTCACACGGATAGAACTTATAATTTTAATTTTTGTGTGTTCTTAGCACTTTGTTTTTTAGTTTACATATATGTTGCTGGATCGAGTGAGTAGCGCCCTTTTAGTAATAATTGTGGGTGTTGATAAAACATCAATGTCTGACTTTCTTAGTGATTCATTCAATCAACACCATTTGCTTGTGTTAATTTTTTTAGTTAAGGTTTTATGAATATAAACATAATTTCCGTTTGTTTTTTAATACTATATATTAGAATGTACTTTATTTTACTAAGTAAAAAATTATATTTGATTTGATTTGATTTGCATACGTTTATTTCACTCCTAGCGAAAATGAGTTTTAATCTACAAACAAAAGTGAAAGTTGGTAGGTTTAAATTTTTCAAATCGGAGTTTTTTAAAAAATAGCAAAACATGATTGTATTTTTAAAAACCAATGTATCAAAATAGTTTTTTTTTTTAATTAAGGACTGTGCCAGAAAAAAGAGTGCCACACAAAAATACCTATATCTTTTGAACCACTGGACAGATTTCAAAAAGTAAACCCATTTTAGAAAGGTATATTCTCAGAAATATTTAATTTAATTACAAAAGGAAACTAAAATTATTCTTTACAAAATTTTATGATTTTTTTCTGGAATCCCCTCCATCATGGCTTTTATGGTGGTTTTAGGTATTTTCTGGGAAGCTGTTTTTTTTTAAGTTCCTTAGCTGTTTTTGCTGATTTCTTAGTCTTCTTCAGTTCCCTTTTCACTAAATCCCAATACCTTTCAATTAGTTTTAGTTCTGGGCAGTTTGGTGGATTGGCCTCTTTTTACACCAAAACAACCCCATTAGCTTCATACCATTCCTTGGTGGCCTTGCTATAGTGGCATGAAGCTAAGTCCGACCAGAAGAGTGCTGCTTTCTTAAGAATGGTAATAGTCGTTTCTCCAAACATTCTTCGATGTATATTTTTGAGTTTATACTGCCTTGGCTGATGAAAATTTCGCTTCTTTTACTACAAGAGCAGAATGCTTGCCAAACCAGGAATTTCTTAGGAAACTTGGTTTGTTTTTTTACTCTATACTGTTCGTCAACATTCCCGCGATAGTCTGCGGTATAAAATTCCAGACCAGGAAGCTGCGAGAAATCCGCAAGGACGTAGCTCTTATCGTCCATCACGCAACAGGAATATTTTTGAAAAAAATCTGCTATCAACTTCTTTGCTCTGGTTTTTGCTTCTTTGTTCTTTACAGCATTTCTCTCTGGAACTTTTTGCCCTTTGTATGACTTTAGTCCACTATCTGCCTTAATTCTTTGAAAAGTTAAACTTGATTTACCTACTTTTTGAGCCACATTCCGTATTGAGATTCCGTTTGGATTCTTCCGAAAAAGGTTTATGGCTTCCTTCGCTTCTTTCGAGCTATGGAACCCTTTTTTTCTTCCATTTCCTTCTCTCCGGTTGACTGTGAGGTCTTCCTTGAACCGTTTGATAACTTTTTAGACCGTTTTCCGATGAACTTTAGCCTCCACGTCAAATTTTTTTGAAGCTCCAATTCGGATTTGCTTGTAAAAGTTTAATAATTAATTTGTGTGTTTCCACTTGGCTTGACATATTGTAACTAAGAACAAAAATATTATGAAAGTAACTGTTTCATGTGTTTCTCACATCGGTTTCAAAACCTACCACGGTTGGGGTTTTTTATTCTATCAATTGGTTTGGAAGATATAGGTATTTTTGTGTGGCCCTCTTTTTATAATTTAAATTTTTTGCAAATTTTGTATTTTTTTTAATTTTGGTAATATTGTTAGCACTGACCATTAAGATATTTTAATTTAATTGTTGTATCCTGAATAGGGAATTTTGTCAGGAACAAAAATGTAAATTTTTCATTCGTTTATTTCAGTCCCAGCGAAAATGACAGTTTTAATATGCGAACAAAGGGTGAACGATTAGTAAAATGTAACACATTCATTGATTTTTGAAATGTTTGAAAAAAGCATATAAACAAGAATATATTAAATGACATTAAGGAGAAAAATTTTGCATCCAGAAGGACTCGAACCCGCAAGCTTTGCCTCTACGCGGATACGCTCAAACAACTTAATTTCTTCCTCAGTACATATAACATGACGTTAATGAGAGAATGATTTTGTTAAATCGACAGTTGAAACATCAAACTTTTTGTGCCCGGTCAATTTCCTCTAAATGTCATTTAATATATTATTGTTTATATACTTTCTAAAATTTTAAAAATATCTCAAATAATCGTTTACATTCATTGATTGTTAGAAGTTATAAAGTGCATGGAATCAGCTAAGTATTAATACTTGTTTTTTGCTTTTTCAGCAAATATATTATTACCATTAGCATTGAATTCAAAAACTGGACGGGGTGTAGATAAAGCCAGTGGTACTGTAGCTTGCAGTATATCTACATGTTATTCAGTATTCATTTCAAATGACTCTAAGAAGCCAAAAGGGGGAAAAGTAAAAAAGCAACCGAAAAATAATAATACTCCACCTAATGAAAGTTTGGTACAAAAACAAAATATTACTATGGGATCTATTGGTAAACAAAACACTCATAATTTCTTGTTTCATCATAGTATAGTATACTTTTTAGTAAGTTCAAAATGTGATTTCACCTGTATGGTAGGAATTGGGGGAGGGGCTTTATTCCTTATAAGTTCTGCTATTTTTATGGTAATATGTTGGCGAATACAAAAAATAAGAAAAGCAAAACGAGATTTATTGGATAAAGAAAACCAAGAAATGACTGCACCGTTATCTTTACCTCAAACCGGAAACAATGGCGACGATGCATTATCGTTTAATTTTCCGATGACTTCTAATTCTTCAAACGATACTACAACATTTATCTCTAGCATTATAAACAGGTTTGTGGTAAGTCATTATATTTTTTCATATAACAAATTATCTAAATGAAAATTAGAGCATAAGCATCTAAATTTCCAAGTTTGTTAATATCAAATATCTGATTAGCTTTATGAATGTAAAATACGACACTAACGATACTGTAATATTGTATGAGAAGTATCAAAACTTGACTCGTTTTGTAGCACGATCCCAAATGGGAATTTCCCAGATCACAGCTTATCATCGAACAGACACTCGGAGAAGGGGAGTTTGGAAAAGTTCTTAGAGCAACCGCATTGAACATAGCAGAAAAAACAGGTAACAATTTGATTTATAATATTTTGTTGAATTAGCCATGCGAAATTTCAGTATTGTACAGTATTTTAAATAAATATAGAAGTACCATTGCGGCCATAAAAAACGAGACGACTCTTGACCCGTATTTGATGCATTTTGCATTGTTTGATTTGGGTTTTTTTCATATGTATTAACCATTGCTATGGAATTAACATTAATTTATCACTGTCACTGTCCATTCAAGATATTTTTTATATTTTTATATTTAAGTAATTGTAAAACATTAAGGATGTTTCCATAGTTACCCAATCATTTTTGTTATTGTTTAAGTACAATTAAGCCTGTGTTACATTAAGCTACTCCAAGTGTCTCGTTTTTTATGGCCGCAATAGCACATCAAACAGAGTTTGACAATATTTCATGAAAATTTCAACTTGATCTCTGTACCCGTATATATTAATCAAATACTAGCAACAGTTTATTGTGTAATTATGATTTATAGCATCTGAAACAGCCGTTGACATTTGCATCTAATAAATTATTGATATATGTTAGATATATCTATTAATACACAAATAATTAAAAGCGGTGTATGATTTCACTTGTTAACGCGCTAATGAATTATCTTTATATAAAAAAATAAACTGTGCCTCGAATTGACCTTAATGACTGGACCGATTTTGATAAAATATTTTGCGCGTAATCAGGTGGATTTTAGAATAGTTTAAATTTAATAATATGTTAATCAAATAAATAAAATTCCAAATATTTAAACTGTTTATTCACTTTTAATACGCCACATAATAATTTAAATTAACAGTAGCTCTCTTCACCTCAACGTCGCTGTCAGTACTAACTGATATTCGGGTATCGTTCCGATTAACGCCAGTCAGAACGATGTCGCCCTCTCACTCCAGATTTGCCCCGTAACAGTCGGCCATCCTGCATAGATAATGTCCTCATTAATCTGGTTATTACAACAAAAAAAAAAAAACAGATAAAGAAACACAAAGTCTCGTACCACAAAATATTTAATAAAAATTATCAGTATTGACAACTAGTTTCGACCAACACGGTCATCTTCAGGTCTGTGTATTATGGTACGTATTTATGGTTCTATGTCTTTGACTTTTGACTGTCTTCCCTTGATGACAATTTCCGGTTTTAATTTTCTGTCATACACAGTAGTCCTTTGTGTTACCACCATTTTACATAGTTTCTTCGCTTTAAAAACGTGCTTCTGACTATACTTATAGTTCTCATCTTAAACATCGTTCACCTTCGAAGTTATCCACATATACTGGTTTTGGGAGTGCCTTGGTATGGAACACAATGGTTTTGGAGCTGATATCGCTGTTAATGGTTTCGGATTTTGTACCTTACATCTGGTTTGCCACTTTTCTTAAATACTTCCTATGCACACACCTCTTGTATATCCTCTATTCACTCACTTCTCCAACTTCTGGCTATTTACTACGCTACATAGCCTTTTCATTTTTTGTGCTTGGATTTTCTAGATCTTTCTGCTTTTCGAAGGTCTTATATTGTCATACTTATAAACACTACATATGTACGGTCTTATTACTATTTTCTATTGCTTTACTACCCGTACACAATAAATATCTGTTTTTCTTCCATCCCTTTGATGGAGTATATTACTTTTTGACCTTCATCCCTCCTGATCTAGTTTTCCATCAAGAAAGGAATTCTCTTGGGCTTATTCCTTAACCAATGCCTGAGTTTTTAGCTCCATTTCACTTTAAGGTGTGTGTTTTTAAGTTTTAATTTTTTAAATAAATCTGTTTCTCGTTCCGACTACTAACGTTCCCATGTTAGTTATAATTTTTTCGTACCACACCTTTTAATCTTTCATGAACATACCTCTACTGGTTGTCTCCTCATTACACACTGTTTGCTGCTGTTGGACTTCAGTTGTTGAAGAAATAGTAACCAGATACCATAAATTTCTTTCCATTTAATTTTTGTTTGGATAATTTTTGTAACTTTAATATTTCACTTTGTTATTTGGTAAGTTGTTAAGCTCTAACTTTTTATTTTCATTATCTTTCTATTTATATTTTTTCACAGACTTGAAGATGACCGTGTTGGTCGAAACTAGTTGTCAATACTGATAATTTTTATTAAATATTTTGTGGTACGAGACTTTGTGTTTCTTTATCTGGTTTTACCATTTGACCACATTTGAGTAATGGATGATATCCTTTCGCTTCTTGGTTATTACAACGCCAATTATTCAGTATCACTCTCGCCACGTGTACTGTATTCATTCGCCTCATCATCAAGTGTACTAACGCTATAATATCGCCTTATAGAGTCTATTGAGACAATCGCCTTAATGTCTTATAATCTCTAACGCCTTTAATCGCCTCAATAAGAAAACGATCCAGAGGAAACACCTTACTAATTCGGTCCATCGAATTTATTGGCAAATTTCTGAGTTAGCCCTACGCCTGCTTTCGTCGTAGCTGCATCACGCCATAGCACTAAATCTCCAGCTTGTACGTTGCTGCGACCTTACGCTTCTTATCGCATCGCCGTTTCATACGCCTTCTCGCCGTTTCGAGGTTGGATAACGCCTTAACTCGATCTTGTTGTACATCTCGCCTTAATCAACAAGTTTTCCGACTTGCCTAGATTTAAGATCTCTCATAACCAGTGATTCGCCAGCAACTGTATGTTCCGCCATATGTAACACGCCAGTTTCTAAAGCTTTCGCCTCAAGTGACACGCCAGTCACCAAAATTGTCGCCTCACGTGACACGCCAGTCACTAAAGCTTCCGCCTCACGTGACACGCCAGTCACTAAAGCTTTCGCCGGACCAGTCGTTAGTCTCCGCCTCGGTAGCCTATCACTTCGCCTCGTGATCTGCGCCAACACAGGAGCTTGAGATGCAAGGTCGTCACTCTGCGGCCCCTGAGGAGTCTCGCCATGAATAGGTTGCGCCTCATCAACCTGTATCGCCTCTCTTTTTGCCTCGACTCTAACTATATCCGCGCCCGCCATGCAGATAGGATCTTTCGCCACATACTTAGGATCACTCGCCATGTCCTTTAGACCTTCGCCAGCCTGTTCTTTCGATTCGCTAGCTAGCTCGCCTTCCGCCAAATCCGCTACCCTACTACGACTGTGTGAAAACATTAGGTCAGCAGGAGAGAAATGCGTACTGGAGTTGATCGTATTATTAGGGCCCCAAACAACATCCAGTAGCTTCTCGTCCCACCTTCCTTCTGCTTCCGCTGTGGATGCTAACGCCTCCACTATGATCCGGTTTTGTCTTTCCGCCTGACCGTTTGCCCTAGGGGTCGCCACAGCATTCACCACATGCTTTATTCCCTTTTCCGCCAGAAACGCCTTAAATTCTTTACTTTGGAACGCCTTTCCTTTATCAGAGACCACACGCCTTGGGCTCCCAAATTCGCCAAATATCCCCGTCAGTCGGGCAATCGCCTCTGCCGACTTCAATGTCTTACAATGTTTCGCCATCGCCAGTACATATAACCTATCGCCTTTAGTGGTTATACGATGTAAACCCCTTTTCTTTACCTTGTATTTCTTTTGATCCTCCGCCTCGGTTTCTTTTTAATCTCCGCCTCGGCCTCGCCTGACTCAAACAACCTTATTAGTTCCTGCGCCTTAGGATCTCGTATTTAAACAGTTAAAAACCAATCGTCATCCGCCAACGCCACTATATTAACACCTCTAGGATTCCTGCTCAATGCATCTGCATGTCCCATACGTTTCCCAGGACGATATTCTATCTTCATATGTCATATTCTTGTATAGTTAGGCACCACCTTGCTATTTTAGGAACTAGATCTCTCTTGAGCAACGCCGCTCTAACCGCCACACAATCAGTGACCACTTTAAAGTGTATTCCTACTAAAAACACTCCAAATCGTTTAAAAGATTCAACTACCGCCAAAGTTTCTAACTCGTAGCTATGATACACCTGTTCCTGCACCGTTGTAGCTCTGCTATAGTAGTCTACTGGTCGCCACTTGCTGCTCACTCCTTTCTGCAGTAGAATACCTAATACGCCAAACTGTGTACAATTCAATTTCCGCCTGATTATCATAAATCGCCAACAAAGGCCTATTCGCCAGTTTTGCCTATAGTACAACAAACGCCTTTTGTTGAATAGGACCCCATCGCCACGGTACATCATTCTTCGTCAATTCTGTCAACGGCTTCGCCAGTATTGAAAAACTACAGATAAATTTCCTAAAACAAGACGCCAACCCTAGAAATTGTCTCACGCCATGGACATCATTCGATTTAGGAAAATTCGTCACAGCCTGTACCTTACGCCTTCAAGGTTTAATACCTTCGCCAGAAATCTCGTCTCCTAAATACTCGATTTTGGACTCTAAAAAGGAACAACGTGTATGCATTAATCGTACCATGTGTTCTTCTTTTATCGCCTCCATAGGATCTGGTTGACATTCGTACGCCCGAGAGATTAGTCGACCTTTACGCCATAAAATCGAACTATCTCGCTCATTGATGATCTTACTCTCCTTCAACTGATCATCAAATATTCCCGCCGGGATGAGAACACACGACTTACCAAAAGCAATTTGCTTTTTGTTCATGGAATACGTCACGCCAGGTATTCCATTCACCACATTCACCTGCACCTGGTTAACGGAATAAGGTGGTAAGGACACATCTTGCACCAGGATGAGCTTACACCTCGTTCCTTCGCCTTCCACTGTAATCCGTTTTGCCAACTCGTTTAAATCTGGTTCGGTTGTCAGATACGCCTTCCCATTTTTTTTACCCCCATGGTAACGCCCACAGCATTTATAACGGGTTGACCAATCAGTAATTCGATTGCGCCCAAGTCATTATAAAGCCTACCTCGCCATGGCTCCAAGCAATACCCCCACCAAAACCACAAAGTGGTTGGTTAGCGCCTTCCTTCGATATTCGAAGTCCCAGTTTTCAGCTACAGCTTTCTGTATTAGATTCTGCTGACTCCACGTGTCTAAATACGCCTTGACACGCTCGACATTGATATATACCCAATGCCTATTCTCGAACCGGTCCTCTTACACGCCTTTTGGGGACACTGGTATCTAAAAATGCCTTTTTCCGCTATAACGATGATATCGCTCCGCCATAGATAAGGTACAATCTTTGCTAAGGTGATCCGTCACCTTCTGGCAATTGTAGCACCGCCTTAAGCTACTTACACTGGGTCCAGTCGCAAAGTCCCTGGGTGGCACCGTTATGCGGGATCGAACCATTCTATTGGCGCCGCCTTCGCCTTAATACGGCTCTAATCCCGCCAGAAAGGTTCGATACAGGTCTTCTGGTAAACTACACCCAACTGCAGCTGCATTCGCCTTCAGCTCAGCTGGTAGCCCCCTTATAATGCAGGACACTGCATTCGCGCCAGTTATCTCCACACGATTACATAACGCCAGTTTCGCATGGTAATAGCTAGTCATACTCTCAGTAGGCGTTTTCTTCCTCTCCATCATCTCCTGGAGCATGTCAGCAAAATCCCTTCGCCTTGGGAACGCCAGCCGTAACTTTTCCTTCCATAAATCCCAAGTAAAATCAAAGTCATTCAGCTGGTGGAACCAACGCTTCGCCGCCCCTTCCAGTCTAGACTGTGCCACCGTCGCCTTGTCATACGAGGACCATCCATGTATGGTGCCAAGTTGGTCGATCTTTTGAAGCCAACGTTCGATGTTCGAGTCGGCATCATCAGGATCGAATCGGTCTACTCTACACTTTCTGAAATAAAATTTTTAAACACCTATATAAAGACAGTTACCTATTATCAAATACAAAAATTTTATGAACCAATCATATCATAACAATATATATATATATATATATATATATATATATATATATATATATATATATACATATATATATATATAAAACTCTTTTCCTGTTGACCCACAAAATGTATGAAACTTATCCAATATAGTTGTTGTTGAGTAACTCAGGTGAAACTCTTTGAATAAATTTTGATGAACCCTTAATAAAAACAAATAATCGCAAAACTTTCCCTTAACGAATTTACAACCCAGTAAAATCAGTTCTAGTCACATCGGATTTTTCCGAAATAATTAAATTACCACCCCCTTTTTAGACACTCACAATGAATAAAAATAATCAAAGAAAACTTTATTAAAATTGACTTACTTTGTATTTCAAAGAGGTTTAACACAAATTAACCAGATTGTTTGACGTACCAAATCGTAATGGGAATAGAATTACTATTCACAACGAGAAAGATTCGATAATTTTACTGTAACACCACTCACGGCACTTTTTTTACTTACAACTATTAAACTAAGTAATTCTCACCAATATAGGTACGGTAACAATAGTCTGGTAAAAGTTATTCTTAATACAAAAGGATTAGATAGATAATTACAACTTTTAGTTTAATTAACATCTTGACGTTCTACATACTGTGAGTTCTACTCCCTCGCCTTTTTCTTGTTAGTGATGTCAGTGATAAATCCATTTTTATTTTAGGTCATACCACAGTAGCAGTAAAAACATTGAAAGATGATGCTAGAGAACAAGAATTAAATGATTTGATGTCGGAAATTAAACTATTAGCGGAAATATCGCATCCAAATGTTATTTGTTTATTAGGTGTTTGTACATCAGTAGGTGGTCCTATCTATGTAATAATCGAATATGCAGAATTTGGATCATTAAGGTATAAATATTGTAACAATAAAGCAGAAACAGTTAATAACTGTAATTTTTTTAAGAAATTATCTTAGACGGACCAGGCATATTCAACTGAAATTAACTCCTCAAGAAAGAAAAGAAGAACTTAATACTGATTATGATGAACCCAAACTAAGCAATGTAACTCCGAAAGACCTACTTTCATTTGCTTGGCAGATCAGCAATGGAATGAGTTATCTCAGTTCTATGAAAGTTAGTATCCTTACTATTATTTTAGAGTTTCATAAGTTAACATTTTCTTTCTAGTTGATCCATCGAGATTTGGCTGCAAGAAATATTCTTTTAACAGAAGATAAAGTTTGTAAAATATCAGATTTTGGATTATCAAGAGACGTTTATGAAGACAACGCCTACCTTAAGAGAAGCAAAGGGAGAGGTAAGAAATATAAACTTCACAGTATGTTTTCCATGATAGATTTTTTCTAGTTCCTGTAAAATGGATGGCACCAGAATCCTTATCAGATCATTTATACACATCTAAATCTGATGTTTGGAGTTTCGGTATTATGGTTTGGGAATTAGTTACATTAGGAGCTACTCCTTATCCTGGTATTTCTGTACACAATTTATATCATCTTCTTCGGCAAGGTTACAGAATGGAAAGACCCGATAACTGCTCCCCTGGACTGTATGTTTATTTTTCTAAATTCAATCACATAATTTGATAATAATAATTTTTTAGATACAAGATTATAAGATCCTGTTGGCAATGGAATGCTGAGGATAGACCTACATTTTGCCAATTAAGTATGTATTTTGCTAAATTGCTTGAAGATAGAATGGAGTACATAAACTTATCAAACAACGCCATTTACAATAGAGGCTATTTTGTTTCGCCATTTGAAGACATCGATGAAGAAGGTAAGATGAGAAACTGAAATTAATTACACATAAATAAAAAAATGCAAAAATATTTAATAACGTACAGGAAATTAAATGAGTGTTATGTTTTAGAAAACAATCTAGACAGTACACCGGCTAGTCCACAAATCAGCAAACTAAATTATTTATCACGTGTTGGATCTGAAGAAGAGGATTACAACGTTACAGAAAAGGAGGTTAGCGAAGAAGTCAAGAATGTTACAGAGATAGCCTCACAGGGGTATGAAACACCTGTGAAGGTTCAGAAAGTGATAGAGACACCGACTAATGAAGATCCTCAAGAGTACACCGATATGGGAGGTAAATGACAGGAGGCCCAAGAACCTTTGGGTGACTTGGACGATTGTTAAAGAGTTTTCGAGAAAGCGATTAAGAGTGAGAGGCTCGTAATCAGATGCTCATTGATTGTAAAGTCTGTAAAAGTAAAAAGTCAATCACCACTTTAAAGTGGCCAATTTACAGTCAATACCATCTGATTGGATTAGTCAGATTCATATCCTTAAGATAAATGTTATATCTTTGATATTTTTTCATTCTGATATACGAGCAATTTGAAATGTTATAAAATATTTTCTTACGAATGAAAATAAACAGAACTGACTAAGTAAAATAAATATGTTCAACTTGCTCGAGAGTACCTACATAACAATTTATCACACTTTTGCTTAAGTAGTTGCCCAAATTTTACAAAAGGAATATAATATAAAAAGAAGTATAACTAAATGTAAAAAATAGTTCATTTGTTTAAACAAGATTAATGATGAAAATTTAATATATATTTTTTAAACAAAATCTATAACATAAATATAATAAACAACACAAATCTTAGTGTCAAACTCTAAACTAATTTTTTTTTTAAGACCGGCCAGAAATTAATACTTTCCGGTTTATTTTTAGGTCAGAAAATCTGATTTTGTCGGACAAGGCAAGAAAATAAAAATGAGTCCGGTAAAAGCTTTTACCGGACGCAGTTACAATAAAATAGTTACAATAAAATAGTTAGTCTAAGAAAGCGGTCAATTCTATGGTAACCGAGTTTTGTATATATTTAAAACTATAAAATAACTTGACATATTTTGACGTTTAGTTGAAAACGTGAAATATTATACCAGATGAAATTGTCAAGGTGGCCACCCAAACAAGGTTTGTTAAAAAAAATGTTAAAATTAGTTAATAAAGAGTTTTTGTTATAAAAATGTAAACTGAATAATATGAAGTTTATGGTACAATAATGCCCGTTTTAAAAAAAATATTGTACGTAATACGTCCCAAAAGTGCTTTTACTGGACTTGTAACCTAAACCACTAATAATGCACGGTAAACAACTTGCTAATGAATTAAAAAAATGTATGTAATACTCAAAGTTAGTAAATAAGATAGATTATGATGTTGAAACTTGTATATTTTTACAGTTTTCTTTATATTAATAATTCTTAAATAATAATAGTCTATTAGCTTCTCCTGTTGGTTAAACAAAGAAACAAAGACCACAGATAATATTCCGGGATCCCAACTGTTGTCCTTACAACAATTTTCGTTTGTACTGGCTAACAGAAATAGTAGGGATAAAATGTTGTTAAGCAGAGTCTCGCACAGCTGAGGAAGTGCCGAGTATTTTACTATTGAACGAAATATATTATAACTTTAACATTACAAAAAATATTGACATATATCTTCTTCTTCTATCTATATATATAAAAATGAATGTTTGTCTGTATGTCTGTATGTCTGTATGTACTCAATGAACTCAAAAACGACTGGACCGATTATTATGAAAATTGGTATGTATATGTATTTTTCCACCGAGAAGGTTTGTATGATATGCTCATTGATGCCACTCGCCACCAGGTGGCGCTGCAGACTAGCAACTTCTGTCCCGTTCAACCGATTGTCATGAAAATTGGTATGTATATGTATTTTTCCACGGAAAAGGTTTGCTTGATATGCTCACTGATGCCACTCGCCACCAGGTGGCGCTGCAGACTAGCAACTTCTGTCCCGTTCAAACTATTGTCAGGAAAATCAGTATGATAATGTATTTTTAACGGGTAAGATGAATATGGTATTCGTATTAATGGTAGTTACCACCAGATGGCCTTCTATGTATCAAATTCAATACTCATTAATAGATATCTACACGAATTCGTATAAATATAAGTTCGAAAAATATATTTTTGGTGCGATAAGTAAAACAAAACCATAAACTTTCTTTCCTTCTCTATCTCTTCTTCTCTTTTATTTTTCTTAAATTTATTTTAGTTGCTGGCGTAGCAACGCGCACCGGGTACAGCTAGTATTTATATAAACATGTAACTATGTACAACGGTAACTACATTAGTCCAGGGTGTTTAATCTTCAACACATCTCCTCGAAACGTGTGTTGAAGTGACATACCCAACATATCTGTGCAGACCAAAAACTTTGATTTTGTAAGGCTTTACATCCTTGGAAGCTAAGTGTTTCACTGATATTAAGCTATCTGTGATAGCGTTTTTAATGAAGTGGTGTTTTATATTTACTTGCTTCGTTTTAGCTAGTTTGAGTGCTGAAAAATTGTCGTTATAAACAATTATATTAGACAAATCATCTTAAGTAAATTATTTCATGAAATCAGCTAGGTACCTATATGATTTCTTTAGTGGTTTCGGTTAATTCCATGTATTCTGCCTCAGTGGAGAATAAGGCTACTTTCTTCTTCTTCTTAACATCCCAAGAAACATCTTTATAACAAAAAAAAAACAAAACCGCTGTTCTTCTATCTTAATATTTCCTCAGAGGGATTTTACATAACCTTTAGCAGGTTCAGACGAAGGTTAATACCGAATTCCAAGTTCCTTTGTATCGTTTAGATAACGTAAAAAACATTGCGCAGCAAACCAATGCTCTTTTCTAAAAGAATTATTAAACTGGCTTAAGTAACTTACTGCAAAAGCTATATATGAACTCGTAGTAACTGCTAAATCAAATAATGAACCAATTAATTTTCTGTAAAGATAAGTATTATTAGTTGATTTTATTAACTTTAAATTGGTTTCCATTGGAGTCTTTGCAGAATTGCATTCACTTATTCCATAGCAATCTAATATATCTGTAATATATGTTTTTGGGTTAATAACATACCATCCTCAAGTTCTTAAACTTTTGATTTCGAAATTTCCTAATCTCTTCAACGTTCTTAGAAGGTACTAAAATATCAGTAACATAAATAAGGATACAAGAAATAATTGGTTCGCAGGAGTGTGGTGTTGGTGGGATATAAATGTTGGGTCTAAGGACCCTGCTATAGGATTTTTCAAGGAGTATGGTATGGTTTGGGTAGATTTAACAGCAGACATCTGCGCCGTTCTGTGTTTACTTCTTAATTTCTGGTTGTTCCGGTGTTTCCTTGGTTCTTGTGTTCCTGAAACCTGCCTAAACCCTTAAATGAAACATTTTTGGGTGTGAGTGTAAGTGTGTGTTTGTGTAGCCCACGTGGTGCAATATGGGTTTGGGAAATTGACGCTGTGGCTGTCTTCTCTGGCGTGAGGCTTCCTATTTAGAAAGGACGAAGGGAATCACAAAAATTTTGCCAACATCTCATTTTTTTTGTATCCTCTTCTTGTCTACTTATAGGAGAGGAGAATTTCGTCTAGGAGGTCTTCAAGTTCTACAGGATGGTCCCTTTTTACGGTTTGACGATATCTTAGGAAGGGATTTTGATTTTCGGAGTTTTTGATCTTCTTTGGAATTCTCCATTCCAGTGGGTATAAAGAGTCCTCTGCGTGAGGATGTTGGTACGCTGTAGAGTCCGAGCGACGTATCGTTGTTGTAGAGTCTGAAATCGAAAAAAAAAGAAGTATTTTTGCATTTTGTAGACAATACGGCTTGGATAAAGGTGGAGTAGGTTTTTGGCTTTACAGATAATGGCTCTCTCTGTGGCAAGAAGCGAATAAAGAAGTCTTTAAGGAAGGGAAAAGTATGACAAGCCCTTATAATCGACAAGAGGTCGAATAAAAGTTTTGTAGGTATAGAGTCGAGTTTTGGAGTGGCATCTTTCGAGTGTACCACCCAGTGCACCTATGAGGGACACCTGTCTTCTCATTTTATTAGTGTTAATCACCTGCCCAATTAGTTTACCTGGTCTTGGGAAACAAACTGTTCCCCCTATAGTGAATTCCTGGTTTTCGACCCTTTGCAACTAGTCGTACTTTTCTTTTATCTATATTGCCTTCTGCTTTATATTTGTTTCTCAAAACCCTTTGACTACCTATCGTTTTCTCTCCTTTAGGTTGATTCTTTACATTCTCAACTTGCATTGCTTTATTCAAACATATTTCTGAAATAAAACAATTATTTTCCTCTACCTGATTTACAAGATATATATTTTTCTTGGTCTTCCCTTTAAACCATTTCTCAATATTCAAGGTTCATTAAAATCTGATTATTTTCCTTATAATCTTCTTTACTTCCATCTTCTAAATTTACATTTATCTGTTTAGTTCTGTCGCACTTGAAACCTTTATTTCCATTGATCAATGCTGGCTTCTGATAATCACCATTGACATAGCCCCATCCGTCAGTTTTTACCCAAAATGCTTCCATATGGATTATCAAAGTATTATAATTATTACGATAAAGTCATTGTGTAAGGCATATACATCCTTCCATATTCATTAATAAACGCTTTAAAATTACGCTGTGTGAACGAAAAATCCGCTTTTTCTTTCGGAGAAATGCTTAGATACTATTAGATTCTATTAGGTACTCCTGGATCCGGGGTCCATAAATACATAAGTACAGGTTGTTTAATTTTTAACAAATATGGAAAAATATTTGTTACTAACGTTTTGTTTTAATTCTCAAAATTATAATCCATGTTAGCTGAAAAAATATTTTTCCCACAAATTGGATGGTCCGTCTTGTCGAACATGTATCATTAAGGAGGTCATGAAAAATAGTAACCAATCAGCTAATTGTTTTTTGTTGGTTAGTTAACATTTATACAATTTAACACCCGCATTGTCCTATATATTGTCTGGCACGTTATCCAAAGACAAAGGTATCATGTGATGGTTTAGTGTGTTTTTCATTCTAATAAAACAATGTCCTACAAGAAAATGTATGTCTTTTCCATGAATATACCAATGTTTTTAAATAGGTATAAAAGTATCAATTTAACGAGTTTACTATGCTGAATTGTACAATAGTAAATTCTCCCAATTTTTAAAGGATTGTCGAGAAGAAAATGGGGAAAGACAGAAAAAAAGTGATAAAATTGTGTAGATTTATTTAGTAGGATATTCAATTAGAAGAACAAAAACAAAACAATATTCACTGTATTCACTGTCGTTGCTATCCTCATTCGGATGGTAAATGATAAAAAAATTAACTGCTTCGATGCGACCTTTACGAATCCACCGTTTTGTATATCCCCCAAATGTATTCAATTGGCAATGATAAGGTGTCCAATGCTATTTATAATTTTGTCTACTATATACTTATGCCTTTTAGCTAACTTTAGTAACTGAGGTTTAAAATGATACTCAAACAATTTTGATTTTGATGAAAATACTAGATTGGCTGCATTAATAAGACCATATTTTCCTCCAAAATACACTATAATCTGTCTTTTTTCTTTAGTATTGATGTGTTTTATGGATTTTCCACTCTTGTCCTGCAAAATTTGTTTTATATCGGCTTTAGCAAAAATCTATGTTGTGTATTAATGAACAAATGAATAACTTGATTTTTTAGAAATGTTATAATTTCGTAAAAAAAATTATTCTTCTGTGAACCAAACTAGCTTTTATACACAAATTTTTTCTATTGCATTCCTTTTTGAACATAAACCCAATCTTTCTCACAACTCTTCAGAGACTTGTTCGGGAAATCTCAAATATATTTCTGTCTTTTAATTTCTATAACACTGATTTTAAAGAAACATGTTCTTTCTTTTCGCGCATTTTATTTCAAATATGCAACCTTCGGAATAATCTGTAGGTGTCGGCGAGGTTTGTATTGTGCAACATTTTGTTTACTATTTTCACTTTTTGCTTTTTGCAAAACTGACTATATTCTTGTTTCAATAATATACAGATTGCATCACACACATCCTTATGAACAGATTAAACTAATCCCATAGGACCCCTATTGATTCTCTCAGTAGTAAAATAAGCGTGTAGATTCAATGTAAAGTTATCTACATCAAGTCTCGGCAATTTAAGCTTCAAATCACAATTATACTCTTTAAAATTAGAATCAGTACTAAATTATGTCAAACTGGCAATAGATCCAAATAAGAGCAATTTATTTTCGTACTTCTTATGTTGCATAGTAAATTTTTTGTTCTACGGTTATAATACAAATGTATCATTTTTTGACAGTAATCTCTAAAGAAATGGGGTACGTTGTTATATCAAATAAAGAAATATCTCATTTCCTTATCTGATAACACTAAGTGTCCATTTCTTTATTGTTTTAACTTAATCAAGTATAATTTGACAATCATGTATTCATATATTTGACTACTAGTACAGGTTGACAGTAATAATGTAGTGACAGGTACAACAAATAGTTTTTAATACAATATTTAAATTAGATTGTTATTTAATTAAAAATGTTAAGTAGTGAAGAAAATGAATTAGAATTAACTCCTCCTGAAATAAGAGAAGCGGCAAACGAAGCTTGTCAGAATTTGATTTCCGAAATTTATAAGTACCAGAATGCATATGAAAGTTTCGTGACCTGGCAAAAGACAAAGGCAACAAATTCCGTTTCAGAAACTGTGCTTTAAGTTTATTTTTCTGAATTAACAAATCAATTTAAGGTATGATAACTGTAAATATTGTAAATAATAGTTAATTTTACTTAAATGATATAACTTATATCGTTATATTTTGTTTTGTATTTGATTTATTTTTGATTTATTGTATTATTATGTGGTATAACCGTAGAAAAAGTATAGTGTTTGACTCGCAAGGAATAACTCATTTCCCACTCGTACGATTTGCAGCATTTGCCTGCGGCTCATGCTGCAAACATCGTACTCGTGGGAAATGAGTATCATTCCTTGCTCGTAAAACAATATACTATTGTCTCATTATTCCGATAATCCAAAACAGGCGTATATTCAAGGAATAGACTGTATCGTTAAACAGAAAAAATATATCTTATTGAATAATTTTCCAATTTGTAGGTAACACAATGTAAAGTAAAATTATATTTTTGAAATTTAAATAACTTTATTAATAACACCTGTACATAAATGTGTTTTTTTGCAAAAATAAACAAATAAATAATTTTCATCAGATTTATCAGATAAATCTTTATCATTTTCGCTGTCAGCAACACTTTCATCTTCATCTCTCTTTCCTTCTTTTGTTCATTCGTAATACCTAACTTTGTTATAACATTATTAAATTAATATATAGCCGGATAATCAATAAATAAATCAATAACAATAATAATAGTAATAGAGTTTCTTGCACTTCAGATTATTCGTATTTTATTTTCTATCACTTTCACTAATTTTCTGGCAATTTTTTCGTGCGACATCGTAAGTGTGCATTACACCATACATTGCAGAGGAATACTATCTTTCTAGTTTCGTTAGTGACAAACTGAAAGCATCATATTTTACGTATGTTTTTTTTGTTGCTTATTTTTCATTTTCGTTTTTTGATTTATTTACCCTCTGGTAAATTTTATACTTCAAATGCTGGATGTCCAATAAAATTTTAAAAATACTTTCCTTTACGAAAGGAAGGATGATAATATCATTTACTGTAAAAGTACCGCATATGGCAAGCAATTAATATAATTGATTACCAAGCTGGGCATAAATTTCATTTATATTTAAACAGATTTTTTTAATTGTAATTAAGTTAATTATTATTTCAATTTGATCTTTTAAATACTTAAAATTTGCCAACATTATTATAAGTATAATATATAATTTTCACTAGACACCTTATAAGTGTAAAATTGATCATAATTAAATTTAATAGGCTTTCCTTCGATGAATGTAATAAATTCATCTTTTAACCAATCTTCGATTAAAAGTTCTACCACTTTTTTTAACTTGTTACTATTAAATTTTTGTGTATCGTCAAATTCCTCTTACTACTGTTAGCTACCACAATCGAGAATCTTCGTACAGGAAATTGTTGGGCGTTTCTTTCAAACGGAGCTTTATGAAGATTCAGTTTGTTAGTAATTATTTTTACATCAAGCCCCACAATTTTGTAAGCTTAGAACCAAAATAACGTAAACAATGTGGGTGTTAAGTTGTATACATGTTAACTAAACAAAAAACAATTAGCTGATTGGTAACTATTTTCCATGACCTCGTTAGTGATACATGTTTGACAAGAGGGGCTCTTTGATAAAATCTTTTTTCATTTTGTACAACAAATATTTTTTAGCTAATTTAAATTATTATCTTGAAAATTTACAAAAAAAACGTTATAAAGTTTTCAGAATTGTTAAATAAACATATTTCATTCTTGCTATTCTTGTTAGCTGCCACAAACAAAAATTGCTGTCAAGACAAAAGTTGTTCGTCACTACGAAGTATAGATACCATGAGTTACAACGGTATAGGCTTTTCGTAATATTTTATGTACACAATAAGAAACCCAGATCATACTTCTATATTTTGCCACTGGCTGCGCAAGTATTGACGACGTACCACTGGGTTTTATGCTCTTTATGGCTGTCTTAGTGGCCGAAGGCAAGTGAGAATGTGGGAAAAGCGTTCAAAGCACCAAAATTAAGTAATCTCAAAATAATATCTATTAAAAATTTGTTGTGAATAACTAGATTAAAAGGTTTTGAAAGTGTACTTCTGTCTCCTAAATTGAGACCATTTGTTCAACATTACGTTTGAACTCCTGGTATCTATACTTAGTGGTTGTCACGAAAAATTAGTTTGTTTTTGATTAATGGGCTGGGATCCCGGACTTAAAGGATTGTTTATATATTTTTTTTTACATGACCTGTGCTAAATTTTTAATAATATAAATATTTTTATATTATATTCCTTCTGAAAATAAATATATACTTATCGTTAATCATAAATGTACCCTGTGTAATACTGTCACGGTATAAATATATAGACCTCCTGTATATATTCGTTATGGTGAAAAGTAGAATGATTACATAAATATCTTTCTTATTTATATTGTAGTTGATAAATGAACAAGAGAAAAAGATAAAAGGAGGTCTCAGTGGATTAGATAATAATATACTTTATGTGAAATCTAAATAAATTAAATTGTGTAAATTATTTGTTTATATTTCCTTATAACGAACACAGTCTACTGTTATGTACTATTTTTAAGGCCAAACCGTATCTTCTATCCATTTTAAATACGCTGAAACTCTTGTATATACAGCAGGTAAATTTTTATCCAACCCACAACCTTGTCCTCCAAATGATGTGATAGCTATAATGCTATACATACATTTAATTTTATCTGTATCTGGTAAAATAATTTGTAAAGGGCCTCCGGAATCACCCTAAAAAATATTAATTAATTAGTAATATCAATATTAAATTTATTTTTCTATTATTACTTGACAAGTATCTTTTTTATCTACTGAGGATCCGGCACAAATCATGATATCTTCATCAATACCTCTTGATAATAGTCCTTGATTAATCTGTCGTCTGTATGTTTTATTACATTGTTCCGTAGTGAAAAATTCTAAAGTAACTTTTAATAACCTTTGGCTCTCTTCCCCAGCAAATGCTGTTTTGCCCCATCCTGATGCAATGGCGTGTTTTGTGGGAACATGCCGAAGATTGTTTACACAAGCTGGTCTTAAATAAGTATTTAAAGTGAATGGTTGATCTACTTTTATAAGACCAATGTCATTGTATTTGTGGAAATCGTAGCTGGGATGTTTAATTCTGTCCACAATATTCCTAACTTGTAAATGTTGTGTGTCTGTTTGTCTTGTAATTCCACCTCTTACCAATTTTGAGTTACCGCTACAAATTTGAAATACTTTCATATTTAAAATATAAAACAAGTTCATAAAACACAATTCTTTGCAATACTTACGCAAATGAACTGGCTAAACAGTGACCTGCTGTTAAAACAAAGTATTCGCTAATTAAAGATCCTCCACAATTCCAAGTTGTTTCACTTCCGGTTATGAATCCTATTTGAACCTAAAATATAAATGATTTTGCTCTAGTAACAAATACAGTTAACTTATTCGAATTATAATAATATTTCTTTATTGCCGATAGTTGAATTTTTGGCCATTCCGTATACTTTGTACAACATAAAAAATTAACAATAAAAAATATCAATTCTAGTTTTTAAAGGCTTTCGGAAAAAGTAAATAAGTATTTCTATAACGCTACTTATTAGTACAGAACTTACCATATGGGGAAATTCTCTTCGACCAGCATCTGTTCCTCCAACAATAAGTTTTTCAGTTGAAATAGGGCATACTAGTTCAGTACTAAAACTTGTAATCAAAGATAATGCAGAAGAGTCAATTTTTTCATAAGCATATTGTGAATAAAATTCGCACACTACAAAACGTTAATTTGTTTATAAGTTTTTATTTTATTACCACAGGTACTTACTATGCTTTGCTTTGTCTCCTGGGTTATTTCCAACTGTAGATGGTTTTGTGATGGGTTGAGATGGTGGTACCACTGGTTTAGGTGTTGGTTGTACCTGTGGTTTAGTAGAAATAGGTGTTTGTGTCTGCGTAGGTCTAGTAGTACTTCTTGGTACACAGCAAATAATGGATTGCGTTCCAATATAACCGCAAATATCAGAGGGGTAAATTCCTCTTCGTATATCGTCAATTGCCGAAGGGCATTGTGTTATGAATCTGCAAATTCCGCTTAAACCTCTTCTAGTCTCACATTCCTCTCCTATGTATTAAAATATAATTTTTAAAATTTAAAAATAAAACAAACAAAAACTGATATTAAGGAACAAGAGGGAGAATGTGATATCCGCCAGGTATCAAACATCTCTATTTATATCCCATTGCACCTTAAATCGCTTGGCCACAGATAATTCCAGCGGTTAAATAGCATTTTTTATCATATCTTGATTTAACTCCAGTTGATCATGTCAAGCAAGAACATGTATGATCTTAATGAGAGAGAGACAGAGAGAGAGAGATTTTATTATGCCGTGTCCGCACGTTTGGCACTTGCCGCAAACTCTAAACCTCTAAACAAACGTTTCGCTTGATTTAGGGAATTGAACATCGCCTTCCACACGCTTGCGGTTCTTGCTAGTGAGTTAGTGTGTTCTGAAGAGGCAAGCATAACGACGTGATGGATATTGACATTGAGGTTATATCGGCCATAACATTTGGCTTAAGTTATTTTTATTATAAAAAAAGAAAATAAACGAAAGAAAACGAAAAATATGAAAAGAAGATGGTGAATATTAAAAAAGACCTAAAATAGAGGTCGATGTCGGATTTTAAGAAAAAATTTTAAGGGTCAAATCGGGTACAAATTTGAAAAAAAAATATTTTTTTACGGAATTCTGCAAAACTTTTTACGTTTTCTTCTTAAAGCTACTCATATCAATATATAAAAAATAATTTGACGAATGAATTTCGTTCAGAAAAAAAATTCTGAAACTTTTTTCAAGTCTTTTGCACAAAGTGTTTTTTTGACTTTAACAATCTACAACTTTTTCAGAAATCGAGACGACATTTTGAAATTTTAGAATGTTATTAAGTAACTATCTGTTAATTAATATGATTACTTAAATGTCATAAGGAGTTTTTTTTATGAGAAAAAAATAGACCGATGTCATGTGTGAGCCAAAAATATGTAGTTTCAACTTTCAAGTTCTGTAACTTTTTAGAAAACTGTATTATACAGATGAAGTTTTAGTATGTCATTCTTTCACTATCTGTTAATATGTATGTAAAATTTAAGAAAAATATTTTTACATACAGATTTTTGGTGATAGATAATATGAGTCTATGTCAGATTCCATGAATACACGCAAACTTGAGGACGCACCGCAAGCGCTGGCTCAAACTCCCTTTGATTTGTGACAAAAAACCGACACTCATCGGATCGACTACAAGCGCTTGCAAGTCAACACAAACCAAGGCAAACCAGGGGGTATGAAGTTATACTTGTAAAAATTAAAAACTGTTTGTAGTGCCATCTAGATTTCCCGTAGGTACTACTCATGGTCAGTCGGCTTCGTTCGCGATTGTTAGTTTATTTTCGTTTGTTGACTGATTCAGGTTATGTCATTGTATTCTGCCATTTTTTACACAGACCAAATATTTTTGATGCCGACTTTATTGTTTACATGTGGTTAGGTACACCTAGTATAAATTTTCATTTATATTTGTGGTTTGTGCTATATTAATAATAGTGTTAATATAAATGGTAGTCCGACCATGCTCTGTTCCTAATTGTAATAATAGAGATGCAAGGTGGGTTAAGTTTAAAATAAATATTAATAATTTTAAAATTAGATATGTACTTTTTATCTACATATATATATATATAAAAGCGAAAGGTCACTCATCACCATATCTCAGAAACTTTAAGACTTACAAACTTGAAATTTGGTAGGTAGGTTCCTTATAGGGTCTAGGCGTCCGCTAAAAAAGGATTTTATGAAACTCTTCTCCTAAGGGGGTAAAACGGTGGTTGGAAATTTGTATGAAAGTCCTGTTTTTGAAGTAAGGGACTAGAAAATTAAAATGTGTGCTCTTTAGAGGTTATGGAAGTGTATTTATATTGTACCTATTTCTAGAAATTAACCCCTTTCATAAGGATTGAACGGGGGTCGGATACTTTTTATACAACAATCAACATGCCACGTGAACGACATCGCGGGTACATCGATTAGGAACCCAAAAATGTGGTTAGATTTTTTTGTCTGCCTGTCTGTAGGTTTGTGCGCGCCTCACATGAAAACTACTGATTCGATTCGAATGCGTTTTTCACAGATGTATTTGTCTGCTTTCAACTTAAAATCTGGTGTATAAAAATTTCAACTCCCCCCCCCCCTATTCCTTTAAGGGGATAATGGAGGGGTTTGAGATTTTGTATGAAAGTATCTCATTGATAAATTTAAAAATACCACTGAAATAATACACAACATGTATACATACGTGCTATAATTTAGTTTTGATATTCGAAACTAGATGGCGCTATGAGGTTATTAAAACAAATGACTCACAAATTACCATATCCTACAGATGATTAGGTCCAATGTAGAACTGTCATAAATCAATATTATTAGATAGTCGTAACTGGTGTTGTATGATTTATTATTATCAAAATCTGTTCACTGGTTGCAGCGTGATTGACTGACAAACATTAAATTTTAAATAAAAAAATTAAAAGTGGTTAAGCCAGATTTATTTTTCTAAGAACATAACTACAGAATGATTAAAATTAAAATTTTATATGTAAAATAGATAGTCATTAAAGAATTTGTGATTTTCCCAATGTCAAGTTGGCAAAGCCGCGGGTAAAAGCTACTATACATATATTTTACAGACATTACATTCCTGCAGACGAACGCATACAAAATATTTAGCTGCAACCGATTTATAACTCTAATTTATTTGGAGAACCAAAAAAGATTTTCACTGACAAAGTAGTTTGTGGTATCCATTTCTTGGATATATGTAAAGAAGGACGAAAATTAAAGAAATTTTTTCTTCCGGTTTTACATTTACCTGGTAAGCATTTTAATTATTAATTATATTTATTTTAATAGTTTTATAATAATATGTCTTTTATTTTGTATATTTTAATCTGGAGGGTAATTTAGAAGACAGTACTTTTTTCCTAAGCTTTGGTTTTATTTTATTTAATCTTTTTTTAAATTTTAATTTCTTCATTCAACATTCAACTCTAAATTAAATTTAAACAAAGTTGTTACCCGTATTCCTATAATTTTTTAAATAAATATAATTTAAATTTACCGCCAAAATATAGCTGAAATCGAAAATAGGAATTTGTAATGATGATTAGGAATCTGTAATGATATTTATCATAATTATTTACGGGAAATATAGATGGCAGCACATCTGTAGAGGCAATTATTAACCATGAGTTTCCCGTCTTTTTTTTTTTTATTTTTTGGTCTGTGAGGCAAACACTCTATCCACACGTTTGAGTTTCCTACGGCTTGTTGGGGTTTGGCAAGCGTGCGGACGCGGCATTAGAAATATAGTTTTCTTATGGCAAGGTACAAGGCTACATCGCTGACTCGTATGACGTCACGATACGTCACGTTATACGTACTTCATTCGTAATGTTAGGATTATATGGTGTGCTACAAACGAAATAAATTTTGGTTCGACTTTGCGCATGTCGTCACCTTGGGAGCAATCAACGTCAAACGCTATTTAGTCAGGGAGCAAAGGGGGATGTTTTAATAAATATAACTATCAAAGTTTGTTAGTTATATTTATTTAAACAATTAAATTGTTAATAACAAATTTCCAAGACAACTGGTCAAAAAGCAGGTTGAATATTCGGATTCAGCAAGTCAAAGTACATTTAAAAAACTTTGCTGCTTGTAAGGACCTCAATCGGCCACGGAATCATCCTTTGCTCCCTGACTAATTGTTACTGTTGACTTTTTAACGTGTTTTTTGTGTTGTTAATGACAAACACTAATATACTTTGCCGGCTTATGCTGTTTATGGTTGTAGAAATTATGCCAGAAGTATATCAAAAATGTTTATTTATTTACGAAACATTAAAGCATAAAATATTTAAAAACCTAGTTGATTTAATCTTAAAACCAGGAGTTTTGCTAAGAACACACACTAAAAAGTGCATTGCATAATACCTAAATAACGTTTGTATTTTGGATAAAAAATATTTCTAAAATTAATATATCCAAGCTAATTATTTGTATCGTTCCCTAGAAAAAACTATAAATAGTGGCAAAAACAATCAATTACATAATTTTACAACACAATTATTAATTTAACATTAAATTAATATGCAAAATATTTTGAAATTCGCGCCATTCTAAATGACTTGCTTCCGAGCGGACGTCACTAAAGATGAGCAGGAACACACCATATAATCCTAACATCACGCCTCAGAGCGTAATTTCAAATGATCAAAAGTAATCTTAAGTAATTACAACTAATCACACTGATTTAAGTACTCATAAGTAATTGTAACTACTAACAATTGATTGCAACTGATTACAGTTGAATGCAAGTGATCCTAATTGATTGTTAGTGATCAAAACTTATTGCAAGTGATTACATCTGAGTAATGTTGAGTAATTAGAAGTAATTACAAGTAGGTAATCACAAGTAATTGCAAGTTATCACATGTGATTGCAAATGATTTAAAGGATCGCAAATGATTAAAAGTGATTAAATTATTGTATATTTTTCATAGGTATGTTCGTTTAATAATACTTTAGAGCGTTAAAATACTAATGTCTCCCTCCTTGGTCATTTCCGGAGTGCAAAATCTCGGTTTTTTTTCTGAATATTATTTCTTATTTGTCTAATTTCTATATTTTAAAAATCCCATGAGTGATGTTCCAAATAATTAAAATATTAGAATATTAATTTTGTGATGATTAATGTAAATACTTTAAGGAATTTTACGTAAACATAAACGTTTAACAAGAAATTTTAAAAATCGGAATTACCTTACAGGTTTCTTTTATTGTGTCAGAATTAATTAAAGTATATGCACAACAGTAATAAATTTATGAATATGCAAAATATATTTATTTTTAGAAATATATAAACACTAAACACTTCTCATGACGAAAAAAAATAAATATTGGTATAAAAATGATCAGTTTTTGCATTTAACTTGTTTCTAGATAGAACGAAATGAGATTTTAATGTACAAATAAGTAAAATTTATTCAGAGGAAAAACAATTTTAAAAATAAAATACTTAAAAACGAACATGGAATGAAGATATTTAGAAAATTGAATAAACAAATATATATAATCGTATACACAAAAAATATATACAAATAACAATATATAGGTAAGAATTTTTAACATTACAATTATTTCTGGAATTTTATTTCTTAACAAATTTGGCAAGTATACCTTGTGATTCCTTGTAATCATTTCGAATTACTTAACATAAGTTGTGGTCACTTGCAATCAGGTGTGATTACTTGAAATGAGTTGTAAATACTTTTAATTACTTATGTTTACTTGAAATCACTTGTGTTCACTTGCAATAATAAGAAATCATTTTCAAATCACTTTAAATGACTTTTGATCACTTTTATTCAATTGTGTTCACTTGCATTCAACTGTTATTAGTTGTAATTACTTGTTATTAATTACAATTACTTATGATTATTTAAATAAGTGTAATAAGTTGTGATCACTTAAAATTTCATTTGATCATTTACAATTCCGCTCTGACGTATTATTAGACCGAACATACGTATGACATGACGTATCCTAACGCAATTTCGCAATTTATACGTCTACATCTACAAATATTATCGTTAATAAGTGTGAACAACAAATTCATGAATTTATTCAAGGTCTTCTTAACGATGGTAATAAGAGTAATACAAAATTTAGACAAATGTAAAAGAAATATTGATAATAACTTTCTTCAGGGTGAAACCCTTTATTTACCATGATATTAGATGAAAGTTAAATTATATTCTTATTTCAAAAATTGGATAAAAAAAATTCCGAAAATCCAAGATTGTAAATAACATAGTGACCTTGAATAAATTTATGAACTTCCTTACGATAAAATTGTATAATATGTTATACCGGTATTACATTAAAAAAATTAATGCCTATATTATTATTTATTTTACTGAGGACAAAATTTGTCAATTACATTAAAGAACCCATCTACTTTAAGTTACAAATTTAAACGATCGAATAAATGTATCTCCAATTTCACCTATTTTAAATTAAGGATGAGTATTCTATGTATCTATAAAAAACACTATTGGTAAAACAAGCACTATTAAAAGAAAACGAGGTTAAAATATTTTGTATTAATTATTAGGAATATTTTTGAAAATGACAATATATTTTTTATATTTAATTTGAATTTATTATGCATTTTTAGATTCAAAAAATTGCTCTAAACAAATTTGACAAATCTGTAAATATCAATTAAATAAGAGAAAGTTTAAAACATATTAATTTTGTTAAATTTTATTTTAAGAGGCAGAAGGTCTCCAATTAATGGAAGAAAATCTTAATACACTTTGGCTTTTTTGTAGTAATTTATTGCATATCTTTCGTTAAAAATGTAAATTTTATAAAACATTGACCTCCTTAGCTATAATTAGACCCAAAATAAATCGTATTTAATTATAATAGGGGCAATAATTTCCCATTATTCTAGTCATTATAGTTAACGTACCGAAATGTAAATATCAGTAGAATTCATAGTAGAATATAATTTATACTTAACTTACCTTCGTCATACTGTCCGAATACTGTTTCACTAAAGAATACACAAATCACAATTAACACAAAGTTTTTTCTACACTGGAGCAACATTGCAACAAAGTGAATGTCCTTTCTGCCTTAAAATTATCAACTCGATTGACGATCACAGGGAATTTGAAAATTACAACTGGTTTCCAGTTAACAATTTCTTGTTTCAAAACAACTAAACATATAAACCAAATATTTTTGTTGTTTATTTCTTTTATTTATTAACTATAGGCAACTTTGATAACACTAGCTAATTGTTAAAATCATTTTAAAAACAAGGTTATTCAATGATCTTGAATTTAGATTAGTTGCTATATAGGCGACACAATTACAGGAATTGTTTCTTTTATTTTAATATAAAGGTTTAATATTCTGTTATATTAATCAATCGCTGCGAAAAATATACATTATATCTCTTTGGTTCAACATTCTGTGAATAAAAATATTGTCATTAAATATTATATCCCTTAATTGCTGCGAAAAATGTTCATTATATACTGTTGGTTCTATTTTTAGGGCAAAATAACCACAATTAAAGGATACACAAAACGTACAAAAAATGCGTGTTTGGCGATTGAAAAATATTATTTTTACACGTTTTGTGTTAATCGATACAAAAAACTACTAAATTTGTCCTCTTAATATTTATTGAAACCAATAATCAGTGAGATCAATAATTACTAACAATAAAGGAGTTTCGAAAATTGGCAAGTGTAAATAATATAACACATTTTGAATATACAATAACAAAACAGTGATATTTTTTTTAAATTAAAAAAATAAAATAACGATTTACCTAATTCTACTAGTTTGCCATACAGTAACTTTATATACAATTTATAATAACTTTTAGACTAATGTGAATTTCAATGAATAATAACTTCTCGTCAAGAAAAATGTTAGTTTTCATTAAAATATTACACCTTAAGTACATTTAGAGACGTACATCAATAATTCTGTGTAATTATATTTTAACATCATCTGTTTCTATACACATGATTAAAAATATACATAATATATATACCTATAGCCTATAAAATAAATTGTTGAAAGGATTGTTCATTGTACTTAATTGATTTTCTTAGATGATAGTACTGATACAATCCTATGCAACTTAACAATTACAATCTAGAAACTTAAAAACTTATCTGCCAGTTTATTGTGCACGAAATTTAAATATTTAATTTAACTAATTAAATAAAATTTACTGTTTTATGAGGCTAATCCAACAGTAAATAACAAAAAACTATCATTTATATATATTTTACAAAGAGTGAGTAGGTGAGTTTAAAATTTTTGTCCACGGCGGAATCAGAATGAGACCAACAATTACAAGATACAGAAGACAATTTCACTCAGTATAAAATATATTTTTCCGCAAAAATACTGAAATATATCACTTCCGCAACTGTTGGATTGTTATATTAAAATAATATTAAATTAAATGATGGTGAGTTAACATATATCACCCATTATTTTAGAAAAAGCAATTTAATCGTTCTAATTTAGGCGTAGAAAAATTACAGTGTACAACACGCACAGAATGTCTATTTCATAATTTAAAAATCTCATTTCGAGATTAATATAAAATATTGTATTGTGCACTGATATTTCTTATACTGCCTAAATTTCGTGCAAGTTGCCCATATACCTAAAAATAAAGTGACAAGTAAACTTTAAGTCTCTGTAAACGCTGGTTATGTTGTACACCTATAATTAAACTCATACGAAATTATTCTGCATTTGATACTTACCACATTTGCAGACAATAACAAAATTAACAAATAAAGGTAAAATTAAGTGCAATTTAATGCATTTATTCGGTATGAGTTCATTTGTGTAAAATTGGTATTGATTAACATCAATTTAATACACATAAAAATACAGTAAGATTTTCATAACGAGAAGTCAAAAAAGGCGAGGAAGTAGAAAATATGGCGAGTAGTAATGTACACAGGTCTTAGAAGAAAATAATAAAATTTTCCATCCCTTCTGGCTATCAACCTTCTAATATAGTGCGGGATATTCGATATTTAAGTAGGTTTTGTGCGTATCACGATTATACATATATCATTGCATATTGAGTAATTTTAAAAGCTGACAAATACAACAATTCGGTTATAGTATGGATGTATTGTTAATTACAATAAATAATCCAGATTTTAAAATCTGCTGGGTATTTTTCTGAACTTATTCGTAACTCATACACTTATGGATTCGTTTACTTTAAAAAGTCTGTTGAATTCCTTCTGGTCTCGTACACTCTACAAAATAAATACCACTGTAATTGAATTAATTGCTAGCTACTTACACATTTTTCTGGACTCGTAAACTAAGTAATTTATCTAATCAAAAAAATTGTTGCTGTAAGTTCTGATGTGTTTTCATCACAGTTTAATACAATAAAGCTTAGCTAAGCAAAAATTTTTTATTAATAAAAAGTATTTACAAAGAAACGAAAAACATAAAGTAAAATATTTCTCGATATAATCGAAGATATGCTTAAAATTATTACTTTTATACCTTAGTGCACATATAAAATTATTAAAATTCAAAAATTAATGTCAGAATTATATTATTAACACAAACAAGTACAGAAACTTCTAAACCTCATAATAAGAAAGCATATATGGTGGTACCTGCTAAGCCCAAATCCTACAAGCTTTCGAGCTTTCACAAATACAATGCGTCTGGAAACTACATTATAAAAGTGTCAACAATAAGGGTTTTTATATAAATAACAAAATGATAGGAACAAAGACCACATGTTCTTAAGATAATGGCTTTTATATAAATCACTGAAAATCGTACATTCAGGAAACCAAGTGTTAGAAGAAAAGAAGATACTTTCGAGAGGGAAAACACACCGATTAAAACAATATAAATAACAGAGTTTATAACACGAGAAAGCATTATGAAATTAATTTCGCGAAGTTGGACTTCGTTGTGCCAAGATTATTAAGAAATTGATTTCGCGAAGGTTGACTTCGTAGTGCCAAGATTATTAAGAAATTGGTTTAGCAAAGGTTATGGATAGAAGTTATTACGCTATAAATTGCCAGATCAAAAACCAGTGACAGGACGACTACGTTGACTAGACGATTTAACCCTTGCCCTGCTACTCTGAGCACCGAGCTGCTACCAACTACGAGCCCCTACACAGCGTTGCCATGTCATAAGAATATTTTTCACCACATCTGTTGAACATTATGCCACTTTGCCCCACTTCGACAAAGTGGCGGCAAATTTAATATATTAGCGACATAAATAAAACTATTGACTTTATTTAAATATATTTCTTTTAAGATAACCATAATGAATAAGTATAAACATAGTTGCAAAAACATCAAAATCTACTATATATAATAAAAAAATATTATTAAAAAAGACTGTTTGAACTAGACTAAAAAGCAACATAAAATTATTCATAAATATTGGTTACTTTACAAATTTAAAGAAATTTTATAATCGTAACAATTACTGTCCCCTATCACACTTTTTGAATGTAAAACACCTTTTAGGGTGTCTGTAGCTAACTTATTTTTTGTTTTCAGTTTTGATCAAAAATAAATATTTATCTACTTAACATATTCTCGGTACGCAACATATATGTTTTATAAACAGATTCAATTTGCACCTAATAATTATTTAAAATTTATTTATTTTTACTTTTTTTCACAATCACTACTTGGGATTACCCGAAAGAAGGTATTTATATCTTTTGGTTATGAAGCAAAACTAGCTTTCACTATTTGTAAAGCTCTAGGCAATGCTATATTTACGTCAATAGAGTGCACCTGCAACATTAGTGGTTTTACAAAATAGTTTCAGTCAGCGCGTCTGCCATTAGCGGCCATAAATAATCGTAGCTATTATTATACGCATTTTTGCAGTGTAAAGGCATAATTTATTAAAATACCATAATTATTCCCCATTTTAATAATATTTTTTTAATAAATATCACCACTTTCCCACTTTTGACCACACTGCTTTCATCTGTTTAACTTTTACCCAAATGTGGTGAAAATCACCACTAATGGCAACTTTGCCCAGACACCTGAAGAGGACCATGGACCAGGATCCTTGACGAGAACCCCGGCCGACACCTTACGAGAACTCCCACCAACCACGATGCCCGACAGCTGACGCGGACCATGGACCGCGGATCATAACTCCTGACGAGAACCCCCACCGACCACGACGTCCGGCAGTTGACGCGGAGCATGAATCACGGACAAAGACACCTGATGAGAACCACTGATCACGACGCACAACACCTGCCACTAACCACAGACGACAGCCCCTGACGAGATCACCAACCGACCACGACGCTCAACAATCGATTACCCGGAACCTCTACCAGGATACCCGGACGCCGATGATCATTCCCCGCACCGCCGGACCCTTAACAAGAACCATCGGTTGTAACGTCGGCCAACCCACCGGACAGGTGACTATGGACCTCAGCACACTTGGTAACAAATGGTTCCAACAGCCAAGGATGAGATAAATATAATATTTTATTTTTATTTTATTCTCTATTTCAATAATTTTGCTTTCAAGTTAATCTCCTTTAAATTTTATTTCTTTTATTATTCAATATTGCAAACAGGTTGCTTAAAACGAGGTCACTATATTCTTCAAATTATTGCGATAATTATCGTTTTTACTCATTCCTATTCAATTCTATTTGGGGATACAATTGGGATGCTCAACAGATGTTTAAGAAGGAAGGATACTTTCATTTGTTAAGCTGACCGACCATTGTAAAATAAATACAATACTTTTTAGATCGGTGTGTGAGGTACCCACAAATCACAGAAACAATCAATAAATCAAATGGTTATATTATATAAAGTGGTACATTGCCTGTAATTTCACTATCTGAATACACAGTACACAATACACACTATTGTTATAATGGTGGTTGTGGGAGAATTCAGAAAAAAATTATTGTATGGTTTTGGGAAAGAAAGTGATATCAAAATGAGCTCTTCCTGTTAAGGTTTAAAATTTTAAAACACATATTGTAAATCTAGGTAATAAATAAATAATTGGTCGAATTTCACAATTTCTTTAACAAACTCTAAATAGGGAATGTGAAGGCACAAAAAATACAACTTGGACTACTAAATGAATCACGAGACCAGAAATTAAGAAAAACAGGGTAAAATAACTACTGCTTTTTATTTAAGAATAAAAGGGGTGGGTTGGCTGAGTCACAATACTTATTTAATGAAAACCTAAGTAAAAAAAATTGAAGTATTAAATTAAAGTATTAAAACAAAACAAAAAAATCAATTGAAAATTCAAAGCATTATCATTAACAAACTTTGGCTAATGAACCTTAGTATAATTTTAGAATCAAGTCCTATATACATATACACTATAACCTATAATGCGAAGTCGAAAACTATTCGAGATACCGAAATGCGGTCTAGATCTAGAATAAACTATGGATTTGCACAATAGAGCACTGTCCTGAAGTTCCTAATTAGATACCTTTAACGATTATTTTATCGATACCTGGGTACAGCGCGAAATTTTCAAATCTCTTTGGGGTTGCTATAATCGAAAACACAGGACAACAAATGCCTTAGAAGGTCTAAACAAGAGAATTTAAAAAACGCACTCCAACGTCTTTGTACTGCTGCAGGCTCTAAAAGACCATCAACCCATTCCCCCACCGTGCACTTAGAATAGATGTTTTTCAAACACCGAAAAAAAAGTAAAACTAAGTACGTTGAAAGGCAGATCCAACAAATTTTAATTAAACTTATTTCTGGATAAAAATATGTAAAACATTGTTTTTCTAAGTAACGATTCGTTACGTAATTAAATTAATATACATTTTTAATTTATTTCATTCATTTTCTATAATAATGTCTCTAATTATATTGAATATGCGGTAAACGAGTTCAGAAACTAATAACTAGAGAAACCAGTTAATTTAATGAGCGTAGTCATTATTTGTAGAGTGCACGATTCCAGAAGAAATTTACCTGAATTTAAAGTGTAAGAGTTAAGAAATGTACCAGTTAAGAAGACATTACTTTTCTGTACTGATATTTTCGTGGTAAACTATTTTTAGCTATCAAATTTTTTATTATCGAAATACATGAAAGCGTTAATTTACGAATTATATTGCTAACCAACCTTAAAAATATAAAACTTTTGATGACACAGTTTTATTTCTCAATAATTGGGCAATTCAAAATCCAAGTCGTAAAAATACGATAGAGCTGAAGTTATTACATGGTTAAAATCTGCAATGCGATGGCGCTATGCCTTCAAAACCCCAATTGTTATTTCAAAGTCAATCTCATTCATCAGCGACCCGAATACAGCTATAACAAAAAAGGGATCGCCAGAGTTGGTTTTAATACTCCACAAACTTCCCTCTTAATACAAACATGAACATTATTTAACCTTTTGATTATTTTATTTATTTTACAGCACTAATAATTTAACGTTATTTTAAAAAAATATTATTTCGTCTGCTAGTTCGCGCTAATCAATTATTACTGAAATAATGCTTTACCATTTATTGATTTATTAACAATTTTTAGAAAGATATTCTAAGTACACACTAAAATATCAAGTATCACATTCGATTACTTAGTGAAAAGTTTAGTTAAAATTTGGCTTGGATTTTGGGACAGCCGTGTAGGTACTAACTACATAATATATATGAATTTTATCTGCTGTGGATATGGATACTAATGCGTATTAACATTCTCTAGGTTATTTTTATTACTTAAAATCTACAAAACATTGACAACGGATTTAGCTTAACAGTTTTAATTAATCATGCAACCAGAAATGTAGAAGCCTGCTCTGAGAAGTACATAAAAAAATTATATGCGTAAAATACCCAGCTAGAAAATTTAGCGTCAGGCAGAATCTCGAAACGCAAATTTAGTGCCGTCAACTTTCTTTCAAAGAAGTTATAATCCGCAAGATAGGGCTGGAAAGTTTCAGGGGATCCTAAGGGAACTTATAACACACTGTAAGTACGGTCTCCAGATCTAGTACTTTTCTTTTTTGCGGGGTTATGCAAGCAGATACATATTTTTCAAATTTTCATAAAATAAGTCTTATAAAGCAGGTATAAGTCAGTTTTATTAGTATTTCTATAGTATTATTTTTTATAACAAATTGTTAGTAAAAATACTTTATAAAAAGAAAAAAGAAATATTTTGTTATTTTTAGAATATACATTACACATTATTTTTTTTATAATTATAAGCTAATATAATACTATTAATAAAAAAATATTTAATTTATATTTTATTGTAGTTAATCTGATTAAAAAATATAAACAACTAAATTAAATTTTTTTTCAAAAATATACAAAAATTTTGTTATGTTATGAATCATTCTCGCAAAAACTTGTTACATGCCGCCGAAGCTCACGGTCCGCATTTCGGTCTGCATTGTTGTCGCTTACCAGCATTGTTGCCAAACTAAAATTTCTATAATCGGTAGTTTGAGACAAAAAGAATAAGTAGAAATCAGTAGATTTAAAAGAATGGCAGCAATTTCAGAAATAAAGTAATGTAATAAATTTTCGGGCTTTGATAAAAATTATTTATTAAAATATTACCACACTACATATGTTCAGGCAACATTTTTGCCATTTTCAAGTGTCTAATAGCATCATAGTACATTGTCAAAGGTTTACAGACAAAAATAAGAACAGGTAAGTTTAACTTAAGTTATTAGTTATACAAAAAAGTTAAATAATTATAAAAGAAAATTATAAAAATAAATCGGTGGATTAATTCTTAAATCGGTAGACCTACAAAAAATTCGTTAAAGTTGGCATTGCTGCTCACCAGTTCTCACAAGACTTTACAAAAAACGTCGGCAAACCGGAACGGAATGTGGGACAAAGAACTTCAAAGGCGGCGATCACAGTGATCCTACTATTCTTGTCTGTATATGGTGTCACTGTTTTTTTTTACAATCTAAATACTTTATCTAATTAGAAAATCAGTATCCCTGCAAATGCCAGGTATATTTGGGATTTAAAGTTAACTTTTTGTAAAAAATGTTTTGTTATCTCTTTTCTATTAACATCAATACAGTTTCGTGATATTTAAAAATATCATTCCCTATACACAAATTATTATTACAAAAAATTACATTAAGATATCAATACACGAAAGAAATTGTGTGTTCGTATATAATACAAAAATGTAACCAGATCGTGAAATCCAATTAGATTGATTATGATTCACTTAAAATTCAAACAGTGACTCGTGAGTGTACTTGCTACTTAAAAAGTAACAAATTCTTAACTTTACTTTTATCCGTTTTTTCTCGGATACAAAATTTACCACTACGGCATATGCATTTGTATACAATTCTGAGAGTAAAAACAAATAACTTTTCAAAAGATCACCTATTATTTTATACGTATATCTTTCTTTTCTTTTCCTCTCTCATAATTGATTCTCAAAATATTATTTACTTGCAACACCCCTACATAAAAAGCTGGTACAAGTCCATTTGGACCACAAATAGGTAATATATTTTTCGTTTTAACACGGTTACACTATTTTCATCAAACATCCATAAATACTTTTGTCAATAAAAATGGTGAATATTATCAACCATTATTTGAAAATTTTGACAAAATGTATTACAAAATTAAATTTCCATCACTTCAAAAAAATGTTCCGTGTAAAAACAGAAATTATTCCTCGAATGTTAAGTAGTAACACGCACATTGTCGACACTGGTCGTTAGCAATAGATGACTAAATGGAGGAGAATCTAAAACTTAACAATAAGCTAACAAAATGTAGGAGATGAACGCCAATGCACCCAAAGAAGGACCCATTCTTTGATTGCCACCATGTTGCATTGCCTCCGGATGTTCACCTAAAAAAATACACATTTTGTATAAAATAATTTAAAAGTATTTCTATAAATAAATTATTAACATATTTTTACACCTTTGGGTTCGATAAAAAAACATGTCTTTCAGTTTAGTTTTAATGTTGCACAATTTAGTAGATTACAGAATAAAATAAGTTTAAGTTCTAAACTAAAATAAAATGTAGTAAAACAACAGTCTCTGAAAACTGAAAAAAATACATTAACAAGGAGTTGATCCCGGAACCTTCTGCATTTTATGCAGATAGCCTAGGTATTTTTTTATTTGTGCCAATCATAGACAAATTAAGAGACTTTTCGAAACGTAGTCCAAAGACGCCACATGTTTGTGCGGATTCCAGAAGGCGCAGTCGCATTCTGTAGTGGTGAAAATTGGAACTAAACCAGCAAAATATGATCAGTGCCGAGCCGACCCCTACCAGCGCCGTCGGGCAAACCTTACGAAGCGCCTTTCTTAAAATTTGTTTAATTTATATAGACATTTAATTACAGCCATAAATAAAAAATTTCTGATTTTTCTAAATTAGGATGTCATGCAACTACTTTAAAAAATACAACAAAAATTAAATTTTAACAAATATACTTTACTGAACAAACTTTTTAATTGATGGAAAAAATAATATACATATATTTATACATAAAAGATTAGATTAAATTAACAAACTTACTAATTTTATATTAGGTCTATACATAATTTAGGTACATTTTGCATTGCAAACAGAAAAGCAAGAATTGTCAAAAACGTTAAATATACATAAGTATTACATGTTATATTATTTTAACTTTTCTTGCTTTTCTGCTTGCAAAGTCCTTGATTATATCGTGTATATCACATTGTTTTAATATTTCTTCTTCTATTGATATTGTCGCTAAAGATGTTACTCTATCTTGGCTCATTGTAGAGCGCAGGTAATTTTTTATTAATTTTAATTTAGAAAAAGACCTTTCTGCGCCGGCTACGCTCACTGGCATTGTTAATAAAATTCGTAAACAAATTGTAATATTGGGACACACGGATGTTAAATTATTTTTATAAATAAACTCTAAAATCTTTTTTATATTGTTATCAAAAATTTTGAATTGAGAATTAAAAAATTTAATTTCGTCATATAAATCGTCTCCGTCAATATCGGCTGAACCATTTGTTGATAGTTTTTTTTCTAAACAATTGCAGCTACTTTTTAGTGCACTATTTTCTTGGTCTTCACTTAATTTAAATAAAAAATTAAAAACGTTATGATGATTATTTAATAAATTAAATCTTTCATCCACAGAGGACAAGGCTTGATCTAAAATATAAAAATAAACATTTATCCTAAACAAAGTTTTTGGATCATTTATTTGTTCATCTGCTTGCTCATAATCAAATTTTTTTTGAGTTTTACGACGTCTTAAAGGTCTACAATTTATTTTCTATTCCTAATTTTTCAGCAACTTTTATGGCATCACTTATAATTAACAATTCAAAATTTTCGTCAGTTCGCATATCGGTTAAAAACTTTTTTAAATCTGATAAAGAAGCTAAAGCTACTTGGACATTTTGATCAGTAGATTGTAGAATTTTACTAACAAAATTTATTTTACTTAAAACTATATGCCAAACTTTTAGCGAGCAAATGAATGTAAATGAACAAATTTTTTCTGCTAAACAT